>CAUYUJ010000059.1:639983-671256 GCA_963575745.1 Prorocentrum cordatum | reverse complement strand
GAGGAGGAGGAGGAGGAGGAGGAGGAGGAGGAGGATGGGGGGGAGGAGGGGGGGAGGAGGGGGTGGGCAGGAGGATGGGGCAGGAGGGGGGAGGAGGAGGAATAGTAACTAGGATGATTGTGGTGATATAACGGTGATGAGGAAGAGAACGGGAAGGAGGAACACGAAGAGGAAGGATGACGATTAGACGGATGAAGAGTTCTTAATTCATCGGAGCAGCCATGATATAGTACTTATGAACATGCAGGGAAGTTGGAAGGACGATGATGACGAGAGGGGAGTCATGGTTCTTGAGCACACCCGAAACACGTTCTGTTTGTTGTCTGCCAGCTCGCGCTGGTTCTTTAGGTTTTGAAGGGCCTCCAACAAGGTCTTGGGGACCCTGGGGCGTTCTGCGGCAATCGAGGGGGTCCTCAGTGGAGGAGGAGGATCGAGAGAATAACGACGAGGAGACGACCGCAGACAATAATAACGCGTCCCTGCGTAGGCAGCAGGCGCGGGCACACCTGACACGTCGGCTGGATGACGACGAAGAGAATTAGGAGAATGAGGGCGACGACTTGGCCGTCCTTTCCCAACTCCTATTGGGGAGTGAAAACCGCCTGGGCTTCCGAAACGTACAGCCGTGGACGGCCGCCCACGCATCTTCTGCTGACCCGGGGCGAGCTCAGTTTAAGTGCACCTTGGACTCGCACACGAGGGTGAGGACGAGGAAACAACTACATATAAATATAGATGTGTATATATATATGTGTATATATATATGTGAATATATATATATATATATGTATATGTATATATATATATATACACACCGTCAAGCACGATGCCTGCGGACAGACACGACTCGCGGGCAACGGACCTCGCTTTCCCGACGGCAAGCTGGCCACCGCTTCGGGTCCACCGCTGCCCCCCCGCGGCGCGCAAACAGAGCGGAGAGCGAGGGGGGCGGCCTTCCGAGAGCGCACCGGTCTCGCAGAAGCTCTCCTGCCGTCCAAAACGCTTCGTGATACCTCTCCAAGAACTGGCCATTCCTTCGCAACACAGGGCAGCATAACCACCCTCATAATAAGCACCCCCACAAGCGGAACCTTTAGCAACCGCGCCTAAAACTATCGCATGGCAGGATGGCAGGACTGTTTGGGAAGCGCCCGAGACGGCTTAGTTAACGCCAAACATGGGGGTTGGGGTGGTTTCTCCTCCCTTGGTCTACAGAGCTCTATGCCTAGAAGACCGCCTCCCTCGCCATGTCAACCGTTGCGCGGCGCGAAGCCCACTGAAATGCAGGCAAGGCACGATGACGATCGGACCCGGAGACGCTTTCCGATGGCAAGCTGGCCGCTACCTCATGTCCACTGATGCCCCCCAAGCGGCAAGCAAGGCGTGCAACGATCGGGCCTGGGGGCGCGGACTGGAGGGGCGTCGTACAGCTCCACCTCCTCCCCCTCCGCCGTCCCATATTCTCCCATGCTGGAGCCAGCGTCGCCATTGTTGGAGCCGTCTTGGGACAACACTCTGCTACTGACAGCCTACATCATTAGATGTGGCATTTTAGATGTATTTCTGTATATCCGCAGAGAGAGAGAGAGAGAGAGAAAAAACAAACATTAGAGGGAGGACGCACATGATATATATATATATATATATATGTATGTATATATATATATATATATATATATGTTTGTGTGTCTACATTTATAGCTATAGAGAGAGATAAGAGAGAGAAAGAGAGAGATAATCTAAAGCCATCTTGCGCGCTCGAATTCTAGTTAGTCTGGATGGTCGAACTCTCGGCGACCTCTATTTTATGACACTGTTTCTCTGGGGCTTCCAAGAACCACGAAGACGGCCCAAGTGGCTTCCAGGACTTCCTACGGTCCACCCACGGCGGCCCAAAACAGGCCCAAGAGGCACTTCTGGGGCCCTTCTCTTCGCCGCGGCTGGACGTAGCCGGAGGGAGAGAGAGGAAAAGGGGCGGTGAAGTGGATCCCTGGGGGAGAAGAAGGAGCATGAAGATGAGGAGGCCGCAGAGAAGGAGGAACGACAGGAGGAGGAGGAGGAGGAGGAGGAGGAGGAGGAGGAGGAGGAGGAGGAGGAGGAGGAGGACGACATCTGATGTTTATTTTTTCGCAAGCGTAGCCAAGCTGCCAGGCGAATTTGGAAGAAAAGGGACATGTTGGAACTCCCTTTTTTCAAATGGCCTCGGGGCCTCTTTTGGAGCTCTTTTGGGCCTCCTCTGGGCTTCTTGGGGGCCTCTTGAGGCCTCCTGGGGGTGTCCTGGGGCGAAGATCTCGGGTTCTCAGCTCACGTTCCCGATCCCGGGCCGCGGTTGGGGCCCTCTCGGGCCGTCTTGGACGTCTCCTCGGCCGTTTTGGAGCCGTCGTGGGGCCGTCTTGGGGCACTTTTTAAGCCTATTGCCGGTCTTGGGGCGACCCTCGGGGCCTCTTGGGCGTCTTGCAACGTCGGGAAGCGGAACAGGCGGAAACGCCAAAGCTGTTCAAACACCTGAGGAACATCAATGTCTTTCGGCCTCTTCCAGTTCGCTTGGGAGGACTCTTCGAGGCCTCTTGGGTATCTTGGGGGCCTCTTGGGCCGTCTGGAGGCCGTCTTGGGCCGTCTAATGGCCCTCGGCCCATCCCGCCACCGTGCTTGGGTTGTGGGTTAGAGGCCTCTTGGAAGGTCGTTTGGATATCGCGGGAAACCTCTCGGGAGCCTCTTGGGGGCTGGGGCCTCTAAGGGGCGTCTTGGGCTCTCTTGGGGGCTTCTTGGGGCCTCCTGGGGGCTTCTTGGGCTCGAATTGTTGGTTCGTGCTCCCCCTCTTGGGCCTCTCTTGGGGCCGTCTTGGGGCCATCTTGGGCGATCTTTGGCGCCTCTTGGGCCGTTTTGAGGCCCTTTTGGACCGTCTTGGGGCCCTCGGAGACCTCCTCGACAATCTTGAGGCGGTCTTGGGGGCCTCTGGGGCCATCTTGGAGCGTCGGAAGTCCATAACGCAAGAACGCGAACAACTTAGAAAAACACGAGGAAAATCACTGATGTTTGCCTCTTTGGGCCCTCTTGGGGGTCCTCTTCGAGCGCTCCTGGGGCTTCTTAGGGGCCTCTTGGGCCGTCTTGGGGCCATCTTGGGCGTCTTGGAGCGCTCTTGGGTTGTCTTGCAGGCCTCTTGGACCCTGCTGGGCGCTTTCTGGGGCCCTCGCCCTCTCTGGGCCGCCTCTGGGAAGCGAACCGGGAGGGTATTTCAAATTATTCCTGGATGGTTGCGGAGTGGCCGCCCCCAGGCGGGGGGGGGCTTATTTCTTAGATGTCTATATATATCTATCGATATATCTATCTATCTATCTATCCATCCATCCATCTATCTATTACATCTATATAGATATATACAGATATGTATGTGCATACATGTATATATACACATATTTATACACCTATGTGTATACATGTATGCGGTGAAATCCATGGGTTGAAATCTAGGTGGTGCAGTGATGCAATCCATGTGGTACAGCCGATGCGGTACAATCGATGTCAACCTGTGCAGTCCAACGCAACCGAAGCATTGCACATCAATGTAATGCCATGCCGAGTCACGCAGAGGAATGCAACGCAAGGAGAAGGAACGGAACGCAATGAACTGCAAAGAAGCGCGATTGCAATGCAACGCGATTGCAATACGGTGCCCAGACGACGGGCGGCGACGGGCGGCGACGGGCGGCAAAGAGGCGGCGGCTGGCGACGAGGCGGCAACGGGGCTGCGGCGGCGGCTGCACAGCCGCCAGACCGACACCGCCGCGCAGGTCCTTAGAAGACAAGTCAGAGCCCCCCTGAGTGCAAGCACTGTTTCGGGAATGCAGCAGTGCAAAGCAAGACAACGCGATACAGCATAGTGCAAATCAACGTTAAGCAACGCAGCGCAGTGCAGATGATATAAAAGGCGCGGCGCAGCAATGCAACGTCATGCGAGCCAGTGTCAACCATTGCAGTGCGATGCGGTTGCAAAGGAGCGCGATTGCAATGACATAGCGCACATCAGTGCAACATACCGCAAAGCTATGCGAAGCACAGCAATGCAACACAATGCCAAGCCATGCCAAGCCATGCCGAGCACTGCGAAGCAATGCAAAGCGGGCGGCGAGGAGGCGGCGGGCAGTGACGAGGCGGCGACGGGCGGCGACGATGTGGCGACGGCGGCCACATGGCGTCTTGAGCGGCCCGCAGGCCCAAGCGACGGGCGGCGACGGGCGGTGACGAAGCGGCGACGGCGGCCACATGGCGGCCAGAGCGGCCCGCAGGCCCAGTTCCTGAGAAGACGAATGGGAACTCCTAAGAACAGGCGCTGTTCTGGGAGTGAACAATAGCGAGGAACAGTGCAACGCAATGCGAAGCAATGCAACTCACCGTACAGCAAGACTAACCAATGCAAAACAACGCACATCAATGTAAAGCAGTGCGGGGGAAGGCAACGAAATGCAACAGTGCAAACCAATCATGCAAATCGGAATACCGCAGCACGCTGCAAACTAACGCAGGCCCAGACGGCAACGGGGCCGTGACGGCGACCACACAGCAGCCAGACCGAGCTGCCAGACCGACTGGCAAGCTCAGAAAGCTGCAAACGACGGGGCGGCGTCGGCGACCACACAACCGCCAGATCGACGGGCAAACCCAGAAACGGGCGGCGATGAAACTGTGACAAGGCGGCGACGGCGACCACATAGCCGTTATACCGGCGGGCATTCACAGTTCCTTAGATACGGCGTAAGAACCCCTAAGTGCAAGCACTGCTTGAGAACTTTTGTACATATATATATATATATATATACACACACTTTAAAACATAACATCGATGTACATATATACGCGTGTGTGTAGAGGGAGAGAGAGAGAGAGAGAGGCAAGGACGGAGAGGCAGAGGAAGATAACCACGTGTTTGTATACATACACATATATATACAGATATATGATGGGTCTGTCGAGGGTGATGGAACATACGGAGGAGATGGCTGAAGGAGGGGCAGTGACACGACGGCGCGGCAGTGGAGACACGCCGCGGAGAGAGGAGGGACGACGAAGGCAGACTAGTAGTGCGGACGCGTCCGTATCGTCACCTGCAAGAGGGAGGCCCTCGAGCAGGTGGTCCAATTAAGTCCACAGCTCCCGCCAAGGCACAAACGTGCCTTGGTGAGCAACAAGGGAAGACCTGCTTTGTTGTAGAGCTCGTCCAATCGTACGAGGGGGAAAGAGAGGGGGATGCGACGCACACGGAATCTCAGAAGGATGGGTCGGCGGCGCCGTCGGGCTCGCTGGATACACTGTTTGAGCGTGATGCCGCAGTCCAGCACAACGAGGACGAGGACGACGAGGATGACCACAGCCCCGACGCACACCATGGTCCTGGAGAGCACGGAGAGGGGGGAGAAGAAGGAATAGAAGGGTGTGGATAATAAAGGCATGCGTGATGAGGGCAGTAGGGGAACAATAGGGGTGCGATGGCGGCGGCGGCGGCGGCGGAGGAGTAGATACGATGAGGAGCGGAAGATGAGGCGGAGGACGAGGAAGAAGAAACACATGTGCAGAAACACGGGACGGATCACGAGGAGGAGGATGAGAAGGGGGCACGAGGATTAATCCATGAGTAGGGCGATGTGGGATGGTGGCCATGTGGATGGCGCGGGAAACTATGAGGCTAAGGCTGAGAAGGAGGATGATGATGAGGAGGACAAGGATGAGGAGGATGAGGAGGAGGAACCAGCAGCGGCGGATCGGGAGGAGCATGAGGAACACGCTCATGCTATCCCTCCTCCTCCTCCTCCTCAATCTACGTCCTGTCCATCCCTCCATCCTCGCTCGCTCCCTCCCCTCCCCCGCCCACCCCTCTACCTCCTTTTCCTCCTTATCCTCCCTCTCCTTCTGCTCTCCTCCTTCTCCTCCGCCTTCTCCTTCCTCTTCGTCCCTCTCTCCTCCCTCTCCTTCTAATCCCACCAATCCCTCGGGCGCGGGCGCAAATGATGTATCGATTTTTGTGGATCCCTCTCTCGAAGCCCTTTCCCCTATCCGAGGAGGAAGTTCACCACTCCACTTGCCCCGTCCCCTGGGCCTGAACGGGCGGGCGGGTGGGGCTGTCAGAGCGTCCTGCATGGCTGGCTCCAGGTAGCGCCAGGGGTGCCTCCGATGCTGCAATACTTGCCTGGGTAGCCGAATCTTGTTCATGCTAATCTCGGACATGCCTCCGAGAAGCCCCAAAACGGCCACAAAACAGCTCCAAATGCCCTCGGACCCCCCCCACCCCCCAGCCGGGGCTCGCAGGCTCCCTGGTCAACAGAGACCCGCAGGGACGGACGCCAAGATGCCCAGGCCCCCTGGACAGTGAACAGTCCCACGGGCCGCTCCGACCAACGGCACGGCTGGCAGGGCTGGTCAACATGGGGCGAAGTCGACCCCACATGGGGCGACACCGAATGGAAAGGTGGGGGCAAACGCTCCCCCCAGCGAGACGACCACCGCGACTCCGAGAAGAGAGGTCGCTGGTGGGCATGAAGCAACACAGCAGCCACTTGAGGGGTCAGTCGCTGCATTGCAGCAGACTCTGGCGGAAGACGGTGGCCAACAAGACGACAGCCTCCGAGGCCCCCTGCCGCCACTGGAGCTGACGACGGCTATACACCATACCCACTCCCCCCCCGCTCCGCGCACAATGGCTTGCGGCGCATCTGCTCCCCTTGTCAGCGTGCGCTGGCCCGCCATAGGGCCCGTTTCACCTCGCTGCGCCCGGCCCGTCGGCCGTAATACCTCGGGGCTGCCTATCGCTGGGGCAGGCGGCCGCCCCCCCCCCCTCTGGCGCAGCATAGCTAGACAGCCTCGGCTGGTTCGATGCGAGTGGACGACGCACGGACGCCGCAGCCCACACGCAACAGCTTTCGGGCGCCCGGGCGGTGTCTGCTCCCCGGCGCCCGGCATGTCTCACCCCCCTTGTGCCCCGGACTCGTGACTGTAGAGGCCTATGGCCACCCTGGCAGCAGCTAGTTAGAAGAATGCAGGCGGCCGTCAGCCGCACCCTTGGCAGCTCCTCTCGAGCGGATCCGAAGAGGCCGACACTCCCCCTGCCAAGGAACAGGCACGGGTAGGGTCCAGCACTCGTCCGAAGGCTGACCACACCATCGGTGCCTGTTGGGATCCCAGCAGACCCCCGCAGTCGGACGGCCGCGTGTCATGCGTGGGGCAGCTCCCTGGCGCTGCAGACGGGCCCACGAACAAGGCCTGAGCGCGGCAGCTTCCGGGGAACGTCCCAGTACTCTCTTGTGGCACCCGTCAGCTGCTCCCTGGCTTATGTTAAAACTCTGGCAGCCGTCAGCTGCACCCCTGGTAACATGGGCATCAGTAACAGGTACAGTGCTGCTGGCAGGCCACCGACACGGGGACCCGCAGGACGACAGTAGACAGAGTTGCCCGATGGGAAGCTCAGCTCATACAGCGTCCTGGAGAGGGGATGCTCGGGGGCAGCACAGCCCTGACACAGTGGGTGGCAGGCTCTGAGCATCGGTTCACCGCCCAGTCCCACCTCTCCGAGCTAGTAATGCACCCGCGCGCTCCATTGGACGTGGACTTCCATACGAATCCGTGCGGCCGTCAGCCGCTCCCTGGTTGCCGCCTCTCTCCATCTCCCCTCTCCTACGGACGCCATGGCTCCGCCACTTCTCCGGGAGACAAGGACGGGACTGCCCCCGGCCACACGTCCGCGCGGGCTTGCCCCCGCTCGCCGTGCCACCGACTGTCCCCCTGGCACCGGGAGTCCCAGGCGGGCCCCTCCACGTGGCCGGCTGGTGATGTCAGTACCCACCGCCCCCACCACAGGACGGTCCCACACGGGCAGGGCGGCTTGCCAGGACCCCGTGGCCCCGCAGCGTAATGTGGGTGATCGCCCCTGGCGCTGTCGTCCCCTGGTGTCCACCCTCCCTGCCGCACTGGCGACGTTCATTCCCGCCAATCAAGCTTGTTCTCTGCGCAATACGCGGTTCTCTACGGCGCTCACGTCGTGACCCTGGGCCAGACCCTCAGGTGCTGTCGCCTTCCGGGCTGGGTCCATGCTACTTGCTCGGGACTGGCGTCCACCACAGGAGACTTGTGTGGCGTCGCGGAGTGGTCCAGCCTTCCTGCAGACGCTGTGCTTCCATCCACGACCCGTCCCAGCCTACCAGGCAGGTCTACGCCGTCGACACGGCCCTGGCCCTTGGCGCCCTCTGGCGACACGACCAGTTTGTACATGGCCTTCACTTGCTACAGTGTTTGCGCGGATAGTACGTGCAGGACTCTCTCTGACTCGGCATGGCACCTACACCGTGGTGGACTGGCGCCGCGGCGTTCAGTTTGGAATTCCCAGGCACTTTGCCACAGGTCTGCATGTTGCTTGAGCTTCCCTGGGCGTTGCAGTTCAGCCAGTCAGCCCCCTGCCGCCGCTGCCTGCAGCTGCTGCCTCTGTGAGCTGGCCCGACCGGCTTGCGCTGCGCCTAGTAGCTAATTAGGCTTGCCCGTTGCCCCGGACTCCCTTTCGCCGCCTGCCCTCTGCTGCGCGGCCGCGACCAAAAAATATATCCCCACCAGCCCGTCCAGAAATGAGTCCCAGGGGAGTGGAGATTATGAGGGAAGCGGGGGAGCATGCAGAAAAACAAAGGGCGGGGTGAGCCGCCCTATACCCCAAGATGGGGAGGATGAAGGAGGAGTCGTCGTCGTCGGAGTAGGAGGAGGAAGAGGAGCAGGAGCAGGGGGGGGAGGAGGAGGAGGAGGAGGAGGAGGAGGAGGAGGAGGAAGATGAGGAGAAGGAGATGGAGGACTGCGAGTACGAGGAGGACGAGAAGGAGGAAAAGGAGAAGGAGGAGAAGGAGGAGGAGGAGGGGAAGGGGGTGGAGGGAGGAGGAAGAAAAAGAGGAGGAGGAGGAGGAGGAGGAGGAGGAGGAGGAGGAGGAGGAGGAGGACAATGGCGAGCTTGGGGGCCTCTTGGGCCGTCTTTGGGGCCTCTTGGCGGTCCCGAGGGCCTCTTGCGTATGTCGGGGAGCCTCTTGTGGCCTCTTGGGGGTCTCTTGGGGGCCTCTCGGAGGCCTCTTGGGGCGCTCTTTTGGCGCTCTTGGGAGCCTTCGGGGTGCTCTTGGGGCCATGTTGGAGGAGATCTATCAAAGAAGGGGGGGTCGTATATCAGCGCTGCCCCTCTAGAGTGCCTCGAATCGCCTCTGAGGCCCTTCTTGAAGCCAAAATCCTTCCAAAACCAAGAGAAAATCAATGTTTTGTGCTTTTTCGCTTGGTTCGCTCTTGGAGCCGTCTTGGGCTATCTTGGGAGCCTCTTGGGGCCTCTTGGGGGTCTCTTGGGAGCCTCTTGGAAACCTCTTGGGGGCCTCTTGGGGCCTCTTGGGGCTCTCTTGGGGCGCTCTTGGGGCACTCTTGGGAGCCTTCGGGGCGCTCTTGGGGCCATCTTGGAGGAGATCTATCATATAAGGGGGGGTCGTATATTAGCGGTGCCCCTCTAGAGTGCCTCGAATCGCCTCTAGGCCCCCCCCCCAAGAGGCCAACATCCTTCCAAAACCTAAGGAAAATCAATGTTTTGTGCTTTTTCGCTTTTTCGCTCTTCGAGCCGTCTTGGGAGCCTCTTGGGGGTCTCTTGGGAGCTTCTTGAAGGCCTCTTGGGGGCCTCTTGGGGCCTCTTGGGGCCCTCTTGGGGCGCTCTTTTGGCGCTCTTGAGGGCCTTCGGGGCGCTCTTGGGGCCATGTTGGAGGAGATCTATCAAAGACGGGGTGGTCGTATATTAGCCTTGCCCCTCTAGAGTGCCTCGAATCGCCTCTTGGGCCCCCCCCCCAGAGGCCAAAATCCTTCCAAAACCTTCGGAAAATCAATGTTTTGTGCTTTTTCGTTTTTTTCGCTCTTGGAGTCGTCTTGGGCCATCTTGGACGTCCCAACGACCCGCGGAACCCCTCGTCCAGGTCGGTGGGGAGGGGTAAAGGGGAGGGGTAAACCCCTCCCCGAAGGGAAAGAAGGGGGTTGGCAGAGGAGACGCTCTAGACCACCTACGCCCTAAAGGGCTGGTGGGATTCATGGATTGAGGACGGATCTTTTTCAAATCGGGGCTCTCGCATCACACTTCCTGAGGTTGTACGGGCGGACGAATCTTTTTCAAAGCGGGGTGATCGCTTGACGCTTCCTTACGTTTTCTGATCCTACCTCGTCGCCGTCTTTTCAGCTAGAAACATGGATGGCAACTTCTGTTCAAAACGGGGCTCTCGCCTGAATGGCAAGACCATGGGGCGCTCGTTTATCAACAGGGGCATTTCCCGCAACGACCAAGGATACTGGTAGGCACTCATGAGGAGGGGAGTTGGGACGGGCAGGAACATTGCAGCATTCCTGATGCATCTCGGGTTTACTCTGCTCCCTCCTGCTCCTCCTGCCGCTCCTGGCGCTGGCTGGATCCAGGGCGGCTCTTGTTTTGAAATGGAACTGTCCCGGATGGGGGAGGGGGGCGGTCCTTCCTCGAAAGGGGGATCTTGTTGGATACCCCGTTGAACTGCATGATCACATTGTGTCGCTCCCCTGATTGCATGTCAGAGAGATGCAAGGCAATTTCTTTCGAAGCGGGGCCGTCGCCAAAATGGTAGGCCCAACTGTGCTTGTCTTTCATGAGGGGTACGAGGAGGGGCTTCGGGACAGGAGGGTGTATTGCAGCATCGCCGACGCATCCTAGGTTTACCCTGCCTGAGGAGGAACGTTCGGGGGGGGCTGGCTCAGGGCGGAACGTATCGAGCTGGAACTGGAGATACATCGCACATTGGTCGGCGGCAGGTCCCACCCGACAGCGAATCCACGCGTCTCTGGACGGGGCGGGCTGTTGGAGCCCCTCTCGGCGACGGATCGGCGATTGCGGTCGATGCATCCCCCCCTGAGCCTATCCCCCATTAGCTCGGCGGCCAGCCCAGGGAGGAAGCGAGAGGGGGCGGGCCTTCTCAGAAGGCTCGGAAGTCCCCTGCCTTCTGAAAAAGTTTTCCAGACCTTCCCCGAAGGCGCAGAAAACTTCTCAGAAGGCGCGAGGGCTTCTGAGAAGCCCCGCCGCTTTCTGAGGGGGCCTTCTCCTTCTCACTCCCCCCCTAACTCGCCTCTCCGGCGGCCTTTCGGGACGATCTCGACGAGGCGCAGCCGCTGAAGAGCACCCGAGGCTGGAAAGCCGCCGAGCGCCGGTAAGTCAGAAAACCTCAGACTTCGAACGTCGAAATTGCCCCCCCTTGAGCATATCCGCCCGAACCTTGCCCCTCCTCCTCCTCCTCCTCCTCCTCCTCCTCTTCCTTGACGCTGTCGCTGATGGCCTCGTCGTCGAAGGGGGGGTGGCAGGCCGCTCCAGTCCTCGCGTGCCGCCACCGCTGCCGGCGCCGCCCGTCCTGCGCCGCCGCGCGGAAGGACCGCGAGGAGGAGGAGAGCACCTCGGAGCGGTCCACCAGCAGTTCTGGGCGCGGGGGGGAAAGAGGACCCAGGAGGAGGATGAGGATGAGGCAGAGGAAGAGGCGAAGGAAGGAGGAGGAGGCCGAGGAGGAGGAGGATGAGGCGGAGGAGGATGAGGAGGATGCGGAGGAGGAGGAGGAGGCGGAGGAGGAGGAGGAGGAGGAGGAGGGGAGGAGGAGGCTGAGGAGGAGCAGGAGGAGGAGGAGAAGGAGGGAAGGAGGAGGAGGAGGAAGGCGGAGGAGGAGGAGGAGGCGGAGGAGGAGGAGGCGGAGGAGAAGGGGGAGGCGGCGGAGGAGGAGGCGGAGGAGGAGGACCATGACTTGGCTGATGAGGGGAGGCTAAGGGTTGGCCGACCCGACCCTAACCCAAAACCTCGTGGCGCTGAGCCACCATGTTATCCACTGCGGCCGAGGATGAAACCATGAGCCGCATAGACGGCAGAGCGCTGCCGACGCTGAAACAACAAGAGGGCACTGGGACCCTGGTGCGAGCGCGCCTTCCCCCTGATGCGGGGTGCCTGACACGCGTGCTGGCACGCACACACGCACGCACATGCAGAAGATAGACACGGGGCGGCGCCAGGACGACGAGGCTCCGCCGACCCCAGGTGTAACCAACGCCTGGACGGTGGCAGAGCCTCGCCCCTGGTGTGGGCCTAAAGGTCTCCACTGTCGGCAGCCTGAGCTGCAGCCACTGCTTCGTGGTAAAACTGTTCGAGCGGGACTGGATGCTTGAAAACGTGAGCTCTGCCTCTCTTGGGGTGTCTGAGCTCCGGCGCTCTGGAGAGCTGGATTCGAGCATCGTTCGCCCTCGGAACTTTTGGGCACTCTTGGAACAGTCGGCCCCTGGTGCCCGTTTCCGAATAGGACCCACAGGAACGGCATAAAATCAACGTGCTCGAATTGAGCTCATATTCGAAAATCAAAAGCTGGTGACCTCTGGGGCTGTGCGCCAGCGAGGCGAGGCCTGCGCAATCTCCAGGGCACTTGTCTGAGAGGCGCCTGAAATACTGATGCTCAGACTTGGCTCTCACCCGGCACAGGCTGCACATATGGAACCCGTCTATATATATATATATATATTCCCATCGGTGGAGCTCGGGCTCAGGGTCTGGGGCACCAGGAGGAGCGGGGGGAGGCCTCGGGGGGAGCGGGGTGGCCCCAGTGTCCCTGGCATGCTCGGCCGATGCGGCTCCGATGGGAGGGTTCTTGCTCTCTGCTGTGCTCAGCGATCTCTTTCCATCTCTGGTGGCCAATGCTGGCCATCGGGAGGAGGAGGAGGAGGAGGAGGAGGAGGAGGAGGAGGAGGAGGAGGAGGAGGAGGAGGAGGAGGAGGAGGAGGAGGAGGCGGAGGAGGAGGGGAGGAGGAGGAGGCGGAGGATGGAGGAGGAGGAGGAGGAGGGGAGGAGGAGGAGGAGGAGGGGGGGGTAGGCGGAGGAGGAGGAGGAGGAGGCGGAGGAGGAGGAGGAGGAGGAGGAGGCGGAGGAGGAGCAGGAGGAGGAGGCAGGAGGAGGAGGAGGAGCCGCCGCCTCTCGCGGGCGAGGGGGCCCCCTCGCCCGGGCCCCCTCCGAAGGGGCAGGGGGGGGGGTCTGAGCGGGGGCGGGTGGCCATGCGCGGCGCCCCCGCCGCATCCTTCGGATTTTCGAGAGGAGAGAGGAGGAGGAGGAGGAGGAGGAGGAGGAGGAGGAGGAGGAGGGAGGAGGAAGGAGGAGGAGGAGGAGGAGGAGGAGGAGGAGGAGGAGGTGGAGGAGGAGGAGGAGGAGGAGGAGGAGGAGGAGGAGGAGGAGGAGGAGGGGGAGGGGGAGGGGGAGGGGGCGGATCCCCAACGGGGGGCGTAATCTGGGGGGGGTCTCGAAGGGGACGGGGATGGGGATGGGGATCGGTGAAGCGATGCTTGGGGATGGGGAATTATGAATCGCATTTTCCTGCGTGTGCTCGTTGCCGACATTCATTTTCCGGCATGCTCAGCGCACGGTCTGCCCCCTAGGGGACCGCTCCGGTTACCGGAGCTGGCACGCAGACTTCCGTTCCGTTCCACCGTTAGCGCCAACACCGTCCCCGAGCTCCTTGAGGCCGACGTGTGCAACGAGATCGCCGGCTTGCCGCTGAACTTTTTACCCGCACTCGCGGAGGCCCACGGGTACACGTCGGTCGGAAGAAGTAGGCAGAGACATGAAGCAGGAAGGCGGATCTAGTGGATTGGGTCCAGGTCCTCCCAGAGAATAACAACACACAGCAACAGCATGTCGATTCTCGAAGTAGGAAGGCGCTTGAAGTAGACTGGGATCTGGGAATCCAAGAATACCAACTTTCAACGACCGGCGTGTACGTGGAGATCATCGCCCCCCTCAACAGGGAGTACACGAACCCGGAGCCTCGGCCATGCGCCGACTCGCATACGCAGCGCGCAAGGAGGACTCGCACCGGACACCAAGGACACCGTAGCTGCCCTCGTCGGGCGCAGGCCGGCACAGACGACGTGCCCGCCGTCAGAGCCTGACGACCACCCCAACATGAGCAACAGCACGCGCAACATGCAAGAGACCAACAACCTCAACAGGGTTGCGCCGGAGTCTGTCCCCGATGTCGTCACGAACATCCTGGAACCCGCCCTGAAGCACGAGTATGTCCAGTACGACAGCAATTGCGGCTACCAACGCGGCGTCCAGTATGACAACCATCACGGCTACGCCAACTACCACGACTACCAATACGAGAGCCAATAAGGCTACCAGAACGAGTTCGAGGATGTGCCCCCGTGGGCGCTCCATCCCAGAGTAGACCCAGGCATTGGCCCTGAAAAGCACGTTAAGATGGGTATCCCCCCAAGGGATTTTCTGGGCGGCCCCTCCACCTAGCCCTTCGGGCTATGTCGCCAAGGACCCCTCTCCTGTCCCCATGGCTGGATCCGTCGCGAAATCCTCAGCAACAGAACTGCACCCGTGAAGGCTTCACCACCGCAGCTACAGCGCCTGCAACGGCGACTCCAGCCTCAACCCCGCCAATCTCGACGGGCGCCACAGCGACGACGCCGCCAGCGGCAACGCCGCCAGCTTCAACGCCGCCAACCCCTTCGTCAACGACAGCGCCCTCGATGGCCGAGAAGCCCAAGGGGCCACCTGCCTCGCCGAGGGGCCTCTGCCACTAACGCTCCCGCTTTCAGCGCAAGGCCCGGCCTGGGGTCGAGGGAAATGGTTACGACACAGAGGCGAGAGCCAGCTGGAGGCCCACCACAAGGCCGCGCGTATCGCGGCCGTCACCTTCATCGACGCCGATGATGACCGCATTGATCTCAGACTGGAAGACGAGCAAATCATCCACCTCGCCAACGACGACACCATGAACCCCAACGTCAAAGAGTTCCGCATGGATCCCGCGAAACGCACCTACGTCTTCAACTACTACGGCGGGACCCCAAGACGCATGATGACACGGCTGCCCTCGAGCACAGCCTGCACAACATCTTCGCGCAGCTACAGGAGGAGGAGGAGGAGGAGGAGGAGGAGGAGGAGGAGGAGGAGGAGGAGGAGGAGGAGGAGGAGGAGGAGGAGGAGGAGGAGGAGCAGGAGCAGGAGCAGGAGCAGGAGCAGGAGGAGGAAGGGGAGGAGGCCCGCCCACTGCCACGAGCGCAACTGCGGAGACAACTACCCCGACCCTGACCGCGCCGACCCGGGCTGGGAGCACCACCAAAGGACGGCTTCTTCATCGTCGTCGCCCCACCGAGGACGCGGGGGTTTCCCAGAGGGAGCTGGACCCGCGGCCGCCAGAGGGGCAAACCCCCGTGCGCGGAAAGGCCACCTTTTTCGCCGTCCACACGGACACAATATGAACACTGCTCTCCTATCGCCCCTGATGACGTCCGGAAGATGTCTGGGCCCCCCTCAGCGTATAGTTTCTAACACACCGGATTCCCGGGAAACGTGTTCTCGTTTGTGTTTTTGGTTTGCTGGCCCCATTTCTGCGCCTGTGGCTGTTCCAAGTCGTGCTCCCGCTGCAGCGCGGGCGTCCTCGGTCCTTCCAAGTAGGTCCCAAAATCAAAAAAATGCCCCCCGAAAAAAACAATCGGAAATGATTACACATTCGGTGCCGATTCGTTGTTTTTTTGGGCCGAAGAAGCCCTCCCTCCCAGGAAGTATCAAGCGGGAGCCCTGTTACTGCTTAGAGAAGGCGATGTTGAAAGCAGAGCCAGCGGGTGCTCTTCGCCAGCCCCGTCTTGTGTAGAGCTTGTGGGGAGCCCAAGGAGCTAGACATGGAGCCACGACCCCAGACCGGCCCAGACCTCTCGAAGACGATCCACTTCCCCTCCAAGGACCCCGGGGCCATGCCATGACATGCTGTGCGGTGTTGTGTTCTGCGCCGCTGTGCGATGCCATGCTTTGCGTTGCAATGCTTTGTGATGCAATGCTTCACTGCGCAATGCCACGCCATGCTATGGCATGCTGCGCTCTGCCGTGCTCTTCTACGCCATGCCATGACGTGCTTTACCATGCATCGCGCACCCTCTCGCGACCATCGCCCTGGTCGACATCCGACTGTGCGAATAGAGAGGATATCTGCGCCATGGTAAGGGATGTGGGAGGGAGGGGCAGGACGTCAGATCTGACGCGAGCGCGCCCAACTTGCCCCTCCCTCCTTTCTTTCGCTCGCTCTTCTCCCTCCCCCGCTTTCCCTGGGGGGGCTTCGTTGGCCTCTCCGTGCTTGGGGGGCCCCCTTTCCTCCCTCCTCCCGCTTCCTTTCGTCGTGCGTCGGTCCGTGCGCTCGGGCCCGTCCCGTCCTCCCTTTCGGGCCGCTCGGTGCGTCTCCCCGCCTCTCTCGTCCCTCGCCGCCCCCCCTGCCAGCGCGGCGGCCAGCAGCGTCAGAAGACACCGATGCCAGCAGGTGCCAGGTGCCAAGTGGAGGAGGAGGAGGAGGGGGAGGAGGAGGAGGAGGACGACGACGAGGAGGACGAGGCGTGGGGGAGGGGCAGTGAGGAGCGATAGGAGGAGAACGGGAAGTAGGACGACGAGGCGGGTGTGGGCTTTTCGTATGCGTCAACGCGCATTTGCCGCTGGTGCGGACGAGGATGAGAGAGAGGAGGGACAGTGAGGAGAGGATGAGGATGAGGATGAGGATGAGTCTGAGGAGGAGGAGCCCAACGGAATGAGCGACTGTAGCTCATAGTGAGAGAACGAAGAATCGAGGAACGCGGAAGAGCACGGATTGCGGTCGCACTTGAGGAGGAGGAGGAAGAGGAGGAGGAGGAGGAGGGGGAGGAGTAGGAGGAGGCGGATGATGATGATGATAATGATAATGATGATGATGATGATGATGATGATGATGATGATGATGATGATGATGATGCTGATGCTGATGCTGATGATGATGGTGATGATGAGGAGGAGGAGGAGCAGGAGGATGAGGGAGGAAAAGGAGGAGTGAGGAGGGTAAGGATGGGGAGGATGAGGGAGGAAACGGAGGCCACAAGCATCCCCTCCTCCCCTGGGAAGGGAGAGAGCCAGAAACTTTCTAGCCCCTTTTCCTTCTCCCCCTTCATCTCCTCGCTCCTCTGCTCGCTCGTGTTCCTCCTCCTCCTCCTCCTCCTCCTCATACACTCCCGTCGTCCTCCTCCCCTCCCCCTCCCCCTCCTCCTCCTCCTCCTCCTCCTCCTCCTCCTTCTCCTTCTCCTCCTCCTCCTCCTCAACCTTGTTTTCTGTGCAGGTCTGGAGACCCAAAGCGTGCCGCCTATCCGCTCTTGCCTCTCCAAGATCTTGTCGACGCTCTCCATGAGTCTGTCGTTGATGTCCGCCACCTCTGCCGGAGGATGTGAGAAAGGACGATCATAAGATGAGGGTGAGGAGGGAATGAGGGATTGGATGCTGCTGCTGATGATGATAAATGGTAATGACGATATGATGATGATACTGCTGCTGATGCTGCCGATGATGTAGATGATGATGATGCTGCAGATGATGATGATGCTGCTGCTGCTGCTGATGATGATGATGATGATGCGATCGATAACGATAACGATGATGTTGTTACTGATGGTGATGGTGATGATGATGATGATGATGATGATGATGATGATGATGATGATGATGATGATGATGATGATGATGATGATGGTGCTGCTGCTGCTGCTGCTGCTGGTGATGATGAGGGTGAAGATGCGGAAAATGATGATCAAGATAAATACAAGGTCCCGAGGGATGAAGTGTGAGTCCGGAAGGGTGGAGCCGCGCCAGCGAAACAGCATGTAGGGCTGTCCAGAGGAGCAACCACGGCGTCAGAAAGGCAATCGCGTGGATACGGAGGGGGAGGAGGAGTTCAGTCAACCCGCATAGTCAGGATGCGCTATCATAATGCAATGGCCTTGAAAGGCCATGCCGGCACTTTGCGGGCGGGGCGCGGCCAGCGGAAGCGTCCGAGGATGGGCCAGAGGGGAAGGATGCAAGGGTGGGCCTTGGAAAGTTGCTCATCCTTGCTATGCGGGTTGACGGTAGGATGAGGAACAAGGAACAGGGCCATCAACCTCATCCCCGAATTCCGAGCACCCCTCGACTAAACGAGGCGGACGGTGCGAAAACAAGCGAACGCTGCTCCCGAGGCGGGAGGCAATGCTGGCCGAGGAAGGAGCGAGACCTGGACATGATCCTCCATCCCTTCTCCCTCTTCCCCCTGCCTCCTCCCTCCTCCTTCTCCTCGCCCCCTTGTCCTTCTCCTTCCTCTCCTCCTCCTCCGCCTCCTCCTCCCTCCCCCTCCTTCTCCTCCTCCGTGTCCTCCGTCTCCACCTCCTCCTCCCTCGTCCTCCTCGTCCTCGTCCCTCCTAACTCCTTCTTCTCCTCCTCCTCCTCCTCCTCCTCCTCCTCCGTCCCTCCGTCCCTCCGTTCCCCCGTCCCTCCTTCTTCCTCCCCACTCCCATTTTCAGTTCGTTCACCTCCTCCCCCTCCTTCTTTGCTTCCTTCCTCCTCTCCTTCCTTCCTTCCTTCCTTCCTTCCTTCCTCCCTCCTCCTCCTCCTCTTCCATTTTCGTCTCCCCCGACCTGGCCTTCGCATTGAGCCTCGCCACGCGGTCGGCGTCTGGCGAATTGTACTTCTCCACGAGCGCCTGCAGTTCTCCTCGGGGGCGCAACGGCTTGGGGATCGCAGCGGGTACGCTGCCGGGTGGGATCGACCTTGTTGTTTGTAACCAAATGCGTCAAGGGAGATCCCGACCAAGGGCCAGGATGCTCACATCCCCCCCTATTCCCCTTCCCCTCCCCCAGTGGGCGCAAAGTCGTTCGGAACGGGGATCCATGGGTTAACTATTCGGAAGCCAAGGGTGTGAGGCAACTGTGATATTCTTCTCATGGTGGCATCGTCCTTTCATCAACCCTCCTCCCACTCCCTCCTCTCCTCTTCTCCTCCTCCTCTTTCCATCCATCCATCCATCCATCCATCCATCCATCAATCCATCCATCCATCCACCCATCCATCCATCCATCCCTCCCTCCCTCCCTCCCTCCCTCCCTCCCTCCCTCCCTCCCCTTCTCCCTCCTCGCGACCTCCTCCTCCCCTCCCCATCCGTCTCCCTCTCAGTTTCCTCCTCCTCCTCCTCCGTGTCGCTTGACGATGCTGCAATTAAATCAGCCAACAGAGGGAGGGAAGAGGTTGTGGAGGGCGGCAGGCTTAGGCAGCAGTTGGCGGTGGTTGAAGTGGGAGGAAGACAATGGGATGGATACCGACCAAAAAAAGGGGTGGAGACTGAGAAGGACATCGTGTGCAAAGTGTTGGGCGCCGCAAGCGCTGGCCACGGCCGCCCTTGCCGTAGGTGGGATGGCGTGGGGGCTTCTCACCTCCAATCCATAGGGATTCCCTCGAAACGGCTCCCCGTCGTGGCGCCTACCGTGGCGTTCTGCTACGGGGTGGCTCCCAAAAATGGTCATCAATCTGCGGCCCATGTCCTCGAGCTTATTCGGAAACTCGCGCTCGAACTCCCCATCCTCCGTTTGGGGTGGGGCCAATCTGGCTGCTCCGAACGGCGTGGTCCAGACTTGAAGGACCGGGCGAAAAAAGCGGGCGGGTGTCTCCTAGCGACGGCCCCAGCCATGGTGAAGTCCGAGCCAGGTCGACAATATGGATGAATTTCAAATGGTTCCCGGCGTAGTCGGCCAGCGTAAAGATGTGGACGCCGATGGAGGTCGTTGAAGTCTCGATCTAACCGAATTTGCCCTGGTAGATTAGGTAGTGCGCGCTGATGTGCAGCGCGCACTTCGCAGTGGAGGGTTACAGCGGCTTCGACAACTCGTTGTGTGCCTCCCGTGGCCCGTATCCCACGGTCCAATGCGTCGTTGGACGGGTGCTCCTTGGTGACATGGAGCTCCGTCACGGCGGACTTCAAGGCTCGCTTCTCAGCTGCTGTCACCGGCGGCTCCTGAGGTGCCGCTGGCATCCTTGGTGTCTTCCCCGCAGTGGAGGTTGGGGTTGGCCTGGCGTTGCGGTCCTGGCTTGGGCCGCCTCAGCTGCTTGGCCAACGTGTTCGCTGCGCTGCGCTTCCCTTCGCGCCCTCGAGCTTCGGCGCGTCGGTGACGCTGGTTGCAGAACATGCGCGTGGAATCGTCAATCCACTGTGATCCGTGACGATTCGCAAGGGCTCTTCCATGGTGTTCCTTTTATTGCTGACGGGTCCGAGGGCGCAACCGTCGAAATCGACCACCGTGGGCAGCTCCCTGCGCGGCCGCGCGGCCACGGCGCCCTCCCTGGGGCCCCCGGTCCCGGCAGCGGCGAGGCTACTCGGAGGCAGCGGCGAGCTGCGGAGGCAGCGGCGAGCTGAACACCGAACTTGCGACGGAGGCGTGCCGCGGTCCAGGAAGAGCTTGATCGCGCCAGCTGAAGCTCCCCCCCTCGGTGGCGAGCGCCTTTTTGTGGTCCGGATTCTGATGGGGCAGCAGCAGCTGCAGTGACGTCCACGGTCTGCAGGAGAAGGCGGCGTGGCTCCGCGTGCGCTTCCCTTGGTGCAGGACCTGTTGGGTGCGCCTCTCCATCTTGTCGACAACGAAGCCCTTGGGCAAGCCGTGGCCAGCCAAACCGAGTCGTACTGCTGCTCCTCCCTGCCGTCTCCACGGAGAAGAGAGGGCGCTGTTCGGGTTGCAGCCCGCCAGTAGGACGCCGTGGTGCTCTTGGTGCTGGGCAAATCTGACGATGCGGCGGACCTGGCCGCGTCCGTCCGGAGCGCCTGGCTGACTCTTTGCGACCGCAGTCCGTCCCTGTTGGCGACGAGGGCTTTCTGCCTCCCAGCTGTGAGGGACGGTCTGGTGCTCTCTGTGATCTCCCCCCGCATGAGCTGTTCCTGCTCCGCAGTGTTGGCCTCGGCAGTGGGCCCCTCATCGGGCTGTTGGAGCTCTGCCGATGCCCCGGAGACGCGGCCCGAGCAGAAGCTCAGGCTGTGACAGGACTCGCGTGTGACTGTGCCGCGCGACGCGCGCCGGGCGTCTGCTCTGTCGAGCACGCGGTAGGTAGTTGGTCGATTATAACGAGGCTCTCGACCTGCGTCGGGGCTCCTGGGCCCGGGGCGCCCGTGTAGCGCGCGCAGGAAGACGCGATCGCGTTCATGAGCTTCGGCTTCGGTCGCCGTCGAGTCTTGGGCCTTTTCGGGATGTTGACCTCCTTCTCGGTGGCGATGAACTTATTCATGGGCTCCAGATCCGCCCCAGTGGTGGTGATGTTCGCACTGGGGGCTGGACAGGTCGACCTCTTTGCAGCCGTGGCCCTCGGAGTCGTGTCTGCCTGCGACGGCGGGCCGGGCTCCTGTCCAGCCGGCCTCGTCGTCTTCCAATCCTCGGGCTGGAGCTTGATGGCTCGATGCCCGGCGCTGACTGTCGCGAGCTTCTGGGGCTTTGCCCCGATGCCGACCTTGCCCTTCCAGAGGGAGATGTAGAGCGTGGAGGTCTGATTGAGTCCCCGCCGGTAAGGAGGCCGAGCGTGGGACTGTCGCCTACGCTGCACGCGATTCTACCTGCTAGGCCGCAAAAAAGGATGGCGCCGTCACCGTGGGGCACCTCTGGTCCCGAACCGGTAGAATTCGTTCTCGGGTTCCTTCTCGGTCTCGCCATGGATCAGGTCGGCCGAAAGAACGCGTTTCACGGGCCGCTTGCCTTGGGAACATTCGGCGGCGCGTTTCGAACCGGGGGTGGCCCCCCCCCCAGCACTCGGCGCTGTCGATCAAAACCAGGGGGGCTCCCCTCCCCCCCATAACCCCCCCTCTCCTCCACTCCCAAGAAAAAAGGGGGGGGGTTGAACCCCCCCCCCTTCCAGGCGCCGGCGCGGGCGGCCGCCAGCACCGCCGACGGCGGGGATGCGGCGACGATGACCGCAGGCAGCCCAAGGAGGGAGGGGTGTCCAAACCCCTCGCCCCCCTTGGCGCCGAGGGGGGGGGGTTTCAACGCCCCCCACTCCCCCCCCCCTGGCGCTGGCGCCAGCGCTGGCGGCGGCCAGCACCGCTGGAGCTGGCGCCGGCGACAGCGGGGACGCAGCGACGATAACCACCAGTACCACCACCACCACCACTACCACCACAACCACCGCCTCAACCCACCACCACCACCAACAACCCACCACACAACCACCACCATCGCCGCCACAGCCACCACAACCACCACAACCACCACCACCACAACTCACCTTCACCACCACCACCACCACAAAAACCCACCACCACTACCTCCACCACCACCACCACCACCACAATCTACCACGCCACCACCACCACCGCCACAACCACCACCACAACCAGCAGCACAACCCACCACCACCACAAATCACCACACCACCACCACCATCGCCAGCACCACCACCACCAGCACCACTTCCACAAACCACCGCCACCACCACAACCCACGACCACCACCACCAACACCACCAACACCACAAACCACCACAACACCACCACCACCATCACAACCCACCACCACCATCACCACAAACCACCACAACACCACCACCACACCACCACAACCACCACCATCCACCACCAAACCACCACAACCACCACTACCACCACCACAACAAATCACCACACCACCACCACAACCACCACCACCACCACCATCCACCACCGCCACCACCACCACTACAACCCACCACTACCACCACCGTCGTCTTCGTCGACGCTCCCCGCCGCCGCCGCCCGCCGCCGCAGGTGCCGGCGCCGGCCCAGAAAAGGAGATCGTCGTCCCCGCCGCCGCCACCGCCATCCGAGGAGAGGGAGAGTGGAGAAGTAGGAGGGGGGGGGGGTCCGGCTCCAACCCCCCCTCCAAGCGACCGCAGAACGCGCTCTTTCGGTCGGTAAGGAGGCCGAGCGTGGGACTGTCGCCTACGCTGCACGCGATTCTACCTGCTGGGCCGCAAAAAAGGATGGCGCCGTCACCGTGGGGCACCTCTGGTCCCGAACCGGTAGAATTCGTTCTCGGGTTCCTTCTCGGTCTCGCCATGGATCAGGTCGGCCGAAAGAACGCGTTTCACGGGCCGCTTGCCTTGGGAACATTCGGCGGCGCGTTTCGAACCGGGGGTGGCCCCCCCCCCAGCACTCGGCGCTGTCGATCAAAACCAGGGGGGCTCCCCTCCCCCCCATAACCCCCCCTCTCCTCCACTCCCAAGAAAAAAGGGGGGGGGTTGAACCCCCCCCCCTTCCAGGCGCCGGCGCGGGCGGCCGCCAGCACCGCCGACGGCGGGGATGCGGCGACGATGACCGCAGGCAGCCCAAGGAGGGAGGGGTGTCCAAACCCCTCGCCCCCCTTGGCGCCGAGGGGGGGGGGTTTCAACGCCCCCCACTCCCCCCCCCCTGGCGCTGGCGCCAGCGCTGGCGGCGGCCAGCACCGCTGGAGCTGGCGCCGGCGACAGCGGGGACGCAGCGACGATAACCACCAGTACCACCACCACCACCACTACCACCACAACCACCGCCTCAACCCACCACCACCACCAACAACCCACCACACAACCACCACCATCGCCGCCACAGCCACCACAACCACCACAACCACCACCACCACAACTCACCTTCACCACCACCACCACCACAAAAACCCACCACCACTACCTCCACCACCACCACCACCACCACAATCTACCACGCCACCACCACCACCGCCACAACCACCACCACAACCAGCAGCACAACCCACCACCACCACAAATCACCACACCACCACCACCATCGCCAGCACCACCACCACCAGCACCACTTCCACAAACCACCGCCACCACCACAACCCACGACCACCACCACCAACACCACCAACACCACAAACCACCACAACACCACCACCACCATCACAACCCACCACCACCATCACCACAAACCACCACAACACCACCACCACACCACCACAACCACCACCATCCACCACCACAACCACCACAACCACCACTACCACCACCACAACAAATCACCACACCACCACCACAACCACCACCACCACCACCACCATCCACCACCGCCACCACCACCACTACAACCCACCACTACCACCACCGTCGTCTTCGTCGACGCTCCCCGCCGCCGCCGCCCGCCGCCGCAGGTGCCGGCGCCGGCCCAGAAAAGGAGATCGTCGTCCCCGCCGCCGCCACCGCCATCCGAGGAGAGGGAGAGTGGAGAAGTAGGAGGGGGGGGGGGGTCCGGCTCCAACCCCCCCTCCAAGCGACCGCAGAACGCGCTCTTTCGGTCGGCCAAATCCAACGCGTCGAGCGTGGCCATGTAGCTATTGCACCCGAGCTGGCCAGCCACGCAGAACAAGCAAGGGGCGTCGACCGCGTCCAGGCTTTCGTCCGCCACGAGATTCCCAGAATTGGCAGTGATAGCGATGGGCATGTCCGGCGCGACCCGCTCGGACACCGAACGCTCGGGTACTGGCGGTGGCGCGACCAGCCCTTGAAGATGTAGCTCGGGCGCCTCGACGGGATCGGTGATCTGGGCCGATCGATCCGCGCGACCTCGGCCTCCGCGGGCCTGGGCCCGTCCCCTGGTTGCGAATTCTCGAGCTCCGGGCGTCGCGCGCTTGGCGACGCCCGCCTCGTGTTCTGGGCCGCCGCAGTCCCAGCTAGCTGATGATTTTATCCGCTGGTCGATGCTCCTTCGAAGCGTGCCGACCTTTGGCGCTCCTCGCCCCGGGGCAGCGCCGCGCCCTTCGCGGCCGCCCCCCTCGCCGCTCTTGACGACGTCGCGAGCGGCGCGAATCGTGGCCGTGGCCTCGGGGATATTGGTTAGTCCTGTCGCGGCCGCCTCCAGCCCGGGGGCGTCTGTCCTCATTGCCGAACACCTCGGTGGCTCCATGCTGAACGCTTCGGGCTCGTGGCATGCCGCGTTCTGTGCGTCGTCCTGCGCGCCCTCGTCCTCGCCGCCCTCGTCGGGCCCCTCGTCGGCCTCCTCCGCCTCGCCCGCCGCGCTGGCAGATTGGCCTCCGCTCAGCGGAGGCGGCCGACTTGACCTGTCGGGAGGTCGCGAAGCGTCGAGGTCGCGAGGGTAGCGAACGCGTCCGCTCCTGAGAGTTGATGACGGGGGCCAACATGCGGATGTGCAGGTTCCCGATGATGGCGAAGCTTTAGTGCTCGTCAGGTATGTCGCCGATGACGCGCTCGCGTCGATCTGCGCGTAGGCCAGCCTCTTGCGGCAGGAGCCGCCGGGCCGCGTCGTCGAGCTGGTTTAGGTATAACTCGTTCTCGCGCGGCTGTCGTAGTCCCAGGTCGAAGCTGGCGAGCGAATCGGTCATGCGCTCACCGCGGCGGCGGCAGTGATGTTGAGTGCTCTCGATGACGCATGCGCCAGCGCCTTGTTGATGTTCCTCATGTAGACCAGTTTCCTCCATGCTGAGTGCATCCGACCGCGCGGTGCTCATCAATTTCAAGACCATGTTATACACCTGTCATCCCGAAACTTCTGAATCCTCGCTGAGCTTCTGCAACTTGTCCGCCTGCCTGTAGTCGCGCGACTTCGATGGGTCGCCGTTCCAACTCGGGACCGCAGAGCGATCCCCGAACGAGCGGTCGTTCTGATAGTCGCCCATCGCGCTGGTGAAGATGTATCAACTGCTGTCGTCGCTGGCGTCGCTCGACGCCGCGTTGGACGCGTGGGACTAGAAGTCGACGTCGCTGACGTCGCATCTGGCGTAGCAGACGCTGTCCGGGATGTTGGAGGAACTGCCGACGTCGCTGACGTCGGCAGGGTCGAGGCCGCAGATGTAGAGGCTGGCGTCGCAGACGTTCGCGGAAAAACGCTCGGGCCACAATCGGCGACGGCAAGGCGAGTGTGAGCAGCAAGAGCAGGAGCAGGCCGAGAAGCGGAAGCTCGGTGGAAATACAGCCGATGACTTTATTGAATCGACCAGAATCACAAAAGTATTAGTGGGGCGTGGAGTGGACAAGCGTAAGGGGTGAATGGGCGGCCACGGGTGACGGGAATGTCGAATGATATGGATATCGGTGGGGAAACAATACCACGTGAATGGCTCCCGGTGGGGAAACACACCAAAGAAAATGACGATACTGCCTACATGATAGTTGGCCATTCACGTTGCTGCCTCCGAAGCCCCAACCCCTACAGGGGCAAGTGATTAAGGCCTGCCACCGGTGAGGTGCATGAGGGGGCTCTATGTTCTTCTGTGGCCTGTAGTGGGCGCCGGCATGGGAGTAAATCTGAAAACAAAAAGCATGTAGCCTGGCATGGAGGCGGACGTGCTGAGATATAGTCGGTGTAGTATTCTCGTCGGTGCCAACTTTTATGATTGCTTTAGCTCGACAGCCATCCGCCCATGTTTGAAATAGGTCGGAAGACGGTCGTGGTGGGGATAAGATCTGGTGTAGCGCTCTACGATGTCCGCCGCCAAGGCCATCCACGTATGAAAATATGTCGGACATGGTGGGTGGAGGACGAAGTGGTGCTCGCCGTGGTGGGAGGAGGACCATCATGGATGTATGCCGTGTCGCGCTGAAGGTAGAGGGACCCTGGCTGCCGTAGTGAGGGTCGTAGTCCGTTGCTGCTGCTTGCTGGTGTAAGTGAATGCGTAGTGGTGGGGAAAAGTGAAGAGCGATATGTAGGTACGTGGTGTGAAGGCACCTGGACGGAATGTTGGGAGCCCGTCGTGGTTGGAGTCAATCTCAGAGGTCGGGGAGGCAGACGCACGTCGACAGGCCTCCTCACGAGGCAGGTCCCGTCGTCGGCTTCTGGGGGTGGTGTTCTCCTCAAGGCCGGTGGAAAGGGTTGGTGGAAAGGGCCGCATTGAGTGGCACTTCGAGAAAGCTGGCCCGTGCCACGGGCCTGTGCGCGGCTGAGTGGAGGGGCCCCCATCGTGGCGGAGCGCGATACCTGGTTGTATCATCGCTTCCGTCGGGTGTCTAAGCTCGCGACACTGCCCCCCTGGGCTGAGGACGGCTGCCTCGACGCGTCGTAGTGGTCGTGGGTGTGCGCGTCCGCCGAGCTGCCGCCGATCATGTGTGGCTGTGGCCGCAGCTCCCGCCTCCTCTCCCTCCCTCCCTCCTCTCCCTCCTCCTCCAGCTCCCTCCCTCCTCCTCTCCCTCCTCCTCTCCCTCCTCCTCTCCCTCCTCCTCTCCCTCCCTCCTCCTCTCCCTCCTCCTCTCCCTCCCTCCCTCCTCCCTCCCTCCCTCCTCCAGCTCCCTCCGCCGCCCGCCGATGTTCGGAGCTCGTGCCGGTGCAATGCGGTGCCGTGCGCGAGAGCTGCCAGGCTGTAGCTTCCCAGGCGGAGGCCCGCCCCCTGCCTCTGTGCAGAGGGCGCGCCGCGGAGCGGCGGTGCTGCGCGGTGCTTCTCAACCAAGGCGCTGGCAGAAGGACCAATTTGGGCTCAGGATTTGTTTTTCGGGCCGTTCCCTGGGTTTTAGGTCGGGTCAACCTGTTCGCGGCCGAGGCTCGCCAGGTCGAGAAAAGTTCCTTCGTTCCTCATTCAGCGTTCCGTATGGTAAAGGGAATGCGTTTCTTGGACACTTGCTTGGGAAACGTCCCGCGACATGTCAGAAGTGCCCCTCCCCCCCCCCCGAAAAAAACAGGTGGCGCGTGTTGAAAGCCAGAGGGGGCCCCCCCTGGATATCGGTCTCTCTACCCGCTCACCACCCTCCAACGGGGGGGGGGTCGAATTGCGCCCCCCCTTTTCCAAAGGGGGGGACTCGAATTGGCCCCCACCCTCCAACGCGACGCAAGCCAATAACGCCTACGACGACGAAGACGTCGACGACGGCGAGCGCTGGCGCTAGTCACAACGTCAGCGGCGGCGGCGCACCTGGCGCCGGCGCCAGTGGTCTAAAGCTCGATCCAGCTCTCACGAATCGTGAGAGGCCTCGATCCAGCTTTAATTGGATCCAATTCGGGCTCGATTCAGCTCTTGTAGAATCCTACGGGGGCTGGATCCAGCCCCAATAGACTTCCTATAGGGTTGGATCCAACTTTACTGGAATTGGAGTCCTACCAGGGCACGATGCAGCTCTAATCGAATCCGACTAGGGCTCCACCCAACTCTCATAGATCCAATTCCCGTGCAATCTTCTTTGGGCTCGATCGGGCTTTAAGAGAATCATGTGAAGCCTCGATCCAACCCCAAAGCCGGATACCCCCCCCTTCGCCGCCCAGGAATTCAGAGGAAGGCCCCGCCCTGGCCAAACCAGCTCAAGGTCGGTCCCCGGACCACTCCTGGGCTCCGAACCAAACGCTTTTCGAGACGGATCCAGCCGTGGCGACGAAAACCGAGAAGCCTTCAGAAGGGCCTAAGAGGACGAAAAACGCCAGGGATGGCCGCTCTTCTCTCGACTGGCCGTCCCTCGAGACGACGATGGTGGCGACTAGCCCAGAGGGGAGCAATACATGCGACTGGCCCAGAGGGGAGCAGTGCATGTTCCCGAAGGCACAGATGGCCCATGTCTTCGGCCGAGCTCCCTGGACGGATAAGCTTACTGCCCGCCCCCGGGCTACTTGCCCCTATCGTCGTCTCCGGGCTACTTCCTCCCAAGAGGCCCCGCGGCCTCTGAACTCGGCGCCTATCCGCGGAGGGACATCGACGGCGACCTGCTCCGGCGAATACCTGGGCGCACGGATTGGCCCGCGCGAGAGGCGGCCTCTCCTTTCCGCGCCAGCAAGCGACGAAGACGACGCGCCGAGCGTCGTCGTCGTCGTCGTCGTCGTCGTTTGCCAGTGCTACTGGGGACGGGGGTGCGACTACCCCTTCTCCGCCCCCTGCACTGCGGGAAGGGGGAAAATGAGGGGGGACAATTTAGTACCCCTTCCTTCTTCGCCCCTTGCCGGGGGGGGGAGGGGGAGGGTCGCGACGCCCAGAACAGCGCTCTTCCATAGCAACATGTCTGCTCTTCCATAGCAGCATTTCTACACCGACTTGGTAAACGTGTAGCCGTACAAACAAACATCACATCACGATCTTCTAGAGTGGTGCTTGCGCTGCCACCGTCAGCGAGCTCTCTGATTCTTGCCTCAGCCTTCTGCCTGCACCTCCCTCACTACAATCCTCACTTCTTCCCCAGCTGACGCCATTGCTGGACTCCCCTGTTCGAGCAGACGGAGAGTCGCAGCGGCTGCCGCTGCCCAGGAGAGCACTCCTGGGGCAGGAAAACACATCACTTTAAAGTGATATGTTGAACAATATAGAGGCCAACGCATTATCATTGTGATTACTGCTCTGGTGCCAATATTGAAGTGACTGAGTATCTGAGTCAAGAAGCCCCCTCATGTATGCAAGCGTAGGTGCTTTCACATGTAAGTGTATACACTTGTATCTACGTAACACTTGTATCTACGTATGTCCTCTAATACGGAAAATCCGTGCATTCCGATATGTACATGGAAAATAATTAGATGTCTAAAATGTGCACTTACGCACGAACTCATTCTTTCTTCAAACACTTCCTGGATAAACAACGCGCGCGACATACTTTTCCGTGTGGACATGAATCTGGCCAGACCCCATGTTTGCGTCTTTCTTTTGCACAGACGTTCAGAGCAATTCTCAACAATTGCAAAGCATTGCAATGCAAAGCATTCTTCGGCGTTGCGCGGCATTTTTTGCAATTGTTGCTTTCTGTTGCTTTGACATGTATTTGCGTTGTTTCAAATTGCTTGGCCTCGTTGCTTGACATTGCGTGACGTTACGTGGGATTGCAAGGAATCGTTGCTTTACATTCTTTGACGTTGCTTTGCGTTGTTTGACTTTGGTTGGCATTCTTTGGCGTTGCTTTGTGTTGCGTGGCCTCATTGCCTCGCATTGTTTGGCGTTAGCTGGCATTGCTTTGAATTGCGGGTTTGCTGACCGGCAGTGCTTGGCGCTGCTTGGCATTGTTGGGCATTGCTTAGCTTTACATGTCGTTGCTGGGCCGTGACTGGCATTGCTTGGCATTGCTTGGGGCCGTTGTGCGGGATTGCTTCGTATTGCGTTGCGTTACGGTGTTTGGCGTTGCCTGGCATTGGCTTTGCAATGTCTGGAACGTATGCTTTTCATTGCTTGACGTCTTGACGTTATCAGGCATTGTTTGGCATTGCTCGTCCTCGCTGGGCATTGGCTGGCATTGCGTGACGCCGCTCTTCTACGGAAGGCTCCACGCCCCGAGCAACCCCGAGAAACGCCGGGGGTCGCCTCGGAAGGACCCCGCGCCCAATGGACATTGATGCAAACCGGGTAGGAGCCCCTCAAACAGAACAGCTCTAGAAATACGAAGCGTAGGCCAGAGGACGCCATGAGGAAGATCTCGAGGAACAGGAAAAGGAGGGGCATGGACCAGCAGGGGCAGGAGGAGGGGACGTGGAGACAGCATGGGGGAATGCTGCAGGGAAATGTAGGGGGAGGAGGGCGAGGCGGAAGGGGGGAGGATGGAGGAGAAGAAAATGGAGGGAGGGAGGCAGGGAGGTGGTGTATGTGTGGGGCGGTAGCATGGGCGCGAGCACTGTGCTCTGTAGATGCTTGCCTCTGCTGCCCAAGAGAGGCAGGCGAAAGAGACGAGGGGCCGACCTGCGGGGGGGGCCGAAAACCGCGGCGAAAAAAATGGTGCCGTGCCACGGGGCGCGCCGCTGCTGTTCGGCGGCGCGCTCGGCCTTCCTCTGGCGCCTGGCCCCCCCTGCGGTTGGCAGCAACACTTTCGAGCTGCTCGCTGGAGAGGGGGGACGGGGCAGGGGGGAGGGGGAATGGGGGGAAAGAGAGGGGAGGGACTGGAGGCCCAAAAGGGTTTCGACGTCAGCAAACTCACTTAAATCCTTTGGGGTAGTCTTAGAAGGGGAACCCTCAGGATCTGAAGCCGGATCTGGAGCGGGAGCGGGAGTCGGATCACGCTGCAAAGCATCTCCACTGTCATTCGGCGCCTATGAGTCTGCGTCCTAGGCAAGTCTGTGCATCCTTGTGGTCAACATGTTTGTTTGTTTGTTTGTTTTTTACCAACCATCCTGTGTTGGGTCCTCGTTTTTTTTTTTTTTTTTTTTTTTTTTTTTTTTTTTTTTTTTTTTTTTTTTTTTTTTTATTATTTAAAAAAAAATATTATATATATATAAAACAGCGCCCCGCGTATCCTCCTCTCCTCTCCTCCTTCCTCCTCCCCCTCCTTGTTCCTCCTATCCGCGCCTCTGCCTTCCGCACCAGTTAACCATTTCGGCACACCCCTCACAGGTGTCGTGGCCCCGTAGGGAGCTCCACCGAGGGTCCCAATGGCTGCGCTCACATGGCACCACCGCGCCCACTTCGGCACAACCCTCGCGCGTTTTGTGCCCCCACGTGGAGCTCCACCAAACGCCCCAATGGCTGCGCTAGCATGGCACCACCGCGCCCATGTCGGCACATCCCTTAAATGTGTCGTGGCCCC
>CAUYUJ010000059.1:582483-637483 GCA_963575745.1 Prorocentrum cordatum | reverse complement strand
AGATCGTTCCCTTCGGGTCTCGAGGGGTATGCCCCCAACTGGGGTGGTAATTTGGTGGGGGCCTCGAAGGCGATGGGGGTGGGGGTGGGGGTCGGATGCGCGATGCGGATTTTTCGCGCGGCGCCCCCCCCTCCCCCTCCCCCGCGCCTCGAGCCCGCCGTGCCAGCGTGCGCCCCCCCCCCGACGCGTTGATTGTGCTCCTTTTGGCAAAGCCTCCCGGGTAACTATCTATCGCGAGATCCGCGCGCGCCGAATATATATATATATATATATATATATATATATATTCTAATGTGCGCTGGTGTAGTGCCCCTGCTCTATCCAAATCTGGAGGCCCCTCTCCGTCCTCCGTCCTGAGAATGACTTCAGGGCAAACGTTTCTCTCCCATGCGTCCTGCGCGGCGCCTTGGTGGGCGCGTGGCCCGCGGTGTCCTGGCCCCGATACTTCCAAAACGGGTCGGCGACGAGCGGCGGCTCAGGCGTCGGAGGGTCGGGTAGGTGGAAGAGAACGTGATCCTGGAATAAGGCCTGAGGGTCGAGCTCGTAGTATGCAAATCCCGAGAGTCCGACATATTTCCCGAGCTTCTTCATCAGAAGGAAAAGCCGGCACTGAGGTGGCTGCCATGTGCGAGCCGCCCGCTGGGCACTGTGCTCTCGCCGGGCATGCCGCTCACCATCTGCCTGGGCCTGCCTGCTGCTGCTTGGCGATATCCGTGATCTCCTGCTATCGGAGTTCCCTGGCGCGCTCTGGGCTGGGGGCGGCGTCGTGTAGAAAGTAGGCAAAGCAGCGCTGTGGGGCGCATGTGGCTAAGTGATCCCTTTGCAGGCGGCGGGTGGCAAAATGTACTGAGCGTGGCATGCGCGTCGCAGCCCTGCCCCGTGATCCTGGAAGCCATGGGTGCCTTGCTGTAGCGTGTGCGCATGATGTGCTGTCGCATGCCCTTAGTCACCCCTCCCAGGCATGAGCGCCACCTGCAGTGTAGGTTGGGGGTGAGAGCTGTAGTTGGAAAGAGCGGGCGCCCTGGGTCTGTAAGAGGGCGCGGGGCCCCGCTGGCTGGACTTGGTCGAAACAATTGACGGCGCCATGTTTGGCGAGTGCCTGTGCGCTCGTGGCCATGGCCTGCTTTTGGCAATCGCCTCCGTTGCCATAGCTTGGCTGAGAGCGCGTCGCCAAGCCGTGAATGGACGCAAAATGTGTTGCTCCCACGCTGCGAAATCCTCGCGTGGTTCTGGATGCAGTCTACGGGCATGCCGCGTTTGTCCTAGCCAGTCCCAGTCTTCAACAACTGATTGCATCCACTGTCTTCCTCGTCGTGCTATAGCTGCGTGCGGCGCGTGTGCCGTTCAACTGCGCAGCGTAGGTGTGCCATGATGTACAATCTCACTCAACAATCGCAATTGGTGTGTGCGTAGTGCGGTGGTGATACCTGTGCGCTGCGCGCGTGCCATCGCCAGAGCGTCCACTGTAGCTGTTTCAACTTACGATACTTGTTGACTGGGGATATGAGAGTATCTGCTTGGTGCAGAACTGCCGCCTTTGGGTAACTGACGTCCTGATGTATGGCGTTGTCTTGATGTGCGTGCTGTCATGGCTGCTGTTCTGATGTATGTCGCGGCAACTGTTGCCCTGATATTCGCGCCGGCGGGTCCCGGCGGGCCCAGCCCTGGGCCGATGGGGCCCATCTCGACCAGGTCAGTGCCCGAGTGCGGTTATCGGCGGATAGCCCGTAATGTGAAGCGAAGCAGCCAGAGGGCGTCAATGAGAAACTGCCCCTCCATGTCGTGCCGTAGTCGGTGCTCGGCTTTGCGAGACCGTGGCCTTCGCAATTGAAACAAGGCTTCCGTCGTTCCCGCAGCAAAAATGGCTCGAAGCCCTCGTCGCGCGAAGATGGGTGCTGCCACCTCGGCAAGGCAGGGCGCTGCGTGCAACGGCGTGTTGGCTTCTCCTAGCGGTGCATTGGCCCCGTCATCAAATCTTCATATGTCTAGTCCCCCTAGCATGCGATCAAGTTTTCTTGGAGCATTTCAGCGAGGCTGGCGTGGATGCTGACGGAAACTCAGATATCCAGCTCCATCTTCTGGGAACCCTCTTGGGCTCCCTGGGCGCGTGCGTCGAAAACCGTATCTCCAAGCTGCTGTCCAGGAGCGGCCCCTGGAAGAGTAATGGCAACAGCTGAGGCTCCTGGGTGCCAGGACCAAGATCGTTTATAGCTGTCTGCCACAAGCGCGCGTGCTTCATGAAACCCTGTAAACTCCACCAGTGTAGGACGTAGAGTAATTAATGTGCTGGCCTCCAAAGGTCCTGCAGTGCGTAGGGTTTGTTGGAGAGCAGCGTCGCTGGTACCTCGTTGAAACACTAGCTCCCTCACTGCGCGGTAGAAGCCTGAGATAGCGTCGATCATCATGAGCAGTGCCAGCGTCTTAGAGACCTATGCGAGTTTCTGAAAACATCGTGGCGCAAGTGCTGCCAGACGGACCCCTCTGCCCGCGATCCCTCCGCGCAGCGAGCCGCCTGCTTCGAGTGGGGGTGCTGTGGCTCGGGCGGCTCTGAGCATGTGTCTTTACTACTTAAGATGGAATCATGACCGGTCTGTGGCTTTTGCGTTTGGATGGAGTGTCTTTGCGCTTCCAGATGTCTAGGAATCCCCCTTTCCATTGCAGCGGTTCCTCCAATCTCAGAACTGACTTCTTCGCCGCTGGGGAATGGCGTGCTGCAGTGGTCGGTCCAAAACGTCCGAGGGGCGCGCCTGGTGCTCCATCCAGGCTCGCATCAGAGGCCTTGACGGCGAGACATGCGCGTTGGAATTCTGCAATCTGTGGCAAAACAAATCATCCGCGGGGATATCGGTGGCAAGAGTGTCTGGCATTGGTCATGGTGTGCTCTGAAGCCACTGTGTTTTGCAACGGAACATCTGCTCCTGCAACCTCTTCGGCAAACTGGCGCAACCATCTGTCTGCAACCGTGGATCCGTCTCCCAGCTCCGCTGCCGGTTGAGCTCTTCACTGCGACCCTTTCGTGTGGTCCCATTCTCATGGCCCTGACTTTCTGGAATGCGACGTCGAAAGGGTGTCGTGACCAAGCGCAGCTTAACTCCCGTGCCAATCCCTCCGCGCGGGCAGCGTCATCTGCCGCCCCCTGTCGTATGAGCGGGGCGGTGTGATGTAGGATGGGGTCCCCGTAGGCAAGGGGCAAGCAATCGTGCCCTGGGCAAAATCCCAGAGGTGTCGTAGGTGGTCCCCGTGGGCGCCTTCTGGGCCCAATGTGAGAAGCGACTTGAGCGGGGTCACGGTGGTCGCGCGCGTGTCCATGTCCCTTTCGCCTCGCCAACATCATAGGGTGTTATACTCGATGCCTGGTCCTTAGCTGGCGTCGGAGTTGCGCCTGTTGCCTTAGTGGTGCTGCCGTCGCCAGCGGTATTCTATCAGCTGGCGGAGATAACTCAGCAACGCTCCACTGCAATCTGATCAGCACGTTGCCATGCTGAGCGGAAGCGGCGAAATTCAAGTAATCAGAGCTGCGGCGTGCTGGCGTTGCTCCTAACCATTGCCATACCTGAAGAATCTGGGTCCTGGCTTCCCGTAATTTCATAAGAGCATGCGTTTGCAGTCGCAAGTGCAGCGACCTTTCTCTTGCAAGGCAAGCGTCCTGTAGCTGATCGAGTTTCGTCCAGGCTGCCGTCTCGTAGGCGTGGTCCTGGGTGGGGAAGCCGTAGCAAACGCATCTCGTATGTGTTGACCACCTTCCCATGTGTGGTCGGTAGCATGTACTGTTTAGTCCAGGGGTCGGAACTGCGTCAGCAGGTGGTTGCATAGCTGCGCTGCTGTGGGATCCTGGTAGAGAGCCGTGTCGGGTGGGATCCAGTAAGGCCTGAGGGGTTCTGGTGCCAGGGAAGACCTGGCGAAAACCACGCGCGGTGAAACCGCATGGTGATCTTGTTGTGACACCGCGAGGTCGATGTCGTGACCCACCCCAGGTCGTGAAACCGCCCCTTCGTCTGGTCTTCTGTGGAGCCTCATGAGCCGCCCAAGTACCCGCCGAGCCCAGTGGGTCCGCGTGCAAGCTTGGGGAGGCCCAGTGCTTGGTACCCTGGAGGAAGCGCCTGACATGCTTCCTGGGCAAGTTCTCCTGCTTGACGTGCATGCGGGGCCGCGTGCTGCCCGCTCTCTCATCTGCGATCAAGCCTGCTGCAGCGCTGGCGCCAATCAAATTGGTGAGGTGCTCTGCTTGTCCTGTGCCTGGCAGACCGGGTTGTGGGATCCTCCCATCACTTGGTGATCTCTGTCGGCGCCCCGCGAGAATGTGGCGCGTGTGCCGCGCGCGGAGACTGAGCGCCAGGCCTTGATTGCCGCCGTCAGGATCTTAGGCGCAGCATCTAGCTCCTAGCAGTGGTTGGGAGACGGCCTGGCCCCCCGTTGGCATTCAGATTCCATGCTGACTCAGAGCGAGCGCCCCTCCCCCAGATGGCGGGACCCAGACGTGCATGTAGCACAAAGAACAGGCCTATGTGACTGGTGCCTGTGCGTCGGAGTCGAGTTTGCACCGTGCCCATCATTGTGTAGGGTTTCAAGGCAATTTCTCAGGATAGTTGCATCATCGCACCCGTGATGTCGAGGCCAGCAAGTCGGAGTTCCTTCTGGTGCGCCTGGAAACCCTTGGGAGCTATGGCAAACGTATTTGCAATCGTAACTCATCCCCTGAGTGTTCCAACCGTCGGGATCGCAATGGTAGCTTTGGGCCCAGGGAGGATTTCACGAATGCCAACTTGGGGAGCCTGAGGGGGCAAGGTGGTCTTGCATCCTCCTGAGCGTGTGCTATCCATAGCCATGGCATCGCTGCTGCATCGCTCGCTAGGTCAACCAACTTCCGCCATCTTGTTCCCCTCAACATTTGCAAACTCCGCATGGCGTATAACCTGGCGACCGTACCTGCACATTCGCTCCAAGGGTGTGCCACATGACCATTTGCATTTTGGAAGGAGACCACGCGCACATGCGCAGACATTGCACAATACAGTCCAGGAACAGTTTAGCAGACTTGAACGATCCGTGCACGTATCTCCCCCCGCGAGATGCGCAACGCATCCATGTTGTCCGTGAAACGTCTGACGGGCGTCGTGCGGAAAGCTGGGGTTTGCACTGGCCATGGCGCCCCCCATATTGCTGTTTCTATCCCCGCTCTGAGTGGGGCCAGCGGGTCCGACGCAGACCAGCCGTCAAGGGGGCCCGCCATGTGTCAGAGGAAAATGACAGCTTTGGCGGATATCGCTAGCGCACAAAGCCCATGCTGGTGCGCATTCCTGTTCCTGATGCTTGAAACCTCTTGGCGTCGCATCGTTGTAGATTTTCAAGCGGTCGTGGCTGGCGCCGGGATCGTGCGTAGTAAGGCCCGGCAGTGTCTGAAGCGTAGCTGAATACCAATACTGGGCCCGCTTGAGGAGGTCCCTGGAGAGTTGGAGAGGGGGGATCGGCGAGTGACCCCCCCCTGGAGATCTGAGGATCATGCTCCTCGAGCTCATTCGTATGTTCCTGTCCGTTATTATCCGCAGGAGACGGTGGTGGGTAACCAGACAACCAGGGAGGGGGAGAGACAGAGTGGACCTCGGCGAGCTCGAGCAAATATGTTGATGCTGGACAACTGGCCGCATCTCACACAAAGTGCGTCGCGAGAACGCGGAATGACATTCTCACTGCCGCTGGCTGGTGCCTGTTCTGGTGATGCGAGCGCGTGCCATCCTCGTCGTCATTTCCAGCTGGAGTGTCATCAGCGCGCTCACGTTGTGCGTCGACTGCTGTGCCCTCTCCAATCCTGACCTGCTTGGAAGGCGCCTGGGCACTGGGGCGTCTCGGCGACTTGGATCCAGCTCCGCTACCCTAGGATCCCGCTGCCAAAGCTGATGCTAATCTGCCTCTGGCTGCCTCATGCTGCACCGGGGTCTCGGGCTGCTCCTTCTTGGCTTTGCCGCTGCGGGTGCGCTGGGTGCTCGGGATCTGCTGGTTGAAAGTGGCACCGTGAAGTCACTGAGCTGTTTCAACATCATCTGCTTGGAATTCTGGATGGCTGCGATGAGTCCTGGCATGGCTGAGTCCGTGCCCGCCCCTGCTGAGCCCGTGTTCAACGGCTGAGCTCCAGGCTGTGCATGGGCTGGCTACGGTGCTGTCCCTGGTGCGCTTGGCGATGTGCGACTGAGCCTCCGCGGTCGAGAAATGCAGCCCTGCTACCGCGGTGTTATGTCGGATGCGTCGCCATCCGTGTCCTCGTCCATGTTATGCGAGGCCTCGGTTTTCCGAGGCGGCTTGAACTCGGAGTGCTCGCGCTCCTCTTGCTCCTCCTTCCCGTTTCTCTTCGCTTGGATCCAACCTCTCATCCGCCCGCCGCCGGGGCTCGCGTGCAGAAGCGGGCCGCGACCCGCGTGCGATCTGCTCGCCCGCCCCGCGATCGCGATCGGGCATCGGCCCCCCCAGCCCGCGCGCGGCCCGCATCTTCGTCGGCGCGGCTCTCGACAGAACGCGCGGCGATTGAGGCGCGCCTCCAGGCGTTCGCTCGCAGGGGCGGCCCCTCGGATGACGATGAATTGATCGTGGAGATCGTCGAGGCCACGCGCGGCCCCGGCGAGCTTGCTGATGAGGTCAAGGACATGCTCTGGGGCGCGCGTCTCCGCTTCCTCCGGCGAACTTCGCGCGCTGGCGTTCTTCGCCCCCGTCGGCGATCTTGTCCACGAGTTGTCTGCTCACTGGAGGTCGACCCCGGGATTCCAGGAGGAGGCCTCCGCGCCGCCGCGCGCCCGGGCTAAGACAACCGCGAAAAAGATCCCCCCCGCCTGCGCCGGCCATGGCAGCCGAGCCGCCCCTGGGTCATGCAGCCGCGGCCCCCTTGGAACGCCCCGCAGGAGCAGCTTCGCCTGCTCCAGGCGGCGCCTGCGCGGTCGAGCGGCTGGGCCTCGTCCCTGTTGCAGGAGCGGCAAACGCCGGGCGACTTCTGGAAGCTGATAGAGCGGGCCGGGCTCGGAGAACCAGCCCTTCGGGCATGTCCTGCCGCGAAGCAGACGAGGCTCCGCGAAGCGGCGGCCAAATTCAATGAGCCTCTCCCGTGCAGCAGCACTGTGGAAGGGTTGCACTGCAGGAGGAACAGGCGAAGATCGAGGACGTCCAGCTTCATCATATTCGCCTGGGCCGGGCTTCTCCGCGGCCAGCTCAACGTCGCCTCAGTGCTCGACAACCTGGATAAGGTCGCAACGCTGGCCGCGGACACCAAGGGCCCCCTGGCAGAGGCTGTCTCGTCTGGAACAACGCGTGGAAGGCGTCCATGCGGAAGACGGACCCACGAGCCTTCGCCGAAACTATATGCGGTGATGGGCAATCCAATGATGCAGGCAGAGAAGCAGGCAATGGACGCGAAGCTCAACGCCGCAGGCGCAGGCTCCAAGCGGAAGCCGGATGCGGTCCACCATGCGACTTGCGCGAGCGAGGCACGACGTGCGTCTTCCACCGCGAGTCCCCGCTGTGCGCCAAGACATAGGGGGACTGCTTAACCGACCGCGTCATTCCGCTCGGCCTGGAGCTGATCAATCGTGTCCTGGAAGGGCGCGCCGGGGCGGCAAGGGCGCAGCTGGCGGCTGGCACTGGTGGTCGCGCGGTCGTGGGGCCAGTGCCAGGCCGGCGGCGGGCGGGCAGAGCGCAGAGCGCCGGCGCTCCCGCTCCCGTGGGCTGGCGCCGCCCAAGCGCGAGCACTGAGAGTGCCCACCCGCCGGGGGGCGCCCGCTAGCGGCCTGGGTCCGCCCTGCGGTGGTTGGGAAGGCGCACGTGCGTGCTGCCGCCGCTTCTCCTGCCGCGTCGGCAGACCACGAGGCGGCGCTGGCGTGAGCTCGGCCGCGTTCTAGCTCCCGGGGCCAGGCTGCGCATGGAAGTAGTCGCTCCGCGATCCCAAGTCGCGTTGGACTGGGCTCGGCGGAGGTTTGGCCGATTGCCAGCAGCAGCAGAGGCGCGAGCTCGCCGGCTGGAAGCAACGCTTCAAAGCCACTGGTGAACAGACGCGGTGGAGAGGCAGCATGCCCGCGAGCGAAATGCAGGTGTGCGACCACCTGCAGCTCATGCAAGCCGCCCTGACGGCGGTCCGCCACGCTGACGCCCAAATCTTCGACGACCTGCATAACCCGCTCCCGGTGATCGGCGGCATCTCCGCGAGCGGCACCTGGTCGCCGCGCGCAGAACAGCCCGCTGGAAAGGCCAGCGACCTCCTGCAGGCGGCCGAGGTGCGTCAAGGCGCTGGCCGCGTCGTCCTGGCCACGGCGCACATGGGCGAGCTGTGCACGGCGGTCGCGCGCGCGCCGCGCGCGGGCGCTTCGAGGTCGTCTGGGGTTCTGGGGTCGACGACCTGGTGCGCCGAGTCCAGAGCCGTCGCTGCGATTTCGTCGACCAGCTGTACTTCGGCGTCGAGCAGGACGGCGAGGTCCGCGGCTGTCAAAGATCTCGCGCCTCGGGCGTGGCGACTTGCGCTTGCTCTTTGATTTCGAGGTCGCCGCGGGGGGGGCCCAGAGGGCAGAGGCCTGGCGGCGTGCTTCTGGGCACCTTCTTCCACCTCCCGCCGCCGCCCGGCGTGGTGGCCGACGTTCTCGTAGAAAGTGGTCGACCCCCGCGCGGAAAGCCACTGCTCGCGCGGCCGAGCTGTCGCAGGCCCGGGAAAAGAGCGCCCCGGGGCGCGGCGTTCAAGCTAGGGGGCGCTTCAAGCTAGGGGGCGCTTCTCCCTGGTGCGGGGCAAGGCAGGTGGCGTCCTGCAAGGAATTTACGACGAACCCCCCGGGGGTCGATATCGCGCGCGGATCAGCGTTTCCGGATTTCCGTCGATGGTTCGCGCGAAATGCTCGGCGCGCCCCGGCCTGGGCAGTTCTCCAGGTTTTCTTGGCGCCCGAGGTCGCCCGCGTTGCGTTCTCATCGGAAGCGCCGGAGGCCGCGGGGGGGCCGCGCGCCGCCGAATTTCTGGGCCCGCGCCCATGGGCACGAGGCGGCCAGTCGCCGAATTCTTCGTCGCGCCCGCGGGCCGTTTCTCGAGCGCTTCTGGCCCCGCGGGTGGGGGCGGCGCATCAACGAGGCTGAGACTTCATGGATTTGGCCGGCTTTCCATGCGCGAGGCCGCCACCTGGGGGCGCCGACGTCGCGGTCGTCGCGGACAGCTCGGCGGCCGAGGGTGTCATCCGCAAGAGCGGGAGCGGATCGGTCGCGCCGTGCTGCCCGAGCGCGGAGGCATTGCGGGGGTCCGCCTGCGAAGCCCGCGCCTCTGGGTTGTCCGCGTCGCATCCGAGGCAAACCTGTCAGATCAACTGAGCCGCCTGTTCACCGAGCCTGCCCTGGCTCGCGGCTGGCGCCGAGTGTCAGCGAACGCGCCAGAGCGGCGGCGTTTGGGTCCCCGCTTGCGGGGCCAGTGGCCGCCCGCGCGGGGCGGCGGCGCGGCGGGGGGGAGGGCTGCGCGCTGCGCCTCTGTGGCCGTTTCTCTGCCGCGACGGGGCCCTCGGGCGCCCCGGCTGTCCGGTGGCTGGGCTTGCGCCTCTTGTGCCTACGGCGCGGGGCGGGGCTTGCGCGGTCCCGTTGTTCCTGCGAAGGCTCGGCCTGCGCCGCCTCGCGTCTCGCGTTGCGCGGCCGCGCCGTGGGCGCGGCGTCCTGGCGAGCGGCCCCGTCGAGCACCTTCCCAGCGCTGGCGGCGTGATTAACCCCAACTCCCGGATGATACGCACCCCCCTCCCCCATGTATCTCGTTGTCCACGGGGTTGAGCGCGGTTCGGTTGGGGCGGCGGGCGGTGGGGCCGAACTGTATTATCCCGTTCCGAAGTTTCTATCGTAGCTCTGTTTGTGAAGATGTCTCGCGCGAAACGCGATCCAGACGTCCTAACATCGATGTCCCCGGGAAATTATTCCCCTGCCTGGGCCCCGGGCTCTCTTGCCCCCGGGGTATTCTGGCCGGGTTACTGTAATGGGCATGTATCATGCGCAGAGCATATGCGTCAGCGTCTTCGTCATCTCTTTCGTCCGCGTCTTCGTCGCCTTCGCCGTGTTTGGGGTGCCCTGGGGCCCGCTGCGCGAGCTGGCAATGCTCGCGGGGCGCGGCGGGTGCGCCGTGTCGGCCGTCGCCAGGTTCATGTCCCTGGGTGCCCGTCGAGCGGGCAGGACTGGCGAGGCGGCCCCCTGCTGTCTGCTGCTGCCAGCCCCCCCTTCCCCCCCCGTGCCCTCTTCTGCCCCGCCCCCCCCCGCGCCGTGCCGCTCCATCCCCCTTTTCCTCCTGGGGGATCCAGCGCAAGAGCCGACCGTTGGGCGCGCTGCCGCCGCCGCTGCAATGCGCGACGGCCTGGGCGCCGGCGCCCGTTGATTGCGCGCGTCGCCGAGACGTCGTGTCGAACGAGCGGCGCCGCGTCCGCATCCAACCGCGGCCCGAAACGTTGAGGGCGATGAGGGGCCTGCGGCGCTGCGTCGAGCTGTGGCCATGGCTCATGGGGGGCCCGTGGCGGGGGGTCATCTCCGCCTGACTTTCATTGCCCTTGTTCTGTTCTTGCGCTGGTGGCTGGGGGCGCGCCCCTCCTCGCGGGCCCCTCTTGTCGTGTGTTTGGCTGCGGGGCCCTGGGCTCCAACTGGGTCCGTTGTGCGCCCGGGGGCGCGCCCCCGCCTGCGTTGCCCCGGGCCCTCCGGCGCCGGGCCCGCAATCGGGCCGGGCCCGCAATCGGGCCGGGCCCGCGCTGGCGCGTCGCGCGCCACCCTGGCTCCGCAGATCTGCGGCTGACGGGGGGCGCGCGGGCGCCGGCGCGCCCGGCCGCCCCGGCGGACTTCCGGCGGCTTCGCGAGGCGAAGCGGCCCACGGCTGCAAACCTCCAGGCCCCGCCGTTTGCACCCCTGTCGGCGGGCAACTGGCGGGCGCCACCTCCCCTTCTGGCGTCGCGCTTTTCGCTCGCGCAAGGCCGGCTTTTCGAAATGTCCTCGGGGCGTCTCCCACCCCGCGCCGGGTCGTCGCTTGAGGCAGCGGGGCGGGGGTCTCTGCGTGGGGATCGGAACGCTGACCCCCGCGCGTTCAAAGGGCATGTCGGCTTCTCCGTGTCCAGAAACTGAAGCCGCGGTTGCTGATGGTGAGAGTTCTTGCCGATGCTGACGTTCTGCAGAGATTGGGGTCGGCGACGTCGCTGGCGTAGATCGCGCCGGACGCAGCGCGCGACCTCGTCGGGGTCGCCCCGGGGAAGCGGCGGAAGACTAGCGTTGGCGCGCCCCCGCGCGATCGGCTCGACATGTTGCGCTCTGCCCAGCAATGGGGGTTTCGACGTCCAAGCGATATTTGACGTCTTGCTGATGAAGGAGCTGGGGGCATCTGCCGGATGTTCGATCATCGGGCGCGCGTCGTCGACGAGGGCAGTGGGCGCATCCTGCGAGCTCCAGCATATATGATTTTCACCGATAGCCCCGGGCACTGCGCAAGCCGCGCGTTCGCCGCCGCGATCGCGCGCGAGGCGCGCTCGGAACAGTGTTGTCAGCGAGGCGCGCACTGCATCGCCGGGCGAGCTGTCACTGGCCCATGGATCATTCCCTGGCACAAGCAGACGTCAGGTCTGGGGCGCGCAAGCTGCGGCCCCCAGCGCCCCCCAGGACTCGCATCCAGAAAAGCAAACTCCGACAACTCTTGGTGCGTTGTGCCGAGGCCGGGAAGTTCTCCCCAGGCGTGGGCTGCATCGGGGCGTATGCATCGTCGATTCGTGTTTCGCCCGAGCTCTTGTGACAATTGAAGCTTCTTCGTGTGCGCGTGGATTGGGGCATTGCGCGCCCGTGCCCAATCGGGCGTAAAGCTCAAAGTCGTGCGCGCTTCACTTTTGAAGCGACCCCGTGCTTTGTGTTCGCATGTGGGGCGTCGCGGGCCTTGGCTGCATGCTGGCCGCCGCGACCCAGACGAAAATGCAGGCTCGCCTGTGACCTGCAGCAAGTTTTCGGCCGACGTTCGCGAGGACCTGGTCGCCGTTGGCGCGCCGGCGGCAGAGCTTCCCACGCATTCGGCCACTGGGCCGCGTTGGACACGCGCGAATCTGGCGAGCTTGCCGCGGTTCGCGCAGGAGGGGAATGGCGGGGCGGGGCAGTCGCTGCCGACGTACCATAGACCGCAATTTAGTCCCTGGCTCTCGCCGAGGCATTGTGCGTGGGCTCGGACGAAGAAGCCCCGATTGAGTATCCGCCAGTCGTTTCTCATTGGTTTCCATTGATGGCGCGGTCCTGTGGGAAGCGTTCCACTGGATATTGACAAGAGTGGGGGGGGCTGGGGGCCAACTTCCAGTCTCTTAGACGCATCAGTTGGCCCTCCCCTTATCCGCCCGCAACCGGGGCTCGCGCGCAGAAGCGAAGTCGCGACCCGCCCGCGTCCGTCCTTGGTGGCGCCGTCCTGTTGCTCCATTGGAAAAATGCAGGAGTGGGAGGCATGGGGCAAACTCTTCCACTCAAGCTCTTGTGCTCGTTCGAACTCTTCTTGACATATCTCCAAGGGTGCGAAACCTGCTGCAACAGATTGTCCTGCGTCTGCGTGCAACGACACGGAATCTGCGAGCCTCTTGCGTGCTCTGGTGACAAGTCTCGACTGCTTCGCAACTTTAGTGAAGGCCGATCTTGAGAACGTGAGCTGGTGCAGTACCGCACTGCAATTACATGTCAACGCGTCTATTTGTTCAAGTCCAACCGCCGTTCATGGCTGCGTCCGATCTGCCCCTCCAGACACTCCAGCGTGGAGCCCGAGGCCTTGCGATGCTCGCCCCGGTACTGCGGCTTGCGCTTGCGGGCACGGGCCGCCTCTGGTGAGCACGGAGAGATGTTCGCCATCATGACATCTCCTGCCTGCGTCGGTGTCTGGGACTGGGACTGGGCACCATCTCGTTATCTTGCTATGACCTCGGCCCATGGCGGAGCTAACTTGTGTCCTTGTCCTTGTCCTTGTTGTCGCTGCCGCTGGGGAAGCACTTGCTGCAATGCTTGGCCTCCCTCTTGTTGATAAAAAACTATATGCTGGACACTCCCAAAGACTTTTGCACCGAGATGCTTGCCAACCCTGCCACGGTTGACGTATTCCACTTGGTGGCTGCCTGCTGCGATCCCTCCAAGCCAAGATTCCTGAGGCGGCTCATGGACCGCTGTTGTGGTCTGGCACTCGTAACAACGCTCTTGCACTGCTGCGGGCAAACCTGGCTCGTCTATGCCAAACCGCTTCCGCACGATCTGCACGGACGGCCCTCGCACCACGCGCCGTGGCGATGGCGAGGCGCGGGAGGGCTGTCGCGTATGAGGCCTGGCCGGCAAGGGACATCGCGATGGCTTGAGGGAGGGAGGGAAGGAAGCCTCGAGCCGGCGGTGGCTTGAGGGAGGGAGGGAAGAGGAGGGAGGAGGAGCGGGGACGAGGGGCGAGCGGGAGGGAGGGCGGAGGAGATGAGCACGAGGAGCACCTCGCGGCGAAGGCCTCCTGCACCGCGGCCAGGAAGGCGAACGGTATCCTGCGTCCAGCGCCGCGCTGCGCCTCCCAAGGGAGCTGCCGCCGGGAGGAGGGGGGGCGGGGGCGCGGTGGGCGCCGATCGCGGGAGGCGAGGACCCATCGCGAAGCGCGCTCCCCGCGCGGTCGGGCGGCCCCTGAAACCCAGCAGGAGCCGCAGTCGCTGAGGAAGATGGGGCCGGAGTGGACGGGGGGCTGAGTCGGCTCAGCTACGGCGAGTGCGACTCCTGCGAGCAGAGGCGACTGCAATCCTGAATCTGGGAGGCTGCAGTCTGGAGGTAGATGAGGAATGGGCCCTGCATGACTGATGCAGTAGGTGTGAGGCGACTGCGACTCCTGCGACTGCGACTCTGAGGAGTCTGGGGGATCCAAGGCCTCCCAAATGGGGTCGGAGTAGATGGGGTGGGAAGGTCACGCCGCATCGCCGATACATTGGCGATGCGCCAGCGACGTCGGCGACGCATCGGCGCCGTCGGCGTGGAGAAAATTGAACTCCAGATCGAACCGTATCGCCGATGCATCGGCGATGTTGCGCGACCCTCCGACCCCATCTGCTCGGACCCCATCTGGGAGGCCTAGAAACCAGCAGCAGCGGCAGCGAGCAAGGGAAGATGTCCAGTCTCCCTGGCCTATGATCATCGCTCGCCCGAAACCCACAGCAGGAGGGGGGGGAAGAACAGGATGAAGCGGAGCTAAGCGGAACGGGGCGATATTCGATCGGACCCTTCTGGATCCTGCATGGCAGCGCCGATTTACTTTCTGAAACATGAAATGGAAAGATCTTTGAAGTGCCAAAATGGGCAATCGCATGCAGGCGGAGGAGGAGGAGGAGGGGGAGGATGAGGAGGAGGAGGAGGAGGAGGAGGAGGAGGAGGAGGAGGAGGAGGAGGAGGATGACCAGTGTAAATCCAAGAATCATCAACGATGTTGGGAAACACTCTCCCTCCAAGCTCCCTCTTCACAGGCCCCTAGAACGGTTCATTTCCACTGAGGGAGCTGCCTCGTTGGAAGACAACCGTTTGAAGACCCTGAGCCATGCCAAAACATTGTTCTCGGCATTCCAACGCTACGGATCAACCTGACTGTCGCATCCTGACGGAATCGTGCCAAAACGCCATTCCTGAAACTTCAACACCGCCAATCAACGTAACTACTGCACCCTCATAACCCAGAATAATTCCAACACGCCATTTCTGGTACGTGGATCATGGGAATTCGTGAAACTCTCGCAAATTTGAAAGAACGAATGTGCGCGGCACTAAAGCGATAACCACATTTTGAAGACGACCCGCCCTCAATCCGTGAAGTTCTTGCAAATTTGAAAGAACGAATATGCGCGGCGCTAAGGCGAGAACCACATTTTGAAAAGGAACCGTCCTTAATCCGTGAAGGTCCTGCACATGTGAAAAAAAATCCAAATGTGCGCTGCGCTCAAGCGAAAACCGAATTTTGAAAACGACCCGCCCTCAAACCGTAAAGCTCTTGCAATTTCTTAAAACGAATGTACGCGGCGATAAAGCGAGAACCGCATTTTGAAAACGACCTGCCCTCAATCCGTGAAATTCTTGCAAATTTCTAAAACAAATGTGCGCGGCGCTAAAGCGAAAACCACATTTTGAAAACCACCCGCCCTCCATCTGCGAATCTGTTGCCAATTTTCGGCTTTAGGGTTATTTGCGGTGAAGAAGTCTCAAGCGAAACGCCCGGCCCAGCCTTAAAACTGGTTTCGGGGTGCGACAGGGAGAAATTGCTTATCAGGAAAAAGAATGGAGGAGGAGGAAGAGGAGGAGGAGGAGGAGGAGGAGGAGGAGGAGGAGGAGGAGGAGGAGGAGGAGGAGGAGGAGGAGGAGGAGGAGGAGGAGGAGGAGGAGGAGGAAAAGCAGGAGGAGGAGGAGGAAGAGGAGGAGAAACCGCCAAGCTGCGGGTTCGGGCGCCGGGCTCCAAGCCACGGCTGGGCTGCAGCCGTCGCGGCGCGGCAGCGATGGGGCCGCCGGGGAACGGCCGCGACCCGCGGCGCGCGCGGGTGGCCCTGGGAACCCCGGGCCACAGTGGCACATAGGAGACAACGAGCCGAGCGCGAGAGGGCGCGCTTGTTTTTGTCGGTGCTGCTTGCCCGCGGCACCCTCATGGGGCCGATCGTGGCGCCATGGTGAGCGGCCCGAGGCGTATGCGATGCTCAGAATCGCGGTTCGAGGTCGACATGCGACTGTGGTAGTAAGTGTGTCCGTCGAGATGGACCGAGGAGCGCCGAGCGCAAACGGAATCAGGAGATATCGGCCAACATGAAAAAGCAGATCCATAATATCCCAGTCGCGACGCCAGACGAAGCAGCTACCGGTTCCTCGGTTTGGGCGTCGTCACTTATCCACTCACACGAGCTCAAGGCCTACATAGCCACATCGCAGAGAAAGCTTTGAACGTTCGCGAACGTCCTCGAGGTTACGCGAGATGGCAAGGAATACCCCTCCCTCGAGTTCGGCGTCAAGTACATGATTCGTGAACCAGTGGGCTGAAGAGTTCACTCGCGCATCGAGGATCTCTTTGAGGACACGGCAGGCCTTAAGCCACGCGTGGAGAAGCTGCAGCAATCCATGCCGCAGCCCTCCGTAGTGGAGGAGTGGCACATGGCGCCTGCTGAGCCAGCTGCTATTCACGGGCTCTGGGGGGCGAGTCGGCCTGAGCGGGCGCCGCGCCGCGGCGGCGCCGCCGCCCCCGTCGACTTCAGGGCCACAATGGTTGCTTTGTGATGCAAGGCGCTGGCGTGCCCGAGGAAACTGCGGCCGCGGGGTGGCGCTTTCTCCGCCCTTCGCTCCGTCCAGCTGGACTTCTCAGAACCCTGGTTTGCAATGCCCTGGTTTCGTACATGCCGCCGAAATGGTGTCGGATTAGATGGCGTCGGAGGATTTCGCCGCGTCGCCGATGCACCGCCAATGCGTCGACGACGCGCCGTCGATGCACCGGCGAGGGTCGGCGACGCAGCGGCGATGCTGGCGTGGGGAAGATCGGGCGCCCGCGTCGCCGACGCGGGAGCTTTTGCTTAGCGTGCCGCCGCGGTATTTCCAGACTGCCTTCTCTTTCTTTCAGAGGCCGCTGAGCGCGCGTGTGCTAGGCGAACTGGCTGGAAAAGGAGGTGTCTCGCAACGCAGATGCGCTTGCGTCGGCCAGAACGCCGGTTCAACATCTGGCGTGATACGTAAGGGGCACGTCGCCTAAGGCGACGCTTTCTGCAGTGAGCGATGCGGGCGCGCTGAAGAGGGCGCCGCGGAATGCGAATGAACAGGCGTGGATCGGTGATGCTTCTTGGCCGCGCTCGCCTCGACGATGCAAGCGGCGGCCGAGCAAGATAGCGCTTGCTTCGCGCGGGCTGACATTCGGGGCCATGGGCGCGATCTCCCTAAACCAACTCTCGCCGACCTCCTTGAGCCAACTCTCACCGACTCTAGCCCGCCTTGTGCGGGTAGAAATTGTTAAACAGGGTGGCGTCGCCGCTTCCTTCTTAGCTCGAGCTCTCCTGCGCTCCCGCTGACGGACTTCTCCGGGGGCTGGCGCGATGGCCGCGTAGGCCGAGCGAGCCATCCAAACAAGAGCATTCTCGGTCGCCCGAAACAGAGACTGGGCGGCCCTGTGGGAGGTCTACTTGGTAAGTCGAAGTGGTGACTGGCAACGGCGCGACCCTCGTGATCTGGGCCGCCGCGTGCAGTTCAGCCCTGGGCAGCGTTTGTGTGTATGGGTTCTGGATAGGCGCCAACGCTTAGAACATCGACGCGGTGCTGGCTCACCTGGCGGACCCCCCGTCCAGCGCGCGCGCCATCTGGCCAGCGGGCGCGTTTGCGGCGCGCTCCGTCCGAGAACGCCTCCTCCATCGCGTAGGAGGCGTCCCCATGTGACGCGCGCCGAGATCCTGAGTAGCCTGTCCTGAGCAGGTCTGGAAGAGCAAACTTACTCAGGAGACCTCGGCGCCATGGCCAGAGAGAGAGAGAGAGAGAGAGAGAGAGAGAGAGAGAGAGAGAGCCCGAGACCGCGGGGGGGTCGTCCTGATCGAGCTGTGTGCCGAAAACCTGCGTTCGCCCGTCTCCTGTCGACGAGCGTGCCAGTGGTGCGTGGGGCAGATCGCCTCGATGCTCCTCGCAACCTGCGCAATCCCCCGACTCCTGATAACCGCAATGCGCGCGACGAGCAGGATGCCAGTCCCCCTGCAACTTGAGCTCCAAGCCTGCTGCTCGTTGAGAAGATAAAGCTTGTCAGGGTCTCCCATTCTCCGTGGCGCCCCCCAAGGCAGGCATGATGGGTTCCAGCCAGTGACCCTGGGTGTCCCTCGGGCCCGTCGGAGAGCAACCGCCCCTGTCGGGCCCGGTCCCCCACCCGCTCCAGGGCACCCGAGTCCCCGCTTCACGAGCAAGGCCTCGAACGGCAAGAGGTGGGCTAAACCTGAAGTCCAAGGCGCCCCGGTGGTCGGTCAGTTATTTGAGTGCCGGTGGCGGTTGCCAGCCCAGGTCCCGAATGGCCAGGGACATGGCCCCTGGGGGCCCTGCCGCCCTTCCCCGCGGCCTCCTGTTCTGGCGCGGGGCCGTGATCTGAGATAGCCGGGCAGCCCGCAGGGCGTCGTGCACGCGAAGGTCCCAGCGCAGCGGCGGCCGCTGATAGATCGAGCCCGCCCGCGCTGAGATTTGAAGATCAAAGGGGCCTCCTGCGCGAGGAGGCGTGGGGCTCTGCGCCGACGCTTGCTCCCCCGGCTCGCGCAGGCCTCCAATCGCCGTGCGCCTCGTAAAGTGGCGGGGGGCGGGGGGGGGGCGCCGCGCGCTCCCGCCCCGTGCGCGATGGCCGGGGGGGCTGATTGCTGAACGGAAATTCCTGGGGGAGGCCCCGCCCGATGCAGACGACGACGCCGCGCGTGTCGAGTTCTGATCTTGTCGATCCGAGGTCTGAGCCCCCTGCGCCGCGCTGGCCTGCCCGAGGCCGCATCGACTCCCAAAACTTCCAAGGCTGACGCTGCGCGGTGCCCGAGGCGTCGCGCGCGGCGGCGCGCTTCCTTGGTGGGCCAGAGCCTGGAGCTGCAGACCGTCGTCTCTCGCCTGCCAGGGTTGAGCTCCATGTCGCCGAGCGCGCCGTTGACTCCGCCGAGGCACTTGCGCGACTGATGATCAATGGCCCTTGATGGTGTGTCGATTTGAATGGTCGAATTGTCGGCGCACGCGTTCTACTTGGGTCGGCTCTGTCCGCCAGTGAGCGTCGCTAGGTATCGCTAGCTACAGCGTGAACGCGGCGAAGCCGCGTCCAAGCAAGACGCCCCTGGACGCCCGGGCGGGGGCCGCGAACGCACCGGCCCAGCTTGGCGTCCAACTGGCGCCGTGCATCCTGAGCGCTAGACAAACAAAGCCAAGGGGAACCGCGTTGAATGCCGGCCAGCGCGATGCGATACCAGACCGCTCGATCCAAACGCATCTCGATGTCGACGATGAAGTGCAAACAGATTCGTCTCCCTAGATTCGACCGGGGGCCTGAGATTGAAGTTCGCCCTGTAGCAGGGCGCGCGCGGCGATGTCCGTCGTGCGCCTCCCCGCCCGAAGCCGGCGGAAGCCCGCCCGGCTTGGAAGCTCTGGCCCAGGCGAGTTCGACGCGCGATTTGGCCCGGGCTCTGCGGAGTGAGGCCAGCGAGGCAATCGGCCTGTCCCCCCCGGACGTCCTGCCCGAAACGGCCGCGTGAATCCGCGTCGCGACGCTCGGCCAGAGAGCCCATTGTTCCCGGAGATCAAACGTGTTTCCGAAGGTGGCGAGCGCCCCGTTGCTCGCGAACGACGAACGTTGCGGTCGAAGTACGTCCGCGCCGACGGCCGTCCTGGGAGGCGATCTTTTGGGGGTCTTCGGATGGCGGCGACTCGGAGTTGCTCTCTAAATCGGTTTAGGTCGCTTCTGAGGTCGCCCAAGGTGCGCGGGTCAGAACCCTCCTCCGGGGCGTCGGCCCAGAAGCCCTTCGGGGCCCCTGAGACGTCCGAGGCCTGAGGCGATGGCCCAAGAGACGCGCCCGCCTGTGAGAATCGCCGGGCCCGGGGCTTGGCCCGGGCGTGAACGGGCTTAGGGCGACGCCCGAGACAATCCCTCAGCCATGTGATGAAGACCTGCCTCTGCTTCTGCCGCGCCCCCGTTCGTCCTTGGGCGCGAAGTTGGCCGAGTTGGAGGCGGGGCCCCGCGGCGTCGCAGCGCGGGGCTGTCCAGGTCGAGCGAATGCGCGCGGCAACTGCGACGAAACAGTCATGCCCAATTCAATGAGGGGACAACCCGCTCGCCGATGCATCCGTCCTCTGCCAGGCGCCAACTCTTGACTGGGGCTCCAAGCCACGTGGCGTCTCGCTTGGGACATGCCGCCAGACTTGCCAATCACGCGCCCCAGGTCTTATGTGCGATGTTGGAATTGCCGCAATGCCCCCCGCGTCGATGTGCCTGCTGGCCTTCTGCGTGACAGAGCGCCTCGTGCCGCCGATCGTGAGATTCGGTTTCGTTGCCTCTGCCCTAGTCCTTGTCTCCTCGGCCGAAGTGGAAAAGTGTCGCCAGCTCCCGTTCCACTCCATGAAACGCCTTCTCGCATATGGCGTCCAGCCGAGGCTGATGGGGCGCGCTCTCCCAGGGCCTCTGGGTGCGTCTGCGACCGCCAAACCAGCCCGGGAGAACTGTGGACCCCCCCGCGGCGCGAGGCCATCGTCGTCCAAAGCGCCTTCGTAATTCAGACGTAGAAGCCTCTGACGCTTCGCTGGAGAAGCTTTAGGACGCCGCGCTTCTAGACAGCGTGGGCATGAGGCTTCGCTCCAACTTCTACCGCCATCGGATAGTGCAGACGTGGCGCAATGTCATGAACCCTACGCGGCTTCCCTGGCGCTGCCGAAATAGGATCGCTGGCCAACCGATCGTCGATGAACGTGCGGGCGCTAGTCTTTGCCGCGCGGCGTGGGCCCTCGGGGCCGACGATTATGTGGTCATCTACCTTGCCGACGCAATCGGACTCACGCAATGCCGTGGGGGGCGCTTTCCGATCTCAGCCGGTGATGTATGGTGCTCTGCTGTAGATGAGCGCATGGCCAAGTTACCAACCTGTGAACATAACAGTGGGTGATGTCTACCCCTTTCCTCTGGGCAGATCGAGCCCGCGAAGAAGCCGCTCCCCAGGCCCAGCATGAGTGTAGAGTGACACGCGCCGCGAGAGAACGATCATGCGATCTCGTACATTCAGCAGGCTGTCGAGGTAGGTCTTTCCCTCATCTGGGAAATCCGAGGACGCTGCCACCCATTAGCAATGCAACTTGAGTAATTGATTGGTTTTCGCCTGGAACGCCTCGGTGGATCTGGGAATAAGTTATGAAGAAATATCAGGCGCCTGTCGCCTACTACTGATGGGGTCGGAGATGGGCCAAGAAAATACAACAATATCGTCAACCAAACGACTCGGGGGGAACAACCTGCGCCGGCTATTCGCCTGCGCGGCAGTGCGGGCCGCGGCAACTCTAATTCGGACCACGGGACGGGCCGACACAGAAAAGCGGGCCAGGCAAGGGACAGAAACGGGCCGGGGAGCGAGGAGCCGAGGAGCGAGCAGGGGAGGGAGAGGGAGGGAGGGCGACGGGAAAGGACAGACCGGGCCGACAGACGGAGGGACGGAGGGACGGGGAGACAGGGAGGGGAAGCCAGACGGGGAGAGAGAGAGGGGGAGGGGAGAGCACGCCACACAAGGGCAAGGAGGCACAAGGGGAAGGGGAAGGCACGGAGAGGGAGGGGGAAGAGGAGAGGAGCCGAGAGCCCAAGACGAGGCAAGGCAGGGCAAGGAAGGCGGGGCCCACAAGGCCAGCGGGCGGGCGGCGGGGGGGGCCCCCGGAAGCGCAGCGGGCGGTGGCGACAGTGGAGCCACCTCGCGCTGGACACCCGAGCCGGTCCCCTCCTCCGGAGGGCGCCGGGGATGCACCGCAAATGCAATTAAAACTTAGGAGGAGGAGGAAGAGGAGGAGGAGGAAACGAAAGCAGGGCAAAGGGAACCGATGTCTTGCTCAGCTACGGCTGAAGTATGGCCCTGGCCGCATCGGCGGCGCCGGGCGCGGCCGCGGCGGCGCCTGGGGCGCGCTTCAGAATCGCCCGGGCGTTGGCCCGCCGGATGGCGACGCAGAGGCCTTCCAAGTACTCCTGCACGTGCAGGCTCGCCGCCTTGCCATCTCTGGCCTCAGCTTTGCGTGCGAGCTGCTTGAGCACCTGGAAACCTGAGGCGCCCCAACCACCGGAGCGCTCGGCGACCATCGGCACGAAGGCGATCCCTTGCTGGGCGCAGAGGGCCTCCGTGTTCAGGAAGGACCGCTTGTAGTCCTCGTAGAGCTGCGCGGCCGACCCGGCGACTTCGCTCGCCAGCTGCAGGGCGGCCTGCCGCTGGGGCGACGTGATCGCCAAGTCCACTGCTGCTGCGGACCCGCCGCGCCAAGCAGGCAAGAACACGTCCGCTGGCCGGCGCAACCCCTGGTCGGCGGCCTCGTCCGGGCGGGGTGGGAGGAGGTTGCCGCGCTCCAGGTCTGGCCGGCAGCCCGCGGCTGCAGCGTGGAAGTAGGTCTGGCCCCGGGCCGCGTGGTGGGCGGCGGTCTTGTCCCCGCCACAGGTGCACACCGAGGCGTGGAACCCGTGCGCGTCCAGAACGCTATCGCACAGCGGGCAGAAGTCTTCCTCCTGGAAGATCTCCGCAGCCAGGCGGCATTGCAGCTCCGTGCGGAATTCGGCGGGCTCCATGCTAAGCTTCATGGCCTTGCTGGGCATGGCCGTCAAGAAGCCGGAGGAGCCGGGCAGGGTCTCCGAAAGCACGGCGGCCCGGACTGCAGGGCTGGCGCGCGCCCGCCGTCAGAGACCGCCGCCACAGACCACAGTGCTCTGATGCGAGCGCCCGAACCCACATATACACCTTCAATCCACGTCTCACGTATCAAAGTCATTTCCCATGTGATCATCTCAGTCGAAGTGTAGACCCCCGGCGGGATGCCATGTGAACGTCCAAGTACTGCCGCTGGCGTACTAGGGGCAGGCGTGCGCTGCACGGGTGTGCTGGGTGCTGGAACTCCCTGTGGCGTCTGCTGTGCTGGTGCTGGCGATGGCACTGGTGCATGTGGCGTTGGCGTCGGAAGGACAGAACCTGCCTCTTGCACGTCCGTAGCTGAGGATGCCGACGCCGAGCATATTGCGACGACCGCCAGCTGAAAGTGCGTTGTATGAAACTCCACCGTCGCCGCGTGGTCCAAAACCGCTGGTACACCACGAGCAATAGGATGGAACCTTCCCAACGCTGCCTGCAACTCGGGCGGTGAGGCTCCTCTATTGCATCCCGTCGTTGCCAGCACAACTGTCCTGGTCAGTTGAACTTCAGCTTGTATGCGCACCAACTCTTCCTCCGCTCGCCTCCTTCAGCTCGGTAGCTGTAGTGTACAATTTATCAACCTTTCTCCGCTTGGTGGTCTGTCAGTCGAGCGCGCGCCTGATGAGGTCGTCCGGTGACCTCGTCGCCGTTTCCTTTGACTCTGCCTCTGCAATATCAGCGTTGGCCGGCTTGATGAGAACCGAAGAATCTTCCAAACCAAACTTCTTGAGTGCCCCAAGAGCCCTTGTGGCTCAGGCCACCGCATCATTGGCAAGACTGGCTTCTGTACCCTGTGGTCCGATCTCCTCGGGGCTGTGAAGGTGTTCGTTTTCGAAGTCTGCTGTTGGAAGGGTCCCTGGGTCTTGCCGCGGACGAATGGTCTGGATTGCCACTGCGATCCCCCCCATACTGAAAACAATCAGAGTATCATGCGAAGCTCTTGTCAAACCCGAATTGCCTCGTCGCCACGCGCGCCCAAGGTGGGTCGCGTGTCCCATCGGGGTCCTTCTTGACTGGGGTCGCGGACGTCTTCCTCGAAGACACGTCACCGCCACTACCCATGGCAGACGAGCCGTGATGCTGTTTCAATATCTCGTGCCGCAATCACTCTCGACAGGAAACGTGCCGAAGACTTTTCTTCCTCAACCTCCTGTGCCAAGCAGGAGAGAAAGAGCCGCCGAAATCAGGCCCCCAAACAGAAACAATGCGTGGTCGATCTGGCGCAGGGGAGTCGCGCACAGGCCTGGGGGCTTGTTCAGTTTCGGGCTACGCATGCCACGCCGACACCACCTCCGCATGAGGGTGAGGATGATGATGAAATGGAGCGGGAACGCTAGAAACGAGGACGAGGAGGAAGAGGGAAAAAGGGAGGAGATGGAACAGCAGAGGAGGGGAATAGGATGACGCGAAGCAGAAAAACGAGGATATGTTGGAACTCCTTAACAAACCGCTCACGGCATACAACAACAGCCCCAGCCAACGCGCGACCGGACTGGCCACGGGGGGTCGTAGAGGGTCGGGGAGACGTAAGACTCGGGTACGGGGGACTTGGAAATCCCCGACGAGGTCGTCAAAAAAATGACGAGGCCGAGCCTGCATTTTGACGAGGCCTCCCGCTGCAGACATCCCACAAAACTCCTCCTCGTCAAAATCCGAGTCGCGGTCGTCAAAAAACGATGGCGAACCCGAGTCCTGGCAAACCCGGGTCTTACGCTCCCCCGAGAGGGGTGTAGGGCCAGAGCACGGGCCGGAAGAAAACTCGCGCTGGACGGCCCCTGGAAGAAGGACGCATGAGCCTCCAGCTGGGTTCGTCCTCCCTCCCCCCGCGGAACCCCACCTTGGACCAGCCCCCCTCTGCGACCCCCCGAGCAGGCAGCAGAAGCAATCCGACAGAGGTCGAGATTTCTCGACTCCGGCGCGCGGCGCGCCACCCCAGCACCGCAGCGAGCGGCACGGCGGCACCGCTTGCTGGCGGCACCGCGCGGAGCCCGCGCTGCGCTCCTCCGATCCTCGATCACCGATCCCGCCCCCCCAGCGCGTCATGGTGCCGTTGGTTCCGGCCGCCGGGGCCACCCGACCCTCGACCCCCCTCCCTCGATTCTCGATCCCTCGACCCTCCTTCCCTCGAGCCTCCTTCGATCCTCCCTCGAGCCCTCGACCTCCGCTCCCTCCCTTCCCTCGACCCTCTCTCGACCCCTCGACCCTCCACCCTCGAGCCTTTGACCCTCGAAGCTCGACGATCCTCGATCCTCCGTCGATCCTGCACCCTCGATCCTCGACGCTCGAGGCCCAGGTCTGAAGGCGCCACCTATTCACCCACACCGGCCCTGGCCTGTCCCAAGCCCACCCCGTGCCTGTGAGCCATGCTCACCCCGGGCCAGCCGTGCACCCGCACCGCCCTCCCGGCCAAGCATGCGCCGATCCCGTGCCCCGGGCGGGCCTGGTCAGGATGGATACGGGTGTATAGTTAGCGACCCCTGAACCAACTTTGCGGCGCTCTCTCTCGCTGTGTCTATTTCTCCCTTCTGATGTTTACACACACGCATGCACTCTATCTTTATATATGTTATATATATAATATATATTATATATATATATATATATATATATATATGCACATACATAACGGCGCACCGGGTCCGGGGGGCCCGGGGCCGGGACCTCGACCGCAAATGTGGGCTCCGGGGGGCCCGGAGGCTCGTCGGACCGCCGGACGCCGTCCAAGATCGTTCGCAGGCGGCTTCGGAACGCGCTCCGATGGCTCCAGATGCCTTCCAAGACGCCTGTCATGACACCAAGAAGGTCCCAGAAGCCTCCAAGACGCTCCGAGAGGCAGCCCAAGAGAGGCCCAAGAAGCAAAAATCGTGCCATTCCTATGGGAAAATGTATATTTTTCGCATGTTCGCCTCTTGGGCTTTCACCGCGTCCAAGACGGCCCAAGAGGCGCCCAAGACGGTCCACGAGGCCTCCGGGAGCGCTCCAAGGCTGCGCACGAGTGGCCCAGGACGGCCCCAAGACGGCCGAAGAGAACCCCAAGACGAGTTCGAGAGGGGTCTCAGACGGAGAAAGCCAGCCTCGAATTCCGAGCTTCCGGCCCAAGAGGCCCCAGGAGGCGCCAAAATGCCGCCAAGAGGCGCCAAAAGGCTCCCAAAAGCACCCCAAGACGTTCCGAGAGGCACCCCAAGAGAGGTCCAAGAAACAAAAATCGTGCCATTCCTATGGGAAAACGTATATTTTTCGCATGTTCGCATCTTGGGCTTTCACCGCGTCCAAGACGGCCCAAGAGGCCTCCAAGACGGCCTAGGAGGCCTCCGGGAGCGCTCCAAGGCTGCGCACGAGTGGCTCAGGACGGCCCCAAGACGGCCCAAGAGAACCCCAAGACGACTTCGAGAGGGGTCCCAGAAGGAGAAAGCCACTCTCGAATTCCGAGCTTCCGGCCCAACATATCCCAGGAGGCGCCAAACGCCGCCCAGAGGCGCCAAAAGGCTTCCAAAATCAGCCCAAGACGTTCCGAGAGGCACCCCAAGAGAGGTCCAAGAAACAAAAATCGTGCCATTCCTATGGGAAAACGTATATTTTTCGCATGTTCGCATCTTGGGCTTTCACCGCGTCCAAGACGGCCCAAGAGGCCTCCAAGACCGCCCCAAGACGGCCCAAGAAGCTTCCAAGAGGGCCCCAGGACAGCCCAAGAGGGCCCCAAGACGGCCCAAGAGGCGCCCAAGATGGCCCAAGAGGGCCCCAAGACGGGCCCAAGAGGGGGCCCAGAGGGGGACCACGAACCGCAAGCTCGAGCCTTCCGCCCCAAGAGGCCGCCAGGAGGCCCCAAGGAGGCCCCTCAAGAGGCCCCAGGAGACCCCCAAGAGGCCCAAAGGAGGCCCCGAGAAGCCCCAAATCGGCCCCCAAAATGCTTCGAACCTGCTTCCAGGAGGCCCCCGACAGGTTCAGAGGCTCCCGAGAAGCTACGTCAAACTCCCAGCGAGCGGCCGGACGAGGCCCCCCACAAAATCACAAGAGGGTTCCAGTATTTGTATCCTTCAGCGCTCTCTGGCCTTCTTCCCCCTGCCCCCTTCCCTGCGACTTTCGTTGACTCAAGCTCGCCTCCTAGCTAGAACCTAAGCGCGCGCGAAGCGCGCGCGTGGGTATATATATATATATATATATATATATATATATATATATATATATATATATATATATATATATATATTATATATATATATATATATATATATGTGTGTGCGTTTGTGTATGAAATTAAAGATCTACAAATCTATCATATCCCCCAACTCTCCACTCCTTCCGGCTCCCCTTTTCTTTCCTGTGCCCCCCCAAGCTGTCTCACTCGGCCTCCTGGCTGCTCCCAGGTGTCCGGGCTTTCCACCGAGTAAACTCTCCAGCATCCTTCAAGGTCATCCATCCGTTTTTCTTGGGGGATTTACATGTTCCCCAACTCTTCAGCTCGGGCTTTCGCTTGCGGTGCCGCTTTCGTTTTCCAACTCTAGTTTTGCCCTCCAGCTTTCTCAACTGCCAAGGTTGAGCTTTCCAGCCCTTCCCCAGCGTTCCCTCCCAACTTCATCTCTCCCAGCTCTCCAGCTTGTGGCTTCCAGCTTTTCTAACAACATGGATTTGCAACATCCTCGATTTCGGAGGTCAAAAACTTTCCAGCTCTCCGATCCCACAGCATTCCCCCCCTTCCCCAGCTTTCCAATGACCAGGAAGTGTTCATAAACTTTCAAAATTTCTCAGCCTTCCGCTGGCGTTTGAACCTTGCAGCTGTTCAAACCTCTCAGCTTCTAAGCTATTACAGTTTTTCGGCGCTCAAAGGGTTCCCCATTTTCAACTTTCTCAGCTCCCCAATCATCTGGCATACGACTTCTTCACCTCTTCGGCTCTCTCACTCTCGTTTTTCCTCTCCTTATCCTTTTCTCTCTCTCTCTCTCTTTGATTATCCCTCTCCGTCTCCCTCGCTCTCTCTCATGCCCGCTCTCCCAGGCATCCTGCGAAGAAACTGAAGGCGTTGGTGCCGTGACCGCTGGCGTACCCAACGACGGACCCGGATGAACAGCGCTTGGGAGACCGCATCGAGTATGCCTATTCCGCGCGGATGGGCGAGGCAGACGCCGATGGCAACGTCGACGAGATCTTTGATCTGGCAATCCAAGCGGCGCGCGCCTTCTACGCGGAACTCCGCGGCAGGTGCCCGCCGCAAGACGAAATAGAACGCCCCGCAAGGCGCCGTAGAGAGCCGCGTTTCCAATATGCCCGCGCCGCGCCGCTCGTGCGTCCTGAGCATGCAGCGGCCGGGGGGGTCACTATCGCCCTCGACTAGCTAGTGCTGTGATCTGCGGCCGCCAAGAAGGGCGTGGCGCCCCACCTGGGGCGCCGTGGCGTGCGTGGCACGTGCCATCCTGGCCTTTGGGCACCGATCAAGAACTCCAGGGCTGCGGCGCGCGCCCTTGCGAGACGCCGCCGCGTCGCCGGGCCGGCGGAGTTCCCGCGCGTCTGGGGTAGCGACGAACACCGCGCCGACGAACAACCCGACCGCGTGATCGCCTCCGCCGGCGCCCAGCTTGCGAGGCGCTGCCGCGCCGACGCAATCAACCGCGCCAGCGCCTGGGAAGCGCGCGCGGGCCGAAGGCGCAGGCAGGGCGACGAGCAAGTGGGTCAAAGCGGCTGGCAAGTCCAACGCTGTCGACCTTCGCGCCCTGCGCGGCGAGCCCCCGCGCGCGCCGCCGCGCGCTGACGGTGGCGAAGCAACGAAGCGCAGTTGCCCGTCAGATGACGGGGGCGGCGCTGACGCGCTGTCGCATTCCAGGGGCGCGTCCGCCGCCGCCCCGAATGACTCCGCGTCGGCCGCCGAATGCGACTCCGACGAGCGCGCCCCGCCGGGGCCAAACCAAAGCGCTATCCTGGCCGACGCGCGGCGGAAATGCGGGGCCTATCCTGGGCAGATGCAGAAGCGCTCGGCCCCGCTCCGAAGAAGCCCCCCCCCGCGCGGGCAGACTTCAAAGCGGGGTGCCACCGGGGGGTCCCGGAGTCGGCGCGGGCCCAGCCGTTCGCCTTGACTGACGAGGCTCTCGTTCGCTGAATGCGCGCCCGCGCCATCGCCGCGGCCGGGGGCGTGGGCGGGGGGGCCGCAGAAGGAATCAAAGCGCTCGCTGGCGGAGTTCTCAGCGCTATCGCCAAAACGCCGAGGGCCATGCGACGCGTGGGTCGAGTTCGTGAGCCTCTCCTGCAAATTCCACACCAATGGAAACGGACGTGAAGAGGCGAGCTCCCCACTCACTGACCAGCGCCTGCCTTCCGTCATATCTGTCAGGTTGTGCATCTGAGCAGCGCCAGGCTGCCGCGGCTTAGCTGCCTGGGGAGCTCGCTGGGCCCGCCCCGCTAGCTTCGGGGTCGTCCCGCGAGCTGACATAGGAAGCGCCGGGCCGACCCTGGCGCTCCCGGTCGAGCGCGCGCCGTTTCCAATTCCCCCTGGGGCAGCGTTGGGCCGGCACAGTTGTTTCGACTGCCCCGTTGCGGGCATCTGCCTTGGCCTGGCGCAGCAGGCTGAGCGCCCGCCCGGCGCCGCGCAGATCAATCGCCGGAGATGCGTCCGCATGGGCGGGGGCCCATCGCAGCCATCTGCCCCGCGCCAACGGCCGCCTCCAAAGCAGCTCCCTCTCCGTGGGCGACGTCGAGCTTGCCGCGTGCGCGTGGGCCAGGCGACGGCGCTGGCGCGTGCTTCGCGCGCTGAGTTCAACGCCCGTCGACGACAGCGACTCCTGGGCCCCCGCGGCGGCCGTGGGGCCCCGAACGTCACTCGACGAGACCTCCCCCTTTGATGTGCTCTCTGGCCTCAAGATCCACCGTGGCAAAGTGGCATGCGCGCAAAGCCCCGCCGCCAGGTGGCTTCCCTTCAGCTCTGCGGGCGGCCGCTGCAAGCTCGCCGCTCGATGATGCTGATAGGGCGCCGTGCCGGCGTTGACCTGTCGGCGGCGGCGCCGCGCTGAACCTCGAGGCCGCCGCCGACCCCGGGGTGCGAGGGGCTGTCGCTTGACTGCCGCGCGTCGGGCGGTTCCGCGAAGGCGCCGAAGTGAGATCGCATTCTGTTGGGCCCCTCGCGGCGGGCACGCGCGCCCTCGGCGCCGGCGCTCGCGCGCCCGGCCAAGGGGCCATAACCGGAAAACAGCGTCGAGTTCGCGGCCGTTAGGCCGAGGAGAGGGTCCTGGATCTCAAAGTGGGCCCTGCGCGCTCTCGTCGTTTCTGAGCGCGCCCGTGAACCGGGTGCTATCGCACAGAGCGGGGCTTTGCTCGGCCCCAGAAGGCTAGTGTGGGGAGACGCCAGTCTCGGCGCCATAGCTACAGAGCTGCGAGGCCACGCGCAGATCTTCCAAGGGGGGGGCCCAGTCGGTGGAGCGTGGCAGGCCATTGCCCAGTTCGAAAGGAGCTGGCCAATCTGCAGCGCGATGTGCGACGACTCGGGCATCCCCCTGTCGTGGAAACACTTGCTTGCAAGGTTGTTCACGCGCGTGCTCCGTGCTTCGCAGAGAGGGTCGTTCCAGCGGCGCATCCCGACCGCAGGGCGCGACCTAGGGGCCGTCGCTGCCGTCGAACAAGGTCTTGGCTACCGCGCAGGAGGTAATGCCACTCGCGCATCTCAGAAATTCGCCCCCCTCGCCATCTACCTCGGCGTTGGTGGTCGCGCTCGGCAGGGGCAAGTCCAGGCCGCCATCTCGGCTGATCCATCCCCGCTGTGCAGGCGGTGCAACCGAAGAGAGGGTGAGCAAGGCGTCGACGAGGTGCGTATCACGCCACTTGCAGAGGCCTTCGACCGCAACGCCGACGAACTCGACGCTGCCGGCGCACGCCTGCGCGCCCTTCCAAAAGGCTTCCTCGACGCTGCCAAAAGGCGACATAAATCCGCTGCAGTCCTCCACTGCGTGCCCGTCACCATTTATGATCGACGTCGCCAGGCGCCTCCCTTGTCTGACAGACGAGCGTGGTGCTCTAGGGCTGAACTCAGCAAGATGAAACCCAACCCTCTCGCCAGAGACGAAGGTAGGCACGAACCGCCGAGCTTGCCAGGCAGCCCCGACCACCCAAACGGTCCACCAAAATCTCACTACTTCGACCGCCTCCACGATCCGTGGTCGGGCCAGCTCGCACGCCGCGACGGAGGCGAACTCGACCCACTCGGGCTCGGCGCCCCCCTGAAAAACGGCAGCGGCGGCCACGAACGCAGCGACCACGCCGACCTACAAGACGTGCGCCAATATTTTCTCATCAACGGGCGGGACCAGACGGCTCGCGATCCCCCGGTCCAGACCGCCATCGCCAGACCCCACCGCCACCAAGACATCTGCTCCTCCCGCCAGGGTACGGGGAGCAACGAACGGCCAAACACCACCACTGGCACAAGGCACGGCACTTTGGGTATCCAGCGGTCTGGCCGGAGGCAAACCTTCGCGCAGCCTGACGGTGAGAGTGAATTGGGCCTCATCGCTAGCATCAACGCGCTGCACCAGCGAACCAACCACCTCGCCCATTCTCTCCAGCACATCCTCGAACAGTCAGCTCCGCTGCATGACGGGCTCCGCCGAGCACAAGCGGCCTGGTCGGGGATGGACAAAACCCCCTTTAGTAAAACGTGGTTTCGTGAAAACAACATCGGCCCCAAACCTGGCGATCGCAAGCCTGGCAAATGGCGGTCGCGGCGCTTTCTAGAGAACCGAGAACTGACAATTCACTAAACGACGTGTCAGGGTGGGGTTTCTGTCCACCCCCGAACTGTGACGGCTTGTGGCAGGCCTTTCGGCGTGCCGTCTCCTGAGGGGCGTCCCTCCACAAGCCTTCTGCGCTGCTCAACGCTAAACCAGCAACGCACCAATTCCAACGCCCTCTCCTCCCAATGGGTTTCGTGAGCTGTTGATCCGCGTCCGCTGCCCTCTAGTTAGGCAGCTGCGGGGGTTGCCCCAAGGCTGCAAGCCTCGCCCTTATCGCCACGCCCCGCTCTTGCTGTCCAGTCGGGGTCCCCACAAAACGCGCCAAAGGAAGGGTAGTCTCCCCACGCCTCTTCGCACAGCGGTAGTTCCCGCCACAGGAGGTTCGCTCGGAGGGCGCTGGCAACCCTCGCGCCAGACGGACTGCGGCTAATCGAACTGCTGCGGTATCCCTCTCTCCCTCTCGCGCACTCTCTCTCTCTATATATATATATATATATATATTGTATATGTTTGTGTGTGTGTGTATATATATATATGTATTTCCCTCTCCCTCCCCCTCTCCCTCCCTCCCTCTCTCTCTCTCTCCCTCTCCTTCTCCCCTTCGACAACCTCACAATATGAATGCAGCTTTCCTGTGTCCCCTGTCCTTGTGCGGGAGGTATCCCGTCCCCTTCCGCGTACTTTTTTTTTTTTTTTTGTTTGTTTGTTTTTTTTTCCACTGTATTTCAGAAGGCGTTATTTCCGGTGTTTTTGCAGTGCGATTGTTTTCGGCATTTCAAAACGGTGATACCGCTGAGACGTGGGCCTCATTTTCGGATTGGCGCTTTGCTCCCGTCGTTAAGAGAGGCGCTCTCGCCCCAACGCGGGCCACTTTTCTGGACCCGAATCCTTCGTCATCGTTGTCGCCCATCTCTCTTGCCCTCCTCCGCCTTCCCCTGCTCCTCCCGTTCTTCCTACCCCTTGCGCTCTAGTTCCTGCTGCTGCTGCTGTTCGTCTTCCTCCTCCTCCTCCTTCATCCTCATCCTTTTTGTCCTGCTCATGCTCCTGGTCATCCGACACCTCCTCCTATATACGCAACTCCCCACTTCCGATTGCACATCACACTATGGGGCCTTTTGGAACTGCAGGCGGGCTATGACAACGCGTCCGCGGATAGAGAGCTAACCGGCGCAGTGGAAACGGACGGGGGGAGGGATGGGATGTCAGATACGGCGCGAGCGCGTCGTGGCAGAGCGTTGAAGCGCGCCACCGCCCCTCCTCCCTCCTCCCTCCTACTCGTCCTCCTCCTCCTCCTCCTCCTCCTCGCCCTCCTCCCTCCTCCTCGTCCTCCTCCTCCTCCTCCTCCTCGTCCTCCTCCTCCTCCTCCTCGTCACCTCTTTGCCCGAGGTCCCTAAACTTTCGGCCCCCTGGAAGCGGGGTGAGGCCAAACTCCCAAGTCGCGAATAGGCGGGGCTGCGGGGAAAGCCTCTCGCCCTAACGCAGTGGCGGCTGCACGCGGCACTTGCTCTCGTGGTGCCACGAAGAGCCCCGGCTGGTAAACTTCATCTCTCCTCTCCGTCCTTACTCTTGTCCACCCCGGCCAGGAACCTGGACACGCACGCAGCTGGCTTTCACACGCGGAAGATGCTGAGGCCACTCGTTGGATACACATGCGAGGAGCAATTGTGCCATGCCGTGTAAGAACCGATCGCTGCAAAGACGTGCGGCCACATGTGCATCCAGCGTTGGCCCAGGCCAACCACGTCGCGTGTGTCTAACTTGCTGGTACCCCTCCCCGTTCCACCTGCTTCATGCGGTGGATGGCGCCTCCTACGTGACTTACCGTGCGGCGGCGCTCGCGGCGCCGCTCGACGTGGCGCGCCCTTCGGCGCTGCAACAAACGGCCACGAAAACTCGTACATGCTGCGCAGCTTGCAGCGGCACCGCCTCTGGCGGCGTCGCGCGCAGCTCGCGCTGCGTTCGGCGTGGGAGACGTTCAGCAGGGCATCCCTGTACCTACTCCTTCCACCCCCTGGTAGCTTGTCTGTAAAAAGTCCCAAGAGCTTTAAGACGGAAGACATAACGCCATCCCTCCCACCAAGTCCTCAAACAAATCCGCCGACCCTGTCGGCGTGTGCGAGGGGCTTGGCTGTTCGAGTCGTCGTCTCCGTCGGTCGTCGCCTCCGTCGTCCCCTTTCCCTGCAGCTTCCTTCTCAAGCTCGTGAGCGAGAGAAAAATCTAGCAGTGTCGTAATCGAGTCGAAGGGAAGCCCCTTCCCTTTGATCCCTTCCCCAGGGGGGGGGGGGTCCCGGTGGGAGTGGGGGGGGAGGGGCAGATTTGTTTTTCCTCGGGCGGCCTAGAAACCTCGAAAACACTCCAAATGAGGTTTGAATGCCCAAGATGGCCCCCGAGACGGCCCAAGAGGGCCCCGAGTCGCCCAAAGATCGGCCGAAAACGCCCAAGATAGCCCCAAGACCGTCCAAGAAGCCTCCAAGACGTCCCAGGCCCCCTCCAAGAGACCCCCAGGAAGCCCCAAGAGGCCTCCACGAGGCTTCCAAGCGGCCCCTAAGAGCCTCCCAAGAGGCCCACAAACTACCCCCAAAAGGCCCCCAGGAGCGCTCGTCGTCGTCGTCGTCGTCGTCGTCGTCGCCATTCAGGGTCGGCGGCACCGGCCGTAAGGCCTTCGCAATATTCGGCGCACCAAAGCAGAACGCCAAATCCACATTCTGTGTGTGCCAGTTCGACGATTGTGCTTCCTGCCGTGTCCTCAGGGAATGCTTTGGGCGCACATGGCCAGCACGCCAGATGCACATTCCGTGTGCCCACGCGAGGATTCTGCCTCCTGTGCGGTCTCCAGGGTGGGTGCGCCCTGGGAACCGTCCCGAATGCGTTCCATGCGTTCTGGCTCGGCGGTCCCACATTCAGACAAAAGTGCATCCCAAGACCGTCACACACATGTATGCTGTGTGCGCTGGCTAGCGAATCCCTATCGCTGTGCCGCCAAACAATGGTGCGTCCCAAAGTCATTCTGATTGCATTCTGGTTATGCCGTTGCGTGGGTCCCTACCGTTGTGCCGTCAAATCGGTGCATCCCAAGATCGTCCGAACGCATTCCAAGCGTCCTGGCTCGAAGAGTGCGCATCCCAAATCCAGACAGAAGTGCGTTCCAGGTGCACTCCGAGCGTACCAACTCGTGGGTCCCTATCGCCGCGTCGCTATAATGTGCCGTCCCTGGATTGTTTCAGGTACATTCTGGGCTTGCCCACGCGTGTCCCTGCCGCCTATCGTTTTGTCGCCAAAATGGTCCGTGCGTGGATCGTGCCATGTGCCTTGCGAGTGTGCTCGTTTATTGCTCCCTGCCGTTGTCAGCTCACAGGCGACAGTGCTTCTTGCTTTCGGTTGGTTCCAAGGCTGATCGTCGAAGGCAACCTGGCGTTTGGTGGATCCTGGGGCCAGCATGGACGTGTCCACGGGCGTGTTTGGAGACGTGCTCCTGCTCTCGCATGCTGGCTGATTCGCTTCAGCGGCGCTCCCGTTTAGCTCATTCCGCTAGCGCAGACGACCCCTGCCTCGCCGCCAACGTAAAAAGTGTTCGGAGACGTGCCGCAGGACGTCCTACATAACATGGTGCGAGCATACTTGTGTCCGACAAACAAGAAAAGCGCGTCTCGTGTGGTCACTTGCTTGGAACTGTTACTCCGACGATAGGACCCCGCAGGGTAATATTTTCAGATTGGCTGGGGATTTCCTCCTGCTCCCTCCTCCTACCCCCTCCTGCCTTCCCCTTTTCCTCCTGCCTCCTCCTCCTCCTCCTCCTGCCTCTTGCCTCCTCTTCCTCGTCGTCGTCGTCGTCGTCGCCGTCGTCCTCCTCCTCCTCATCGTCCTTTTCCTCCTCCCCCTCCTCCCCCTCTTCTCCTCCTCCTCCTCCTCCTCCTCCTCCTCTTCCTCCTCCTCCTCCTCCTCCTGTTGTCCGCCTCCTCCTCCTTCTCCATCCCAGTAGTTCCCTAATGCGTCTCTTTCCTTCAGGCCGAGGCACGCATGACGATTTTCCTCGGTGCCCTCGCCGCCACGGCCAACATGCGCGCGTTCTCCGATGGCCGGATCGCGAAACCGTTGGGGCAACCCCGCTGGCCAGGCCGTTGGGGCAACCCCGTGGGCCGCTGGGGCGCGGGAGCAAGCCGTCGGGACCACCCCGCAGGCCTCGAGCTGGGCGCCGCCGCGCTCAGGCGGGAGGCAGCGCGAAACCTAGTTTTGCCGAAAGCTCCGCCTCAGCCCTGGAGCTCACAGCCCTCTTGTCGAATATGGAAGTGGGCTTTCGCTCGAGATTTCTCGTGATCCACTCGCAAGCGAGGCCCCCGCTCAAGATTTCCTCCAAATTCAGGCCTGGGTAACCCAGAAAAAAACGACACTTAAAATATTCGGATGACCCGCTCGGATTCGATTATGGAAATGATGACTCCATAGGGAGGGACTCCCACTCGAGACTTTTTCGCGTTTCACTCACACACGAAGCTTCCGCTTGAGGTTTCCTCCGCACTCGCGCCTGGAAAACCAAAGCATGACAACAATTACAAGTTTGAGGATGAGCCGTAGGGATGAAACATGTGGAGGTGGGGAACCATACGGGGGGATCCCCGCTCAAGGCTTCCTCGCGATTCACTCGAAGACGACGCCCCCGCTCGAGACTTCCTCCATACTCGGGAGACCTGGGGGGGCTTGTAGAAAATGATAATTACATGTCTCAGAAGACTCCATCGGGTTCGAACATGCAGGTGGGGACTCCGCAGGGAGGGGATCCCACTCGAGATTTCCTCGCGATTCGCTCGCAGACGAATCTCCCGCTTGAGACTTCCTCCATATCCAGGAGCCCAAACATGATGACTATTAGAAGTTTGAGGATGAGCCGCTGGGATTAAAAAGGGGGACGTGCGGGCCCCATAAAGAGGGGGTTCCCGCTCGAGACTGCCTTGCGATTCGCTTACCGATGAGGCTCCCGCGTGAGACTTCCTCCATATTCAAGCCTGAGGAGTCCAAATGTGACGACAGGTGCAAGCTTTTGAGGATGACCCAGCGGGATGAAAAAATGATAGCCCGAATGCGGTATCCCCAAACCGGGTTTTTAAACCCACTGCGGTTTCCAAGGTCGAACATGGTAACATGATGCCATGGCATGGCATGGCATGATGCCATGGTAACATGATGCCCGTCCACTGCGGGCTGGCATGGCATGTTCGAACATGGTAACATGATGTCTGCACATGAGATGTTTACACGAAAACTTGTGTGACGCATGCCTATGTATCAGGAAGCTAACGCTAGAGGGTGTCGTACTCGCACCTGGTCGACGCATAAGCTGTCGGGTCGGCACTGTGAGAGGCTCCACCGCCATGCTGTGAACTCGGAAGCAACTGTAAGAGGAAACGGGGGAAGGCGCGGAAGCGGGGGGGCATGTCGTGATGGTTCACCCGGGGATGATATCGAGAGGTATGCGGCGCACGTCTCAAAAGAAAATCGCGACGTCGGATGCCTCGGGAGGGCGGAAGGCAGGGCGCGCATGACGGATGCTGAGGCGGCAGAAACGACGACGGCGGGGACGGGGAGGCGGAGGCAGAGGCGTAGCAGCGGGAGGCGGGAGGAGGGAGGAGGAGCCAGGCGGGACGCGGGAAGAGGGAGGCGGGAGAAGGAATGAGAGAGGTTGTGATTGGAGCCCCTGTGCTACGAAACGTCTCAGGCAGAACGGGCCAGGCCATCTCGCGCGCAACATCTTCGAGCTTCGCATTGTGCGGATGACTCAAGCGAAACGGGCCGGACCACCTCGCGAGCGACATCTTGGAGCTCAATATTGGAAGGATGTCTCAAACGAAACGGGCCGGACAACCTCTCGCACACGTTCTGACAAGTCCACGTCACACTCGCTTCCCGTTAGGTCCTCTCCTGCAACTCCCTTCCTTCTCCCTCCTCCTCCTCCTCCTCCTCCTCCTCCTCCTCCTCCTCCTCCCCCTCCTTGCCTGCTCCCTCATCCACATCCTCCTCCTCCTCCTTCTCCCTTCCATCTCCTTCTCCTTCTCATCCTCCTCCTCCTCCTCCTCCTCCTCCTCCTCCACCTCCTCTTCATCCCGAACGGCATCTCGGAGCCCAGAGTTGCGAGGATGTCTCCAGCGTAACGGGCTGGACCACCTCGCGCGCGGCATCTCGGACCCCAGAGTTGCGACGATGTCTCGGGCGAAACGTGCTGCGAGGAAGTCTCAGGCGAAACGGGCCGGACCACCTCGAGCGCGGCGTCTCAGAGCTCCGAGTTGCGGGGGCCTCCTGGGGCTTCCTCCTGGGCCTCCTGTGGCCTCCTGGACTCCACCTGGGGCTTCCTGAAGCCTCTTGGGGCTCCCTGGGGGGGATATCTAACATGTGGCCGTTTGGGCCCCTCAAAATGGGGGGGGGGCCACAAGAGCAGGAAAAATCAGCGAATCGACACTGGATGTGTATTAACCTGACACGTTCTGATAGGGGGCCTCCTGGGGCCTCCTGGGAGCCTCCTGGGAATCTCCTGGGGACCCCTGGGGCCTGTCCTGGGCGTCCTGCGGCCTCCTGGGGCTCTCTGGTGCCTCCTGGGGCTCCCAGGGAGGATACGTAACATGTGGTCTTCTGGGCCCCCAGGCTGGACCACCTCTTGCGCGGCATCTGGGAGCTCAGAGTTGCGAGAATGTCTTGTGCGAAACAGGCTGGACCACCTTGCGCACGGCATCTCAGAGCTCAGAGTTGCGAGGATGTCTCAGGCGAGATGGATCAGACCACCTCGCGCGCGGCATCTCAGAGCTCAGAGTTTGGAGGACGTCTCAGACGAAACGGGCCGGACCACCTCTCGCGCGGCATCTCGGAATGCAAACGTGTGAGGATGTCTCAAGTGAAACGGGTCGGACCACCTCTTGGGCGACAGCTCAGGGCTCAGAGTTTGGAGGATGTCTCAAGCTTAACGGGCCGGACCACCTCGCGCACGGCAGATCAGGGCTCAGAGTTTGGAGGATGTCTTAAGCGAAACGGGCCGGACCACCTCTTGCGCGGCATCTCGGAGCCCAGGGTTTCGAGAATGTCTCAAGCGAAATGGGCTGGACCACCTCTTGCGCGGCATCTCAAAACTCAGAGTTGCGAGAGTGTCTCAGGCGAAACGCGCCGGACCACCTTGCGCACGGCATCTCAGAGCTCAGAATTGCGAGGATGTCTCAGGTGATACGGGCCGGACCACCTCTCGCACGGCATCTGGGAGCTCAGAGTTTGGAAGATGTCTCAGGCGAAACGGGCTGGACCATGTCGCGCGCGGCATCTGAGAGCTCAGAGTTTGGAGGATGTCTCAAGCGAAATGGGCCAGACCATCTCGCGCGCGACATCTGGGAACTCAGAGTTTGGAGGATGTCTCACGCGAAACGCCCAATCCCAGACAACTCAGAAACGAGAGTTGCGAAGATGTCTCAGGCGAACTGGTCTGGACCACCAAATTTTTTTGAGGACGTCTATGCTTTGATTTCCCTCGGCCGGAGTTAGCTTCTATCACAACAGCACCCCGTTCAGCAAGCTGTTTGGGGAAAGAACATGATGCGCGGGACCGGTGGGGAGGGGGCTCTCGCTCGAGGCTTCTTCGTGATTCACTCACAGGCGAGACTCCCGCTCGAGAGGTCCTCGATATGACTGTGTGAGTGTGTGAGTGAGTGTGACTGTAATGTTACTGGCCGATGATCACGGTGGGATGATGAAAGTGATGATTACGGTGTGAAAGCGATGACGGGTGATGATGATGTTGACAATGTTGGCTGGTTATGATGAATGCGTGTTTGTGGGAGCGCGAGTGAGAGCGTGCGTGTGAGATGATGATGGTGGTGATGATGGCGATTATGATAAAGATGTGTGGTGTCGAATGAATGAGTAAGTGATGGTGACGGTGGTGATGATTTGATGATGATGGTGATGGTACTGGGATGGTGATGGGAGGAGAGAGAGGCGCTGGGTGAGGTACCTGCGCGGGGGGTGCGCAGAGAAAACTGGAACCCCACGTTGGAGGTGGGGAAATATCCTTGGACACGTCGGAACAAGGAGCCCCCCACCCTAAACATTTGAAGCGCTCGCCTCCCCCTCTGGACACTGGCTTCTCGAACCGAATTCGCTCGGGGGGGGGGGATTCGAACTGCCCCCCCCTTGCCCCAAACAGAATCCTACCAGTGCTCGATCAGGCTCTAATGAAATCCGACTGTAGCTGGATGCAGCTGTGATGGCATCCTAATCGGGCTCGGTCCAACGCTCGTAGAATCTTACTTTAGCCGGATCCAAGTCTACTGGGATACTACTATATTCAACACTGATAGAATCCAACTATAGCAGGACCCAACTTCAATAGCATCCAAATCGGGCTCGGTCCAGCTCTAACGGAATCTGACTATGGCTGGGTCCGCCTCCAAGTGAATGCTACCAAAGCCCGATGCAGCTCTACTAAGAATCCGACCACAGCGATATCATAATCTAATTGAACCCTGCTAGGGCTCGCTCCAGCTCTGATTGAACCTCACCAGGGCTCGATCCAGCCTTAACCGCATCCTACTAAGGCTCGATCGATCATCGTCGTCGTCGTCGTCGTCGTCGTCTCCGTCGTCGCTGCCCGACTGCGGTGGCGCCGGCGCTCGCGCTCGCCGTCGTCGGTTGCCACTGGGGAGGGAGGGCTCCCCCACCTACCTGGTTCGAGTCCCACCCCCCCTTGCAATTCAGGACCCCCCCGCCCCCCGGGTTCGAACCGCCCCCCCCACCCTGAGGAGGGCGGGCCCCCCCCTTGGTTCGAACCCCCCGCCCCCTTGCAATTCAAGGCCCCCCCCCGGGTTCGATCCCCCCGCTCCCTTCCAAACGTCCACAAAACATGTTCTGTCAGACCTGCTCACACTCAGACTCAATCGCACACACCTAGGTCCACTCACACTCAGACCAACCATTTTCCGGATCACACACAGAGACCACTCACGCTCATATCGTCCACACCTAGACTCACTCGTACTTAGTCTCCCACATTTAGACGCGTTCATACCCAGACTCGCTCATTCAGTACTCAGACCACTCACGCTCAGACCGACTGATAATCAGCTCACTCATAATCATAAGTATACGCGCAGACCGTTCATACTCTAATCACTCACATGTAGCCTCCCCCGGTTAAGATGAGGACAGGGATCGAGGAGGAGGAGGAGGAGGAGGAGGAGGAGGAGGACGAGGAGGAGGAGGAGGAGGAGGAGGAGGAGCAGAGAGGAGGAGGAGCAGAGAGGAGGAGGAGGAGAAGGAGAGGGATGAGGCTCGAGGAAGATGAGGAGAAGGAGGAGGATTAATATAGAGAACCATCCCCCGACCAGGCGATCAAGATGATCGAGGAAGATGGCTGGCCAAGGTATGCAGGCGGGAACGGGGCTTGTCTTTTTGTGATGCTCCTGCTCCTGTTCCTGCTGCTGTTGCTCCTCCTCGATCCTCCTCACCCTCGATCCTCCACTTCCTGCCCCTCGAGCCTCCGCCCACACTCATACTCATGCACACTCGTTCTTGCTTCTCCTACTCAATCTCGCTAAAGGTCATCGAGATGCATCAGGCGTAACATGTGCAAGGGGAGCCACCAGGTGCTATCTGACGGCCAAGATGCAAAAATCCTTGATCTTCCTCACATTCTTGAGCGGTTTAGTGTTCTTGCTCCTCCGGGCTTCCGACAATCCAAGGCAGCCCGAGAGGCCCCCGAGGTCGCTCCAAGACGGGCCCAGAGGCCCGCAGGCGATCCCCAAGACGGCCCAAGGGGGCACCAAGATGGCCCAAGAACCCCCCCAGGTGGGCCTCCGAGACCGCCAACGTCTCCCCGAGAGTGGCCCAGAAGCCCCCAACGGGCCCCAAGATTCTCCAAGAACCCTTCAAGAAGCACCCAGGAGGCCAAGAAGCCCCAGGAGACTCCCAATGAGCCTCCAAGAGGCCTTCGATGGGCGTTCAAAGAGAGCCCGAAAGGCATTCAACACGCCTCTGACCCACGACCCAAGCATGGCGGCGGGATGCACTGACGGAACTTCGGTGGTGGTGTACTCCGTGGAGTGTTGCCTAGACTACTTTGCCGTTGTTCCTCTCCCAAGCGAGTTTGACGCGACAACTCAAGGAAACGACAACCACCCACTGCCTTCTCAGCCCCCGTGAGCACGCAAAGCAAGTGCCAACGTTGATGCAATATGGGCCAGCGGAGTGAGCGAAACGATTGGAATCGGCTGGCTTTTTGCGGGTTCTCGCCGTGTTGGCCGTCGAGGGTAGATGATGTGATGCTGATGACATTAAGGATGGTGAGAAGCATGCGTAAAGCATTTCGCTGATTCCTCTGGCCCGAAGATGTTTCGATGAGGCATGTTTTATAATCTGCCTGGGGCGCGTAATATGAGTGACATGCGCTCCCAGGGCTAGGCCCATGTGCGTGACAGCTCCAAAGACACGTGATGCAAATACAACTGATCTGCGCTCCCAAAACTACGACAGCCTCGATACGGGACACCCCTCACACATTTTGCCCAACGAAGGCTTCGATTCGGCACACCCCTCACGCGTTTCGTGCCCCACACTCTACTGGGACACCTGAAAATAAAAATGATCTGCGCTCCGAGGGCCATGAAGGGCTCAATCCTAGACAGTCCTCATGCATTTCCTACCTCCACTGGGACACGCGAACATACGACTGATCTGCTCCCTCAAGCTCATGGGACAATTTCTTCCCCAATGAGAGCTTGCCTCTGTAGAGGTCCTACCCGATTCATATGGTTAGGTGAGGTGTGGCGCCGATTTCGGCGGCACGCCTAAGTGCCTGGGTGCCCGGGTGCCTGGGTGCCTGGGTGCCCAGGTGCCTGGGTGCCAGGGTGCTCGGTAGCCCTATAGCACTATACCCCTATAGCCCTAATAGCGCTGTAGCCCTATATCCCTATAGCCCCATAGCCCCATCGCTCCATAGCCTTATAGCATTATAGCCCTGTAGCCCAATAGTCCTATAGCCCAATAGCCCTATGTCTCTATAGCCCTATGTCTCTATATAGCCCTATTGCCCTTTAGCCCCATAGCCTTATAGCCCTAAATATCTCTAGCCCTATAGCCTCATAGCCCTCTATCCCTACAAATATTATCATTGTTTTTTTTTTCTCGGGTATCATTCTTTTTCATGAACCCGGCGCAACCCCAATTTTGAGGAAAACTTCTTACTGCACGGGCGCAATGCTTGGCATTGTTTGGCATTGCTTGGAACGGGCACAACAAGAACACGAAGCACCCAAGGCGGGGAACCTGGGGAACCTGGGGAACCCGAAAACCCGGGGAACCCGGGGAACCTGGGGAACCAACCCGAGGCACCCGGGGAACCTGGGGAACCCAGGGAACGGGGAAACCGGGTAACAACCCAAGAAACACGAAGAACCTGGGGAACACGGGGAACCCGGGGAAACCGAGGAACCCTGGGGAACTGGCAAAGTAAGCTCCCGAGGCACCAACCTTTAACCGAGTAGGAACCCTTCAGGCAAGCCTAATTGACGGAAGAATAAATGATGTGGGCCTCGAGGCTCCTGGGGGACGTGGGAATACGAGTGAATTGCCCTTCCGATTTGATGGGAACCTCAGTTCGGTACACCCCTCACGCAATTCGTGAACGTTGGGCGCTCAGCTGGCCCCCGAGACGGCTCCTTGGAGCCTCAATTCGGCACACCCCTCACGCACGTCGTGCATCATGGACCCCACAGGCCCTTAGCTGGGCTCCAAAACCGCCTAATCCTCCAAGGGGAGCAAATATGCCCCCCCCCCAAAAAAATACTGCAACGATTGGTACCGGCCCTCGTCGAGGCAAATCCCTAACACCCACTGGTTGCAACACCTGCGTGGGAACTTCCCCCAGGGGCCCCGCCGTGACTCCAGCTCTGTGGGCTCCACTCGGCGGGCCCCCTGCGGCACCTCGCCATGACAACCGCCGAAGGTAGATGACGAAAGCGAGGATGAAGGAGCAGAGCGACGTGCATGTGTAAGCGCATGCAGGGAGAGGCCTCGCGAATTCCGCCGGCCTGTGATATTTGCAAGATGCTTTGAGGATATTTCGATGAGGCAGGTCTCCCGGGGGTGCTCCCTGGACGCGTAGACTTACGGTCGGACCCAGGACAGAAGCGCATCCTTCAAGACCGTGTGACCCTCCGCTGGGCAAAACGCCCCCAAACATGGAGATCACTCGAGCGTACCCCCTCCCCCTGGATGCGCAAGAACAGCAGGCACAAAGGACACTAGGGGCACCCTCCACGAGCCGACCTCGATCCTTTACCTCTGTCCGACCGTCAACTTACGGATGATCCGCGCGCCCGGGACCGCGGAGGCCCTGGCTCGGCACACCCCTCGTGCACATCCTGCGCCCCCCCAGGCCGCCGAGACGCGTCAAACACGAGGGATTCGCAGCTCAATCCTGACGGCGCCCAGGGGCACACACGAATAGATCAGCACACATCGCACTATTCCCGATATTTGTATTTTTTTTCTTGAGTTTCGTCTTCTTCCCCCCCTTCCCATCTTGTCATATATCTCCCTGGTGATCGAAAATTCTTCACACCAGCCTTCTGGGCGTAGGTGGTCTAGGGCGGTTCCTCTTCCAAGCCCTTTCTTCCGCTTAGGGGCAGGGTTTATCACTGCTCCCTATTAATATACACCCCCTCCCCCAGGCGACTGGGAGCCAACCAGGAACAATGCGGGTACCCCCCCACCATCCCTGGTAACAAACAATGCAAAACACACTCGGCCTCAAAATTCGGAGCATGCGCAGCGAACCCGATGCGGCCTCCCCCCACCATCCCTGTCAAACAACAATACAGAGTACACTTGGCGGCGGCGGCGGCTGCGGCGGGGGCAGCGGCGGCGGCGGCGGGGGCGGCGGCGGCGGCTGCGGCGGCGGCGATTCGGCAGCGGGGGCGGCGGCGCCGGCGGCCGCGGCGGCGGCGGCGGACAGCGGCGGCGGCTGCGCGGCGGCGGCGGCGGCGGGCGGCGGCGGCGGCGGAGGCGGCGGCGGCGGCGGCAGATTCGCCCCCAGTAGCTGCCCATCCAAAGACGACTGCTGAATATGCTGCGGCTCGGGCCAGGCTCGGGTGCTACGTATGTGTTGGGAGGGCGGGTGGGAGCGAGTGAGACGGCTTGCGGGCGGGGAGGGAGTCTTGACCCTTCCCCCTACCCCATCCCCTGGACCTGGAGGGGGGGTTCGGGATGCGTTGGAGCGTCCAAGATGGCCCAAGATGGCTCCCAGAGGGCCTCAGAGAGCCTAAGATGACCTTCGAGATGGCTCAAGATAGCCCAAGATGGCTCCAGATGGCTCCCAAGATGCTGCTCTAAGAGGCCCCAAGAGCACTCCAAGATGGCGCCAGGTGGCCATGTAACCTCCCCAGGAGGCCGCCAAGAGGCCAACATCCTTCAAAAACCTAAAGACTATCAATCCACTTGGCCTTCTCGCCTTTTTGCTTTCGATGGCCTTCCGAGCCCTCAAGACAGCTCCAAAGGGCCCCCAAAAGATGCCCAGGAGATGCCCAAGAGGGCCCCAAGACGGCCCCAAGAGGGCTCCAAGAGGAGATCTTAGGTACTCTAGAGGGGCAAGGCTAATTAGCCCCACTTTTTTGGCGATCTCATTCAAGATGGCTCCAAGAGCGCCTCCAAGACTTCCAAGAGCGCCCCAAGAGGGCCCCAACAGGCGCCAAAGAGGCCCCAAGATGCCCCCAAGAGACTTCCAAGTGACCCCCCGGAAGCCTCAAGAGGCTGTCCGAGACACCCGAGAGGCCCCCGGGACTGCCAAGAGGCGCCCAAGACGCCCCGAGAGGCCCCCAACTCGCAATTTTTCTCTTCCCCCTCCTTCTCCGTTTTCCCCGTTGGCCAGACCCGAACCCTTGGATTCTGGGGCTCTTAGGCAGAAGCGTAAAGGGAAACACATAGCCCGACTTGGGGCACGCAGTACCTGGCGGGCACCGCGGGAAACGCAAGACATCACATGAAGCGGCGAAGAATAATAAAAAGAGTAGGCGCCCGCCAGGTAGAGGAGGTCTGCAAGTACCCTCCTCCTCCTCCTTCTCCTCCTCCTCGTCCTCGTCCTCCTCCTCCTTTTCCTCTTCCTCTTTTTCCTCTTATCCTTCTCATTAACCGCCTGTGTCTCCTCCTCCCTCCTCCCTCCTCCCCCTCCCCAACTTCTTCTCCTCCTCCTCCTCCTCTTCCTCCACTTTCTCCTCCTCCTCCTCCTTCTCCTCCTCGTCCTCGTCCTCCTCCTCCTTCTCCTCTTCTTCTTTTTCCTCTTATCCTCCTCATCAACCGCCTGTGTGTCCTCCTCCCTCCTCCCTCCTCCACCTCCCCCACTGTTTATCCTCCTCCTCCTTCTCCTCCTCCTCCTCGTCCTCCTCCACTTTCTCCTGCTCCTCCTCCTCCTCCTCCTCCTCCTTCTCCTCCTCCTAGTCCTCCCCCTCTTCCTCCTCCTCCTCCTCCTCCTCCTCCTCCTCCTCCTCCTCTCCTCTTCCTCAAATTCCTCCTCCTTCTTTCCCCTCTTGGGGTACGACGGTTTCTCCAACCCTTTGTTACTCTGTATGCTTCCTCACATCCCTGATCAGGGCAGCTCGTCTGGACATCGTCGCTGGATGGGTTGGGGGGGTTACTTTTTGGCATGCGGGCTCGCGAAGCAGGTCGAAAGCCGTCCAAACACTAGCCGGGCCGCGACTAGGCAGCAAGAAGAGAGGCAAGCAAAGTGAGCGCGCGGGCAGCCACTCAGAGGAAGAAGAGCCAGACACAACACTCCCAACTCGGTGGCGTGGAGACCCTGGTGGCGACCATCAAATAGGCGCGGCCAAAATGGCGCACCTGGGGGGGGTACTTTTTTCGTCGCGGCCGCAGGCGAACGCGCCAGCAGCGAATGGGGGGGGTTACGCGAAGCGTCAAGAACTGTGTCTGTATGTTTTTTCCCTCCTGACGCACTTCGTGCATCATGGGTGCTCAGCTGGCCCCACAAGAGGCTCCCTGGGGCCTCAATTCGGAACACCGCTTACGCATTGGGCTCTCAGCTGACCCTTCAGACGGTTCAATGGAGCTTCGATTCGGCACACCACTCACGAACTTCGTGGACCGTAGACCCCCACAGCCCTGTTGGCACCTGAGACCGTCTGTCACCCCCTAGATGTCAAGATGGCCCCGACAAAAATTCCAACGAGTGATGCCGACCGTCGTCGAAGCCATGCCCCGAATATCCACTAATTGCAAAATTGACATGCGAATTTCCCTCTGGGGGCCCGCCGTGACTCCCGCCGTGAGGGCTCAATCACGCATGTCTTTTTGCAACCTCCGAATGTACGGACGAAAACAACATGTGTTTTGTGAGTCCCGAGTCTCGCGGAACACCAATCACGTATGTTGCGGGGACCGAAACTTACGGGTGAAAATTACCCATATGTTCTGTGGTTCCCAAGGCCTCGGACGAACAGAGACTGCGTGTTGTGTGCCAGAGGTTTACGGGCGAAAGGAGCACGTGTTTTGTGGGGCTGGGGGCTTTCAGACAAAAACTGCCCTTGTGATGTTTGAGGGTCTCGGCCGCGATTCAGCTTTGAAGGCGAAGGAAAAGCTGAGGGCGAGAGAGAAAACATGCCGGTCCAACCTGGTCTGGTCGGAATCGTCCGCTCTGGTCTGGTCTGGCCCCGTCCTCCTCCTCTTTCTCGTCACCCATAGCATTCGAAGTTGTGTCCGCCATGAGGGTGTTTAGCAGTGATTCTCCTACATGGGCAATTTCGGAAACCCTGAACCTAAAAAAAAAAATCATCTCTTGGAGACACATCTTTTGCTTCCGCCGCCTTCTGCCGAGCTTCCGCCGGCGGAGGCGGCCTCGTTTTGCTTCCGCCGACCTTCCGCTGCCCTTCCGCCGAGGAAAGATGACAACTCCTTCGATCCTCGAAGGCAAAGCCTTTTTGTGGAATGCCTCACACAATCAAACTCCGTATTCTGTTGGGGGCCTGCGGCGAAGACGTCACGACCAACCCGTGAACTGAGCTGCACTGGCTGGCTCGTGGAGTGCTGGGGTTGCTGTGACGTGGCCTCCAACTCATGGCGTTGCGGGGGGGCAGCCTGGAAAACACCCCGTTGAAACGTGGGCCGCGAAACGCGTGAAGGTCACGCGACGGGCAGTTGGGGCCGCCCAGGCCGCCCGCAGTGTCCGCGGGCGGCCTCACCCTCAGGGCTCCTTGCTGGGCCGCAGCGGCGGCACCTTGCTGGCCCCTGGCAGCCGGTCCGCGCTGCAGCCCCACTGCCGGAGCTCCTCCTCCTCCTCCTCTTCCAGCTCCTCCACCTTCTCACTGTCCACGGCGAACTCCTCCGCGCAGCCGTTACTGTCCCTGTGGACGCCTCCGTTGGCATTCCCAGACTTCGACCTGGAACCCTTGCTAGGCTTCCCTGCCTGCACCTTCATCCAGCCGCCCTGCCCCCCGGGGCTCGTCCGGCAGCGGCGCCACATGTCGAGGATGTCCTCGTCGCCCCTCCTGCCAGGGCACCATTCGGGGCACTCGCAGCCGCGGGTGAACTCTTGCGGAAGGTGGGCCTTCGGCAAGTACGAGGGCCTGTCGGGTGAGCCGAAGAGGGGGGTTAGCGTATGATGACCCGCGGCATGTGCGCGAACAAGGGGGGACCAGGGACCCCGTTGACGGAAGAAGAGATGGCCATGGAAACTCGGAAACTTCATGGCTCCGACCATGATGTCCACACGCCCCTGGTCATCGCCCCGTCTTCGACGCGTGGTGGCTCTCGGGCCACCGCTCGGCAAGGTTCGGGCACCCCAGGAGCGCTTTCGGCGTGGCGCAGCTGCTGGAAAGCATCCCGACGCGAGAGAGCCCCCACGAGCCAGCGAAAATTTCCCGCCCCCTCCTCCCCCGCCGACGACGAGAACGTCGTACCCCCCCCTCCTCCCTGGGCACTCCCGAGAGCCTGACTGGGGGCCACGCCACCAGCGGCGCGGGGACGACGGCGGAGTCGTCCAGGCCGAGGGCGCGGTGCGCAGCGCGCGCCTCGGACCAGCTCTGCCAGTTGCTGCGCCACTGGGCCAGGTCCTCCTCCCAGCACAGGACCGCCGGCAGCAGCGCGAAGCGGCGGGCCCGCAGCTCGTGCTCGAGGAACCTGGTGCGGACGTCCTCGGGGGTCATGGCAGCCTTCACCCGGTCATCCAGAGGGACCCGCTGGTCGGTCGCCGCGCGGTGGTTGCGCCGGCCGGCCCCAGGGGTCGCAGGTAGCGGCGCGGCTTTGTTCAGCTCCCGTCCGACCTGCTCCTTCTCGAGGCGCTCCCAGCGCTTCGCGATCCTGTCGCGGACCTCCCGCAGGTGCGCCCTCATCCTGCGCCACCACTGCTGCATCTTGACAACGCGCTGCGCGAACTGCTTCAAGGCCACGAAGGTGCGTCCGGCCACTCTCCACTCCTTCAAGCACGCCACGATGCAGCGGGCTTCTAAGCGTTTCCGATGGCGGCGCAATATGTATTGTGCGCGTGTGGCCAATTCCCCCAGCTTCCTGACGGTTTCAGGCTCTTGCTTCAACCCCTGAATGCTTTGGGCCTGCTCCGCGGAATCCTGTAAGAAACGGCTCGCATTCGGTCCGCGCATCCGGTTGAGTTGCTCTGTCTTCGCCATGTACTCCATGCGATCCTGATCCGACATCTTGCGCACGCGGATCTCCTCCATTACCTGACGGGCGAACGCGCCGGCGACGCAGGCCGCGAGCCACTTTTCCAGCATCTGGTCCTTCCGCAGATCGCGCGTGTCCTGCTGGACCTTCGGCTGGTTGCTCCGTCGCATCGCCACGGCCCTCGCGCTCTGCTGGGCCTTCTGGTCCAGCTTCTTCAGGATGTCATTGGTCTTGGCGTCCACGGTGGTCTTGCGGTTGACCGCGGCGAGCTCCTTTCGCAGGTCATCCAGCTGAACGTGCTGACACATCTTCAGCCTCTTCGCCTCCACGGACGAAGTGGCCAAGGCCTCCGGCGACGCGTTGCGCAGCAAGATGTCCGTCTGCGAGGGCTCCTTCGCAGGCTTCGGGGGGATCTGGGTCTGCTGCAGCGGCGGGAGTTCGGGCTCCACCTTGCGGACCATCTTGTAGGCCTCGATGCGCTCCTGCAGCTTCTCCGAGTCCTCGCGCGACATGCCGAAGCCACTCGGGCTGCCCGTCTTGCTGCGCTGGAGCGTTGGCGACGAGGGGCTGCGCAGGTCGCTGCTTCCTTTGGGGTCGAAGTTGTCCATGCTGCGCTTCAGCGCGGCGATGCTCCCGAGGGCGCCGTCAAGCAGGTCCGCGAATTCCTCGTTGGCGACCTCCGCTTTCCCGTTGTCGTCCGACCGCCTCTGGCTCTCCTTGCCCGAGGCCGCCGTGTGCACCGCGTCCTCCTCGCCCCTGCTCCCCGCGAGCAGCTTGTGGAGGCTCTTCTGCGACCGGGTGTTCAGCGTCTCCGCGGTGGTGGACACCCCGAAGAGGAGGCCGCCCGCCTTGCTCCTGTGCTTGGAGCGCGCGTCGGGGGAGCCGGGCTGGCTCGTGGAGGTCAGTTGAGGCAGGCTCGCGTTCCTGATGATCTCCGGGACTGCGGGGCTCCTGTGGGCGGCGCCCCACAGGGGGAGGCGCGAAGGGAAGACGACGACTTCTGCCGAATCGACTTCTTCCGAGACGACTTCTTCCGGAAGAACCTCCTTCTGGAAGACCTGGCCCGGAAAAAAAACTCCCCGGGCAAACTCGCCCTGAAGAAATGGTTTCGGAAGAAGTCGCTTCCGGAAGAAATACCGTTAGAGGAAATGCGCCAGGAGAGATCACCTGGAAGAAGTCCCCTCGGAAGAACGAGCCCGCGGAAGAAGTTGCTCCCAGGATGCATGTGTGTTTTCATTTGTCGAAGAGCTTCTTCGAGGATAGTGTAATGGAGAGGGACGACGACGTCAACCGCCTGGAAGAAATCCCCCCGAAGATGGCAACCCGGAATAAAGCGCCTAAAAGAAATCACCCCGGAAGAAATCGCCATGGAAGAACTCCTATTGGAAGAAATCGCTGGGATGAATCGCCCTGGAAGAACTCCTCTCGGAAGAAGTCGCCCGGAGGATTTCGCCGCGGCATTGCCACGTGATGAATAGAGCGGAGGTATACTTCTTGTTCACTGCCCACGTCATTGCCACGTGGCGAGCGGAGTGGGATGGTATTTTTGTCTGCGCCACGTGCTCAGGCGCTGCAGCGTGGCGAGTACAGTCGAATAATATTTGTTCCCCCCTCCGAACGTTGCCGCGTGGGAAGCTCTGTAAGAACGGTTTTTTGAAGGCAGATCTGCCTTCAAAAAATCTGTAAGAACGGTTTTTTGAAGGCAGATCTGCCTTCAAAAAATCGGTCTACTCTGTAAGAACGGTTTTTTGAAGGCAGATCTGCCTTCAAAAAACCGTTCTTTTTGAAGGCAGATCTGCCTTCAAAAAACCGTTCTTACAGAGTGGAACAGTCTCCGTTTCGCTTCCCCATGCAGCGTTGCCACGTGGCGAGCACGAGCGGGCGCGCGCGCGCGCGGGCGGGCGGGCGGGCGCGCGGGCGGGCGAGGGCGCGCGGGCGGGCGGGCGGGCGGGCGGGCGGGCAGGCCGGCGGGCAGGCCGGCGGGCGGCGGCGGCCGCGGCGGCGGCGGCGGCGGCGTCCTCATCCTCCTCCTCCTCCTCCTCCTCCTCATCCTCATCCTCATCCTCATCATCGTCATTGTCGTCCTCGTCATTGTCGTTGCCATTGTCGTTGTTATTGTCGTCGTCGTCGTCGTCGTCGTCATCGTCGTCGTCTTTGTCGTCGTCATCGTCGTCCGTGATCGTCGTCGGCGTCGTCGTTCTCGTCGTCGCCGTCGTCGCCTTCGTCCGCGTTGGAGCCACGTGCGGAGTAGATTTCGGTGTTCGCCTCCGCGGCGTTGCCGCGCTGGATGCAGCATCATCGTGCGGTTCGGCGGCCCTGCGCGCAGATTCGCATTGTCTTTGCCGGCGTGTCGGCCTGTCGCCAGCCTGTCGGCCTGTCGGTACAGGGCAGTTTTTCATACATAGGATGGTTAAATATGTAAGATTTCCCAACCATCCTGTGGTGTTGGGTCCTCGTTTTGAAGAGACAGCGCCCCGCGTCCCACCTCCTCTCCTCCTCCTCCCCCTCCTCGCCCTCCTTGCCCTCCTCCCTCCTCCCCCTCCTTGCCTCTGCTCTCGGCACACCCCTCACACGTTTCGTAGCCCCATAGAGGAGCTCCACCGAAGGTCCCAGTGGCACAGCCCGCATGCGGTTCCCCCACCCAGGGCAGCGTTTCGTAGCCCCATAGGGAGCTCCACCGAAGGTCCCAGTCATGCGGTTCCCCCACCCAGGCAGCGTTTCGTAGCCCCATAGGGAGCTCCACCGAAGGTCCCAGTGGCACAGCCCGCATGCGGTTCCCCCACCCAGGGCAGCGTTTCGTGGCCCCATAGGGAGCTCCACCGAAGGCCCCAGTGGGGGTGCCCGCATGCGGTTCCCCCACCCAGGGCAGCGTTTCGTAGCCCCATAGGGAGCTCCACCGAAGGCCCCAGTGGGGGTGCCCGCATGCGGTTCCCCCACCCAGGGCAGCGTTTCGTGGCCCCATAGGGAGCTCCACCGAAGGTCCCAGTGGCACAGCCCGCATGTGGTTCCCTCACCCAGGGCTGCGCGTCGTGGCCGCATAGGGAGCTCCATCGAAGGCCCCAGTGGTGCAGTTCGCATGCCCCCCCCCCCACCCAAGGCAACGTTTCGTGGCCCCATAGGTAGTTCCCCCGAAGGTCCCAGTGGCGCGTGTCGCATGCGTCCCCCCCCACCCAGTACAGCGTTTCGTAGCCCCATACGGAGCTCCACCGAAGGTCCCAGTGGCACAGCCCGCATGCGGTTCCCCCATCCAGTACAGCGCTTCGTGGCCCCATAGGGAGCTCCACCGAAGGACCCAGAGGCGCAGTTCGCATGCGTCCCCCCCACCCAGTACAGCGCTTCATGGCCCCATACGGGGCTCCCCCGAATGCGATACCCACAGCTGCATATGGTTGGGTCCTTCGCCAGGCTAATTTAAATACATGATTATTTTATGAATAAATGTATGCATGAACTCATCGTTGTTTTTAATACTAATTCCCTGCATTTTGATACATGATCCGCACTCGGAGCATGTATAAACAAAACGGCACTGTATTGTCTGTGCGGCAACATCGCAGGCCTGCCGTTGCCCCGTTGCGGACGGAGCGGCGCTCTGTGCGTTCCCGCCCCCCCCCCCCCGCGGTTGCCGCGCGGCGAATGCGTAGTGGAATCTCTGTTCTCGCCCCCCCCCAGGTGCTGCCACGCGGCGAACAGCGTGGGATCTGTGTATGTTCGGTCCGCGCGGCGCTGCCACGCGATGAGTTCAGATATTTTTCTATGCTTCGTTTTTCCGCTCCCCGTGTCGTTGCCGCGTGGCGAGTGGAGTGGGAGAATGTTCCTGTTTGCCTCTCAGGCCTGGCCACGTGGCGAGTAGAGAGCAGCAGCATCTGTTGCCGCCCCGCATCGTTGCCACGTGCCGAGTAGAGTGGAGTAGTTCTGTTTCGCCCCGCAGGCGCTGCCACGTGGTGAGCACAGTGGAGCAGTATGTGTTTCCCCCTCCGAGCGCTGCCACGTGGCAAGGTGAGTGGAGCAATCTTTGTTTCGCTCCCCAGGTGTTGCCAGGTGGCGAGTAGAGTGAACAAAGACGTGTTCCGCCTCGCAGGCGTTGCCACGTGGCGAGTCGTGGAGTGGAGCAGCTTGTGTGTTCGCTCCCCCGTCGCTTACACTTGGTAGTTCGCGCGGAGTGGTATCTTTGTGAGTGCTGCAAGCGTTGCCACATCGCTAGCCCATTTGTCCGCCCCAGGCACTTGCCACGTGGCGAATACAGTGGAATCGTTTCAATTTCCGCCCTGCAGGCAGGACAGAGGAGAGAGGGGGGGGGAGTAGGGAGGAGGCAGAAGGGAGGAGGGTGGAGGGAGCAGGAGGAGGAGGAGGAGGAGGAGGAGGAGGAGGAGGAGGAGAAGGAGGTGAGAGGAGGGAGGAGGGAGGAGGCAGGAGGGAGGAGAAGGGAGAGGAGGCAAGACGCAGCAGGAGGAGGGAGGAGGGAGGAGGGAGGAGAGGAGGATAGCAGGCCTGGGAGGAAGAGCGAGGAGGTGGAGGAGGGAGGAGTGGGAGGCGGGAGGATCGGAAGGAGGACGAGGAGGACGGGCATTGGCGAGGAAGAGAGGTGGAGGACGAACGAGGAAGGGGAAGGTAGGGGGGCGGAAGGACGAACGAGAAGGGGCGAGGCGGGGCTGGTCTGAACTGGAGTGTTGGGCTTCGCCCCTTTCGGTTTTTCGGGTTGGGGTTTCGTCGGCGTTTCGGGGTTCGCCTTTGGGGAGATTTTCGGGTTTCGCTTTCCTTCTAGTTTCGAATCTGTGGTCGGTTTTCGGGTTTCGCCGCAAAGAATTTTTGGGTTTTCCCCTTGCTACCGTGGCAGCGGACTCCCCCCCCCCGCAGAGGAGGACGACCGCGAGGAAAGGAATCCCCCTCCCCTGGAGGAGGATGACGACGAGGAGAGGAACCCCCTCCCTCCTCCGAAATGGCAAGATCAGAACTCACCACTAGGGTGCCAACCAGACATGGGCGTGCGGACAAAAATCCTCATAAAGAAAATCGTCCGGAAGAAGTCGCCCCGGAAGAAGTCGCCTGGAAGAACTTCTCCTCCTCCTCCTCCTGCTTCTCCTCCCTCCTCCTCCTCCTCCTTCTGCTCCTCCTCCTCCTCCTCCTCCTTCTCCTCCTCCTCCTCCTCTTCCTTTTCCTCCTTCTCCTTCCACGCGGACGACGGTGCCTGGAAGAAATCGCCCAGAAGAAGTCGCCTCGGAGGAGACCCCGAAGCGCCTCGGCGCCCCCCCCCCCGCCTCGCGCCACCCCCTCTGCGGGGGGTCCAGGGACACACGAACGAGCAAATACACACACACACACATCCCAGGACCCCCCGTATCTCCGCATCTTTGCCTGTGCTCTCGTCCTCCCCCCCAACTTCCCATGTTTCCCATGTTTCCCATATATATATATATATGTATATGTGTACATGCATATGTGTATGTGTGTATGTATGTATATATGCATGCATGCATGCATGCATGCATGCATGCATGCATGTATGTATGTATGTATGTATGTATGTATGTATGTATATCTGTATGTGTGCATGTATCTATGTATGTATGTATGCATGCATGCATATATGTATGTATGCCTGTCTGTCTGTCTGTCTGTATGTCTGTTTGTATGTATGTATGTACGTATGTATGTATGTTTGTTTGTATATGTATATGTACATGTATATGCATATGTACATTTATATGTATATGTATATGTGTATGTATGTATATGTGTATGTATGTATGCACTTATGTATGTATGTATGTATGCATGTATGTACGTATGTATGTATGTATATGTAGGTATGTAGGTACGTACGTACGTACGTATGTGTATGTATGTATGTATGCATGCATGTATGTATGCATATATATATATATATGTATGTATGTATGTATGTATGTATGTATGTATGTATGTATGTATGTATGTATGTATGTATATATATAGTTTCCTCGGAATCGACGATTCCTTGTGTCTGCGTGCGCTCTTACCCCCCCCCGACCCTCCGGGGGGCCGCCCGCCGATCCTGGGCGAGGTCCTGCCCGAGGGGCCGGCCGCCGCCCACTTCGGCGAGGCGGCGTCGAGCTGGGGAGGCATGGCCTGCCCCCGGGCTGGGCTCTGGGCGCGGCCCCGCCGACCCCTCGCAGCCGCCGAGGAGAACACAGCTGCATCAGCCTAAGACCTCAGCTGCCCCGCTACGCAGCACGCAGCACGCAGCGCATCGATGCGGAGCTCGACACGCAGACTGAACACGCGGGTCTGACGCGATGCGTTCGCCAA
>CAUYUJ010000059.1:554983-577483 GCA_963575745.1 Prorocentrum cordatum | reverse complement strand
AGTTGTGCAGAATACTTTTTCGCTCTCGCGGCGCCTGGAAGCTTGGGAGCACCAGGCATGGCCTGGCCATGGTCTGGCTTGGAGCGGGCGGTGGCGCGCAAAAGGGGGCAGAGGGGGAGGGGAGGGGAGGCTCCTTCTAAGAAACCTTCCCCACTCCTCCCTGCCCCCCTCTGCGCGGGTGGTGGGGCGGATCTTCCTTTTTGATCGATGTTCAATATTGTGACGTCGTCGCTTTGGCCGAGGGTGCTGAACTTTGGTCTCTCCCCGAGGAGGAGATCGGCCCGTAATTCGGGCCAGCCGCGTCGCGGCATCTTGCCTATGCAAATTTCAGCCTTTGAACCTCGTTATCATCATCACCACCATCACCATCATCATCACAACCATCATTACCACCACCAACACCATAATCATTATCACCATCACCATCACCATCACCATCATCATCACCATAATCATCATGGTCATCATCATCGTAATCATCATCCACATCAACATCATCATCACCACCACCGTCACCGCACTCATCATCATCATCATCATCATCGTCGTCGTCGTCGTCATCGTCATCATCACCATCACCAATATCAGCATCAACATCATCATCTTCATCTTCATCATCACCATCATCTTCATGCTGATCGTCATCATCACCGTCATCATCATCATCATACTCAAAATCATCATCACCACCACCGCCACCACCATCTTCATAATCATTATCACCATCACCATTATCATCGCCATTAGCATCATCACCATCACCATCAGTCCACCACCATCATAATTATCATCACCACCATCAACAGCAGCATCATCACCATCATCACCATCACCATCACCACCCGCATCATCGTCACCACCACCATCTGCATCATCAACACTATCATACTCATCGTCATCGTCATCTCGACTTTCCCAAGCCTGGAGACACGAGGTGTCACATGTGACGGCCTCCAGTACACTCTTGAACAATCGCCACCCAACATGTTGGGCTAGCATGGTGGCGGAACTTGCCGCAAGCATGCCGGCAACTTGATACCGTCGTACATTTTGATAACATGCATACATATATATATATGCATATATAGGTATATGTGTATATGTATGTACGTCTGTACGTATGTGCGTACGTATGTATGTGTGTGTATGTATTTATGTATGTATGTATGTGTTGTATACCTATGTGCTGGAAACATCGCGCGCACTTCGCGCGCGCTCAGGTTCTAACCCAAGCCGGGGGAGGCGCTGGAAGATCTTGGCCAGCGCTATCAAGCACAGGCGCGTGACAGAGTCGTGCGTCGAACCTCTTGGGTCTTCGTGGGGGTTGGGAATGCTCTTGGGGACCCCTTGGACCGTGTTGGAAGCCTTTCGGGCCATCCCGAGGCCATCTTCGGGATGTTAGAACGACAGTTCCGCGACTGTAGCCCTCTTTGAGGCCTCTCGCGGCCATTTTCATACGTTTTGGGGCTGTCTTGGGCCGTCTGGGGGCGTCCCTGGGCCGTCTTGTCTTGGCGCCCTCGTGGGGGCCTGTAGGGGCTATATTTGGGTGTCCGGGACCGTCTTGGAGCGTCGGGTCGCTGAACAGGCAGAATTGCTGAAATCCATAAAACAACTAAAGATAATTAACGATTTTGGCTTCTTGGGGCCCTTGGAGGAGTGCTCTTGGAGACCCCTTGGGCCGTGTGGGAAGCCTTTTGGGCCATCTGGAGGCCATCTTGGGCGTGTTCGAGCGATATGTTCGCGTTTCGAGCTCTCTTTGACGCTCTCGCGGCCGTTTTCAAATGTGTTGGGGCTGTCTTGGGCCGTCTGGTGGCGGCCCTGGGCCGTCTTGGAGCCCTCGTGGGAGCTGTTTGGACGATGTTTGGGTATCCTGGACCGTCGTGGAGCGGAACAGGCATAATCGCTAAAATGTGCAAAGGTCGAATGAAAATCAATGGTTTTAGCTTCTTGGGGCCCTTTTGCGAGTGCTCTTGACGACCGCTTGGGCCGTGTTGGAAGGCTTGTGGGCCATCCGGAGGCCATCATGGGCGTGTTAGAACAATAGTTCAGCGACTGTCGCCCTTTTGGAGGCCTCTCGCGGCTGTTTTCATACGATTTGGGGCTGTCATGGGCCGTCTAGGGGCGTCCCTGGCGGCCCGGTGCCCCCATGGAGAATCAGGGCCCCCCTCCCGCCACTCCCGCCTCGTGCCCAGGTATATATTCCCCAATCAGAGCTTGCCTCTGTAGGGGTCCTAGCGGATTCATATGGTTAGGTTAGGTTTGCCGCCGATTTTCACCGCACGCCCGGGTGCCCGGGTGCCCAGGGGTGCCCGGGTGCCCGGGTGCCCGGGTGCCCGGGCGTGCCCGGGGGTGCCCGGGGGTGCCCTATGGCCCTATAGCCCTGTAGCCCAATAGCCCTACAGCACTATGGCTCTATAGCCCTATAGCTCAATATCCCTATAGTCCCCTAGCCGTATAGCCCTGATTGGGTTTTCTCCGGTATCATATATCTCTATATATATATATATGTATGTGTATGTTTATGCATATATCTAAATAGATATGTGCATGCATGTATGTGTACGTATATGTATATACTATATATATGTATAAAAAACGAAACGCTCGAAATGGTCTGGGGCTGGCGGCGTCGTGCCGTTGCCGATTTCCGAGATGTAATGGAAGCAATACTCCCCGTCCTCGTAGCTCTTCCACGGACCGGACGCCTTGTCTACCTGCCATTGGGAAGCGCGCGGACCCGGCACGCGTTACCTCCCTCCTTCTCCAATTCATCCCCTCTCCTCCTCCTCCTCTTCTTCCTCCTACCTGAGGGACCTGCAAAATATTTAGTCAAACGGGTGGTGGAAACCATCTTATGATCATGTTGTCCTCTTCAGTTTGCCTCTTCACTCTCTATAGCTTCGTCGACTACCATATGGAGCTCAGAGAATTACAGGGTGGACGCAACATAATACATTCTCAGATTTTGTTAGCAGTCGCTCATGCACTCCGCCCCATCCTTCATTTCCCTCCTCCTCCTCCTTCTCCCCCCTCCTCATCCTTCTAGACTTTTCCCTCCTCCTCCTCCTTCCTTTGCTGCCCACCTCCTACACACACCTTCAGCCTTCCAGCTCCCCCTTTTCCCCCTGTTGTTCCCCAAATGTTTAGTGGGGTTCTTGTTCCCCACATGTTTCGTGGGGTTCTGGTTTTCTTCCCTGCAGCGTTGCACCCGCGTCTCCTTCTCCTTCCCTCCTCCCTTTTCCTCTTCTCACTCACGCGCAACACCGGCACGGCACGTACATGAGACACGCGTCTACATACAGCCGCACGCATGCGCACACTCGCACACACACACACCATACAAAGCTAGTGCACGCCTGGCGTGTTCACTGCATCATACACCCACGACGTATGCGCTACATAATGGGCACACCCATGAGACACACGTCCACATACAGCCTGACACATATCTCACAGCGTGCCTCTTCTCGATGCTACAAAGGGGGTGCGCAAGGGATGCGGTCGCTGTTTCGGGCTCGCAAAGCGTGGCAGGCGCGACACGTCCTCGACGCCACAAGGGGTGCGCAGGGGGTGCGGTCACTATGCGTTTCGGGCTCGCAAAGCGTGGCAAGCGTGACATTTCCTCGACGCCACAGGGGGTGCGCTTGGGGTGCGGTCGCTATCCGTTTCGGCCTTGCAAAGCGTGGCAAACGTGTCTTCTCGACGCCACAGGGGGTGCGCTGGGGGTGCGGTCGCTATCCGTTTCGGCCTCGCAATGGCAGGCGTGACATTTCCTCGACGCCACAGGGGGTGCGCTGGGGGTGCGGTCGCTATCCGTTTCGGGCTCGCAACGCGTGGCAGGCGTGTCACTTTCTCGACGCCACAGGGGGTGCGCTTGCAAGTGGACTCTGTTGCTCAGCGCGAAGTTGCTGCTCGCCCACCAAAACTCGAAAATTCAGCTTAGTCTCCAGACTACGCGGAGCGACCATGTGAAACTGGCGCTACTTTGCCGACACAATCAATATCTCATACTGGCGGAAGATGCCGTCTGGAGGAGCTGGAGAAGGTCAGAGGAAACGGAAAAATTGATTGAATGGTTCACGCAAGAGCAACAATCGTTCATAACGGCATTGGTTGAGTCGATGAAATGATGAAGCGTCGGCGTCAGCGCCCCGCCGTTCCAGGTGAGCGATGTTTTCGTCGCAAGCGACGTCATGTTGGTTGCCGCCGCCCAATGATTTTCCATCGAAGGGCGCTCCCAGAGACTTTCCGTCCAAGGGTTCTTCCTGATGCCTTTACCTACAAGCACTTTCTCCACGCCTCGTTCCATCAGACTGCCCTCGGTGACCCCCATCCTCTCTTGCCGCGCCGAAGGGAGGAGGAAGGAGGAGGATGGAGGATGGAGGAGGAGGAGGAGGGGGGAGGACGAGGAGGAGGAGGAGGCGGAGGAGGAGGAGGAGGAGGGAAGAGATCACGCAGGACATAAAATAAGTACGTGGGGTTCCTCGGTAGCGTAATTTTGTTTCCACCCGCGGCGCACCCGCGTCTCCATCACACACTCACCTCCCTTCCTCCTCCCTCCTCAGCTCCTCGTCTTCTCTCGCCTCGCCCACGCGCAACACAGGCACGGCACGCACACGAGGCACGCGTCCCCATGCAGCCGCACGCATGCACATACTCGCACACACGTACACGAACAACGCCAGTGTACGCCTGGCGTGCTCACTGCACCACACACCCAGGACGTATGCGCCACAGGCTGGGCACCGAAGGCTCGCAGGGCACGGCTCGCAGGGCACGGCAGGCGTGGCACTCTCTGGACACCGCAAGGGGGGAGCGCTGGGGGTGCGGTCTCTGTGCGTTGCAAGCTCGCAAAGCATGGTGGGCGTGGCAATTTATCGACGTTGCCGGGGGTGCCATGGGGGTGCGGTCGCTATCCGTTTCGGGCTCGCAAGCCGTGGCAAGCGTGGGAGCTTCTCAACGCCACAGGGAACGTAAAAGGGTACGGTCGCTATCCGTTTTGGGCTCGCAGAGTGTGGCAAGCGTGGCACTTCCTCGATGCCGCAAAAGGGGTGCGCTGGGGGTGCGGTCGCTATCCGTTTCGGGCTCGCCATGTGTGGCAAGCGTGGAACCTATCGGCGTTGCAAGGGGGTGTCATGGGGGTGCGGTCGCTATCCGTTTCGGGCTCGCAAAGCATGGCTGGCGCGGCACTTCGTTGACGCCACAAGGGGTGCCTTAAGGGGTGCGGTCGCTATCCGTCTTCAGGCTGGAAACGCGTGGCAAAGGCGACACTTTCTCGATGCCGCACGGGGGTGCGCTGGGGGTGCGGTCGCTTTCCGTTCGGGCTCGCAAAGCGCGGAAGGTGTGGCACTTTCTCGATGCCATAAATTGGGGTGCGCAAGGGGTGCGGTTGCTATCCGTTTCGGGCTCGCAAAGTGTGGCAGGCGTGGCAATTCATCGACGTTGCAAGGGGGGTCCTCGGGGTGCGGTCGCTATCCGTTTCGGGCTCGCAAAGCATGGCTGGCGCGGCACTTCGCTGACGCCACAGGGGGTGCCCTAAGGGGTGCGGTCGCTATCCGTGTCGGGCTCGCAACGTGTGGCAACTTATCGACGTTGCAAGGGGTGTCTTAAGGGGTGCGGTCGCTATCCGTTTCGGGCTGGACAAACGCGGCCAAAGCGACACTTTCTCGATGCCACATGGGGTGCGCTGGGGGTGCGGTCGCTATCCGTTTCGGGCTCGCAAGCCGTGGCAAGTGTGGCACTTTCTCGATGCCATAGAAGGGGGTCGTTGGGGGTGCGGTCGCTATCCGTTTCGGGTTCGCAAAGTGTGGCAAGCGTGGGAGCTTATCGACGATACAAAAGGGGTCACCGGGATGCGGTCGCTATCCGTTTCGGACTCGCAATGTACGGCAAGGTATGGCAGGCGCTGCCTTGGGGGTGCGGTCGCTATCCGTTTCGGGCGCTCGCGAAGTGTGGCAAGCGTGGCGCATCCTCGATGCCACAAAAAAAGTGCGCTGGCGGTGCGGTCGCTATCCGTTTCGGGCTCGCAAGGCGTGGCAAGCGTGGCACTTCTTCGGCGCCGCAAAGGGTGCGCAGGGGGTGGTCTCTCTCCGCGGTCTCTATATACGCCCCAGTCGCCCAAGCACAGCAAGCGTGGCACTTTCTCGACATCACAGGGGTTCGCAAGTGGTGGTCCCTCACCGCGGTGTGTATACGCCCTAGTCGCCCATGCACAGCAGGGGTGGCACCTTCTCGACACCATATGGGATGCGCAGGGGGTGGTCTCTCACCGCGGTGTCTACACGCCCTAGTCGTCCATGCACAGCACGCGTGGCACTTTCTGGACGCCATGGGGGATGCGGAGGAGGAGGATGAGGATGAGGATGAGGATGAGGATGAGGATGAGGAGGAGGAGGAGGAGGAGGAGGAGGAGGAGGAGGAGGAGGAAGGGGAGGATGATGATGATGAGGAGGAGGCGGAGTAAGAGGAAGAGAAGGATGAAGAGGAGGGGGATGAGGATGAGGATGAGGATGAGGATGAGGATGATGATGATGATGATGATGATGATGATGATGATGAGGAGGAGGAGGAGGAGGAGGAGGAGGGGAGGAAGGGGGGGGTGGCAAGAGGATGATGAGGGGGAGGATGACGGAGGAGGATGATGATGAGGATTAACAAGCGGATGAGGGTGAGGAAAATGAGGAGGATGATGCGGAGGAGGTGGCGGTGGGGGAGGAGAATGAGGAGGATGAGGAGGAGGACGAGGAGAATGAGGAGGATGAAGAGGCGGAGTCGGAGGAAGCGGATGAGGGAGGAGGGAGGGCTGAGAAATGAGGAAGGAGGAGGGAGGAGGAAGAAGGGAGGAGCGAGGAGAGAGGGAGGAAGCAGGGAGGAGGGTGGAGGGAGGGATGCGTGAGGATGAGGATGCTGATGATGATGCTGCTGCTGTTGATGATGATGAGGATCAGGAGGCGGAGGAGGATGAGGAGTAGAAGGAGGATGCGGAGGAGGATGCGGAGGAGGATGCAGATGAGGAGGATGAGGAAGAGGAGGAGGCGGAGGAGGATAAGGATGACGGGGAGGAACACGAGGAGGAGGAGTAGGAGGAGGAGGAGGATGAGGAGGAGGATAAGGACACTGATGATGCTGATGATGCTGGTGAGGATGATGATGCTGATGAGGATAATGCTGATGAGGAGAAAGAGGAGGAGGAGAAGGAATGTGAGGATGCTAATGATTCTGCTGCTGACGATGATGCTGCTTATGCTGGTGATACTGCTGATGCTGATGATGGTGATGATGCGGATGCTGATGCTGATGTTGATGCTGCTGTTGATGACGATGATGATGCTGCTTCTGCTGCTGCTGCTGATGATGATGAGGATGATGATGATGCTGGTCAGAAGCATGCTGAGGAGATGTGGAAGAGGACAGAGGAGGAATGAGGGAGGGGGATGATGGAGGATGGAGGAGGAAGAGGGGAGGAGAGAGGAGAGAGGAGAGAGGAAACATGAGACAGGAGAGATAAGAGGAGGAGGAGGAGGAGGAGGAGGAGGAGGAGGAGGAGGAGGAGGAGGAGGATGAGGAGGAAGAGGAGGATAATGAGGATGATGATGCTGCTGCTGATGATGATGATGATGATGATGAGGAGGAGGAGGAGGAGAAGGGTGATGAAGATGAGGAGGAGGCGGAGGAGAAAGAGGAGGATAATGATAAGAAGAAGAGGAGGGGGGAGGGGGGAGGGAGGAGAGATGAAGGAGGAGGGAGGAGGAAGGAGAGAGGAGAAGCGAGGAGGAGAGAGGAGAGAGGAGAGAGGAGAGAGGAGGGAGGAGGAGGAGGGAGGAGGAGGGAGGAGGGAGGAGGAGGAGGGAGGGAGGGAGGGAGGGAGGAGGGAGGGAGGGGAGGGAGGGACGGAGGGACGGATGGAGGAGGAGGAGGAGGGATGAGGAGGAGGAGGAGGAGGAGGAGGAGGAGGAGGAGGAGGAGGAGGAGGAGGAGGAGGAGGAGGAGGAGGAGGAGGAGGAGGAGGAGGAGGAGGAGGAGGAGGATGAGGAGGAGGAGGAGGAGGAGAGGAGGAGGAGGAGGAGGAGGAGGAGGAGGACGATGAAGAGGAGGAGGAGGAGGAGGAGGAGGAGGAGGAGGAGGAGGAGGAGGAGGAGGATGTGGAGAAGGATGCGGGGAGGAGGAGGGAGGAGGAGGAGGAGGAGGAGGAGGAGGAGGAGGAGGATGAGGAGGAGGGGGGAGGGAGGAGAGAGGGGGGAGGAGGGAGGAGGGAGGAGGAGCGAGGAGGAAGGAGGAGGAAGGACAGAGGACAGAGGACAGATGAGAGAGGAGAGAGGAGGAGGAGGAGCGAGGAGGAGGAGGAGGCGGAGGAGGAGGAGGAAGATGATGAGGAGAAGTTTTGCAGCCGAACAGCAGCCTTAGGAAGGATCGTCTCGATGGCCTCGCGGAAGTTGCCTGCCATGCCTGTGAGAGGCGCCGCAATACATTTAGCTCGTATTATAAGGACGCGCGGTATGGATACAAGGGCCTTGGAAGGCCATGCTGGAATGTCGCGAGCGGTGCGCGGCCAGCGAAAGTGGCCAAGGATGGGCCGAAGGGGAATGATGCAATGGTAACATTGGAAAGCTGCCAATCCTTACTATGTGGGTTGACTGTCTGTAATGAGACGTCCTTGGTGAACGCGACGTGGAGACAATGCAGGGGGCCACTCAAGAAGATCTCACTCTCTCTCTCTCTTTCGCAATAGACCCAAAACTACTGCTAACCGTGGTTCGGTCGAACCGCAAACGTGACCGGCTCGTCTGGATCGCCGCCGAAGAAGGCGAGCCGCCCCCTGGGGCTGCGTTCAGCATCGAGCCGACCAGTGCCGCGCGCAGACACTGGCAAGCGTCATCGAACCGATCGACTCTGGGGCGACCCCCCCGCCTTCCAAGGACGCGGCAGGGAGCGGCGGCGCCGGCTCGTCCGCCTGGATGGCCGACTCCACTGGGTGCGCCCTCGCCACGGCCGGGATCCTCTGCTCCGCGTGTCGCGGCGGCGGCCCCGGGCGATAGGCTACGCCCAGCACGCAAAGGCAGCTTGCTGCTCCTCTCCGTGGGGCTCGAGGAGGAGGAGGAGGAGGAGGAGGAGGAGGAGGAGGAGGAGGAGGAGGAGGAGGAGGAGGAGGGAGGAGGAGGAGGAGGAGGAGGAGGAGGAGAGGAGGAGGAGGAGGAGGAGGAGGAGGAGGAGGAGGAGGAGGAGGAGGAGGGGCTCGAGAGAGGGCTCGGCACCTTGACGCTCGAGACTGGGGACGTGCTCCGCGTGCCGCGCCGAGGCACTGCGGGCCAGAGCCGCCAGCGCGACACGCCGAGCCAAAGTCTGATGGGCCTGCTTTCCACCACCACCACCGCCGTAAGTTGGAGGGGGAGGGGGTCCTCCTCCTCCTCCTCCTCCTCCTCCTCCTCCTCCTCCTCCTCCTCCTCCTCCCCCTCCTCCTCCTCCGTCTCGTCGTCTCGTCGTCGGCGTCGTCGGCGTAAGCGCGCCTCGTCTCCGTCGTCGTCGTCGTCGGCGTCGTCGTGGTCGTGGTGCGTGTTGCTCTGCTCGGGATTCTGTTTCCCTTATGCAGTGACCACCCACTTGGCTTGCCAGGCATTGCACGCCGCCTGGCTGTCCGTCCGTCCGTCTGTCTGTCTGTCTTCCCGGCTCTCTGAGCCGCGGCGCTTTGAGCTTCTTAGCTCGGGGACGCGTCGGCCACCGCCGCCCTCTCCCTTGTCGGTGGCCCTGACGAGGTTGGGGGAGAGGGTGCCGAAACGCGCCCAGAGTCCAGCAAGGCATGAGGGTGCAAACCCGACTTGTCTGGCTGATGCTCTGGGGGGGCCTGTGCTCAGGGGAGGCTGCAGCACCGCTCAACGATGTGCTGTTTAACCGAACCTGCAGGGTGGGCCCTTTCCCAAATCCGTGCTTCGGTGCGGATCGTAAGCGCGCCTCGTCTCCGTCGTCGTCGTCGTCGTCGTCGTCGTCGGCGTCGTCGTGGTCGTGGTGCGTGTTGCTCTGCTCGGGATTTTGTTTCCCTTATGCAGTGACCACCACCACCACCTCCTCCTCCTCCTCCTCCTCCTCCTCAGCCTCCACCTCCTTCCCCCCTCCAACTTATGGTGGTGGTGGTGGTGGTGGTGGTGGTGGAAAACAGGCCCATCAAAAGTTCCTGGCCGTAACCTCTTTCGGGGTGCCCGCATCTACTTCTGCAGTCTTCCGCCGCCAACGCCGCCTTCGTTCTGCCTCCACCAGCCTCCGCCGAGGGCGAGAGGATCCCTTCCTTCGCTCCCTCGGCGAGAGGATCCCAAACGGACCGCTGACATGCTGTTTTTTCCAATGCGTTGCCCCTGGAATTTTCAGCCCCTTTCCCGAGACCGGCTCCTCATTCCGGATACACAACCTTTCAATAGACCTGGGGCCCGAAACGAGCCCCCGGAGACCGAAATGGAGGAAAGTGGTCTTTCTCACGAAATACAACGTCGGGGCCCTTTCATGAGCTACGGTCAGGAACTTTTGCTTAGCTTGTCACGGCGTCGGCCCTGGTGACACACTATGCCTTGCGAGCGGATAGCGTGTCGCCCCGTTCCGCGGGGCGGGAGGCTGGCAACGGACCGGACGTTGAAGCCTGGGCGCTGGATTTCGGTAGCGTGTCGCGCGGAAGCGTGGTGGGCTAGAGCCGTCGGAGCGACACGCTGTCGAAACGAATCCCGACTGCAGCAACATTGGAACGCACACGGGCTCGAGTTCCAGCGCTCGAAGCTCGCCGACGAGTGCGAGGACGACGCGGAGGACGGCGAGGACGACGACGAGGTGGTGGCGGCGGGGCGCGCGCGTGGAGCGGGCGGGTGGCGACAAGGAGGGTGACGAATCGATGAGATTCGAGCTCATGGAATCCAAGATGAGGAGGAGGAGGAGGAGGAGGAGGAGGAGGAGGAGGAGGAGGAGGAGGAGGAGGAGGAGGAGGAGGAGGAGGGGAGGAGGAGGGAGGAGGAGGAGGAGAGGGAGGGGAAGGAAAGGAGGAGGAGGAGGGGAGAGGATGAGGAGGAGAGGGAGGAGGAGGAGGAGGAGGAGGAGGAGGAGGAGGAGGAGGAGGAGGAGGAGGGAGGATGAGGAGAAGGAGGAGGAGGAGGAGGAGGAGGAGGATGAGGAGGAGGAGGAGGAGGAGAAGGAGGAGGAGGAGAGGGAGGAGGAGGCGGAGGAGGCGGAGGCGGAGGAGGCGGAGGAGGAGGAGGAGGAGGAGGAGGAGGAGGAGGAGGAGGAGGAGGAGGAGGAGGAGGAGGGAGGAGGAGGAGGAGGAGGAGGAGGAGGAGGAGGAGGAGGAGGAGGAGGAGGAGGAGGAGGAGGAGGAGAGTTGGTTAGCTGCGCCTCCTGGTCCGCGTGCGCCTTCGCCTCGCCTCTCCTCCTCCCGCGCGCTGCATCTGAAGGCGTGGGCCCGCGCTGCCGCGGAAGCAGCAGCTGTGGCGCGATTGATGGTCGCCTCGCTGGCCTGAAGCTCATTGCGCGGCTGTTGCGACTCTACCTGAACTTTCTATAGAAGACGAACGAACGCCATAAGCATAAACTTGTGGCGTTCTGCGCGGATTTCGTGGATCTGCGCCGGACTTCTTCTTAACGCGCGGAGCGCGCCAAGGGCGGCGCCGCCGGGGGGGCCCAGCGTGGATTCAAGAATGTCCGCGCGGAGCACCAACAGTTTATGTTTATGGCGTTCTTTCTTCTTCTTCTTCGATTCTGGGCCGCCCCTGCTTCGTCATCGCAGGCCTTTATCAGGCTGCTGAGCCGCTCGTGGCTCTCCCGAGGCTCGGTGCTCGCTCGCTCGGAGCTTCTGCTGGGCCACGTGGTGGCGCTCGTTGGCCTTCGGCTCTGCCATGTCCTGTCGCCCGACCTGCCGTCTCCGAGCACGCGTCGCGAACCGCAAAGGGTTTGAATAGCCACGCCGTCGCTGACTGGGGCTAAGGCAGAAGCCGGTGTACTAGACACCGCTGCTGGTGGACTCGGGGCCATTCGCGTCGAGCTCGGGATCAGGAGATGGGAGCGGACCGCGGTCATGTACACCTCTCGCCTCGCCAAGCGTGCTGGCAATGTACTCAGGTCCGTCGCATGCCTGTCCTGCGAACGTGGCCGAAACGCAAGCAAGTGAGGGAAGACGGGAACGGGCCATGCCACGATTACGTTGCTGCTGACTGTAGGCGCCGGCCTCGAGCCAACGAATCCTGCCCCCCTGGACAGACAGACGCAAACAAAAACAGCTACCTGGGACATCACCCTTGCTCTCCTCAGCGTCTGTCCCTCTCTTCCGCTCTCTCCTCCATGAACTCGCGTCCTCATCGCTCTCTTCCAGCTTGGTCCCTCGCTGGGGCGGAACTGCCGGGCCAGGCCATCTCCTTCCGCTCGTGCTCTTGTGCGGAGGCGACCTGGTGTCCGAATCGCGGCGGCGAGGATGCTACGGCCGAGCTGGACGCGCTCCTGATGACCTCGGTCACGCTGGCTGTGGCTGGGCGATCTGGAGCACCTGCGGGCGCTCCTGTCGTGTGGTCTGGCAGCCGATTGGGCACAGGGCGCCCTCCTTCTGCGGCTCCTGGCGTGGCGGCCTTCCGATTTCTGTTCCACTTGCCGACGGCCTCGCCCTGGCCCATCTGCTCGCTCAGCTCCTCTTCCGGCAGCTGAGCTCAGCGATGTCGTCTCCGACGATCGCCTGCTCCTGTGTGTCGCTCATCTTTCTGGAGGTGCTCCTGGAACTGGGCTCGCCGGTGCCTCAGAGTGGCCACCCTTGCTTTGTGGCACTCTTGGTCAGCGGAAGGCCAGGCGTAAGCCTGGCAAGGCCCTGCTCGGCTTTCAGGACAGGCTGGCTGGCTCGCCAGCCCGTCTTGGTGTGATGTGCAATTCCCGTCATGCGGTTCTCGTTTTTTCCCTGGTACTTCGGCATGTCTGTGTTGCTCGCAGTGGGCTCGATCCACTCTTTTTTGTTGTGGGCATCGTCTGGCGCGCTTGGGACTACTGTAGGAGCTCGACCACAAGGAACCTTCCACAAAAAACCCAAGCCTGAGACCCCAGGACGTCCATTGGTTCTTGGTGTGGGAACGTCACGCTTTGCATAGCGAAACCATCCACCCCCCAGAAACCCATGGCACCCTGGAGGCAAGCAGGGTGTTTGTTGGCATGGGTTTCCACTGTACCTTGCTGATCACGGCCTCGATCTGCTTCGGGAACTCCACCCTGTCCTTCCGCCATGGAGGCGTGTGGGGCGCAGTCGGCCTGGGCGGGGTTCTCGAAGGGGTCGGCGCATCGGCCTGCATCTCGTCGGGCAGGCTTGGCTGGGGACCTGCCGCGGCGGAGCTGGTGGTTGCCGCTCGCTGTCCTGCAGCGGAAGCATCCCATGATACAACAGCTTCGCTTTCAGAATTCTCCTCCTGCTTCGACGGCTTGGGCGCCATGCTGCCGTGGTGCTGGCCAAGGCGGGCACCTGCTGCCAACCCTTATGTTTTCCGACGCAGTCCTCGTGCTTAACCTCCCTCCGGCCTGCGGGCCGCAGCCACTGACCCAGACCGAAGGGAAGACAGGCCTCTGATGGCCGATCCTGGCCGCCTTCGTGGGCGGGCGCGTGCAAGGCTACGACGCTGCAGTGCAGAGGAGGAGGAGGAGGAGGAGGAGGAGGAGGAGGAGGAGGAGGAGGAGGAGGAGGAGGAGGAGGATCAGGAGGAGGCGAGGGCGGAGAACCAGTGAAAGCCCAAGAGCCATCAACGATGTTGGAATAAACCCTCCCTCCAAGCTCCCTCTTCAGAGGCCCCTACAACGGTTCATTCCACTGAGGGACATACCTCGTTGGAAGACAACCATTTGAAGACCCTGAAGCATGCCAAAACATTGTTCCCGGGATTCCAACGCCACGGATCAGTCTGACTGTTGTGTCTTGACGATGATGAATCCTGCCAGAACGCCATTCCTGGGACTTCAACTCCGCGAATCAACGTAATTGTTGCGCTCTCATACCCCGGAATCCTTCCACCACACCATTCCTGGTACGCTGATCATGGGAACCCGTGAAACTCTTGAACTCTTGCAAAAGCTAAAAACGAATGTGCGCGGCGCTTAGGCGAGAACCACATTTAGAAAACGGGTCGCTCTGAATCCGTGCAGCTCTGCAAGTTTTTGGAATCGAATGTGCGCGGCGCTAATGCGAGAGCTACATTTTGAAAACGACCCCTCCATCTGTGAAGCTGTTGCCAATCTGAGAAAAAACAGCGCTAAAACGAGCGCCACATTTTGAAAGCGACTCGCCCTCCACCAGCGAAGCTGCTTCCAACTTTAAACGTCAGGGGTCATGAGTGATGAGGAAATCTCAAGCGAAACGCCCAGTTCGCTCTAAAAACTTTCATCGGTGTGACACAGGGAGACGTTATTCATAAGGAAAAGAGGAGGAGGAGGAGGAGGAGGAGGAGGAGGAGGAGGAGGAGGAGGAGGAGGAGGAGGAGGAGGAGGAGGAGGAGGAGGAGGAGGAGGAGGAGGAGGAGGAGGGGGCGGAGGAGGAGGAGGACGAGGGGAGAGGGATGATGAGGATGATGATGAGTAGGAGGAGGAAAAGGAGGAGAAGGAGGAGCAGGAGGAGGAGGAGGAGGAGGAGGAGGGGGAGGGGGAGGAGGAGGAGGAGGAGGAGGAGGAGGAGGAGGAGGAGGAGGAGGAGGAGGAGGAGGAGGCGGAGGATGAGGCAAAAGACAGACAAAGAGGTGGAGGGAACACATCTGCGGCATCTGCTGTCCAGGCTGGGCGGCCGACGCACAGGCGCTGAGCTTGCTGCCCTCGGTGCCGGGCCTGGTTCGCGGCCTCGCCGCCAGATGGGCACCTCCGTGGCGCGGCGGCCTCGCAGGCATCCGCGCAAGTGATGCTGGACTGTTGTGTTCGCAGCGCTGGCGGGCGCGACCGCGACTGCAAAGCTGACGGGCCGCACCGGACACTGGGCGCACTACAGCGGGTGGACAAGGACAGAACGGCCGCGGAGGAGAGGTGATTCCGGGCACGCAGCGTCTGCGCGCCGACGCTACTGTCCCGGCACGCGCAGGGCGGGCCCCCCGCGCGGTAGGGGGAGAGCGCAGACGCCAAGGCCACAACTGGCCTCTTCCGCCGTCGTCCTCGTCGTCCGCCCCAGCCCGCCGACCTGTTTTTCTTCCTCCTCCTCCTCCTCCTCCTCTCCCTCCCTGCCCGTTCCTTATCCTTCTACTGCCCTTCCGGTTCCTCCTCACCCCTCCTCATACCTCCTTCTCCTCGTCCGCCTTCCTCCTTCCTCCCTCCTTCCTCCTTCCTTCCTCCTCCTCCTCTTCCCTCCCTGCTTCCTCCTCCTTCTCGTCCCTGCTCCCTCTCCGCCTCTGCTATTGGGCCAGCCTGCTGCCGGGAGGACCTTGGGGAGCGCGCTGCAGATGACCCCCGAGGGCGCGAGGGATGAGGGAACAGGAGGTGTGGAGGGGCGGGAGGTAAGGAGGCACGGCGGAAGGAAGGGGGGAAGGTGGTTGTGCCTGCGGAGTAAATGTTTTTCGCCCGGGTTGGTCTTCGCCAAGTTCATTTCGCCCGCTTCGTTTCGCCCGGGTTTGCTTTCGCCCGGGTTCGCTTTCGCCCTAATTGGCTTTCGCCCAAATTGCCTTTCGCCCGGGTTGGCTTTCGCCCAAATTGGCTTTCACCCGGGTTGGCTTTCGCCAAGGTTCGCTTTCGCCCAAGTTGGCTTTCGCCCAAATTGCCTTTCGCCCAGGTTGGCGTTCGCCCAAATTGGCTTTCACCGGGGTTGGCTTTCGCCCAAATTGCCTTTCGCCCGGGTTCGCTTTCGCCCAGGTTGGCTTTCGCCCAAGTTGCCTTTCGCCCGGGTTGGCTTTCGCCCAGGTTGGCTTTCGCCCGGGTTCGCTTTCGCCCAGGTTGGCTTTCGCCTGGTTGGCTTTCGCCCGGGTTGGCTTTCGCCCCGATTGGCTTTCGTCCGGGTGGGGTTTTGCCTGGGTTGGTCTCTCGCCTGGGATGGCTTTCGCCTGGGTTCGTTTTGGCCCTCCTCTTCCTCCTCTCCTCCTCCCGCTCCTGTCCTTTTATGCTTCTGCTGCTGCTGCTCCTTTTCCTCCTCTCCTCCTCTGGCTCCTCTTGCCCGCGGCCAGATTGGCTGGAGCTCCCTTGCGTTCCCGCAGCAGCACCGCCCTTGCTCAGGCAGGCCACCCTGAGGGGTCAATCAGTGCTACGTGCCCCCCTGGCAAAGCCAAACGCGTGCTCACTCGAGCGTGCCCCACACTTTATTAATGTCCCGCCCGCCCGACCAGACCCGCCCGTCAGGGTCTGCCCGGCCCGACCCGCCCCGCCCCGCCCGATAGGGTCCGCCAGCCCGACCCGACCCGCCCGTTCGGGTTCACGCGTGCTCACTCGAGCGCTCCCCGCACTTTAGTGCCCCCCCCGCCCGATTCGACCCGCCCGTTAGGGTCCGCCCGACCCGACCCAACCCGTCCCGCCCGTCAGGGTCCGCCCGCCCGACCCGACCCGCCCGTTAGGGTTCACGCGTGCTCGCTCTGGCGCGCCCCACACTTCAATGTCCCGCCCGCCCGACCCGACCCGCCCGTTAGGGTCCGCCCGACCCAAACCCGCCCCGCCCGTTAGGGTTCGCCTGGCCGACCCGACCCGCCTGTTAGAGTTCACGCGTGTTCGCTCCGGCGCGCTCCACACTTTAGTGTCCCGCCTGCCCGACCCGACCCGCCCGTCACGGTTCGCCCGACCTGACCCGATCCGTCCCGCCCGATGGAGTCCGCCCGCCCGACCCGATCCGCCCGGTAGGGATCACGCGTGCTCACTCGAGCGTGCCCCACACTTTAGTGTCCCGCCCGCCTGACCCGACCCGCCCGTTTGGGTTTGCCCAGCCCAACTCGATCCGCCCCGCCCGTTAGGGTCCGCCCAACCCGACCCGACCGTTAGGGCTCACGCGTGCTCACTCGAGCGTGCCTCACACTTTAGTGCCCCGCCTGCCCGCTCCGACCCGCCTGTTAAAGTTCTCCCGACCTGACCCAACCCGTCCCGCCCGTTAGGGTCCGCCCTCCCGACCCGACCCGCCCGTTTGGGTTCACGCGTGCTCGCTCCAGCGCGCCCCCCACTCTTCATTGTCCCGCCCGCCCGACCCGACCCGACCCGCCCGTTGGGCCCGACCCGACCCGACCCGTCCCGCCCATTAGGATCCGTCTCCCCGACCCAACCCGCCCGTGTGAGTTCACGCGTGCTCGCTCGGGCGCGCCACCCCACACTTTAGTGTTCCGCCCGCCCGACGCGACCCGCCCGTTAGGGTCCGCCCGACCCGCCCCGCCCCGCCCCGCCCGTTAGGGTCCGCCAGCCCGATCCGACCCGCCCGTTAGGGTTCACGCGTGCTCACTCGAGCAGGCCCCACACTGTAGTGTCCCGCCCGCCCGACCCGACCCGCCCGTTAGGGTCCGCCCGACCCGACCCGACCCGCCCCGCCTGTTAGGGTCCGCCCGCCCGACGCGATCCGCCCATTGGAGCCCGCGCCCAACCAGGCGAAAGCCAACCACGGCGAAACGCAACCTGGCGGCAGCCAACCCCAGCAAAAGCCAACCCCGGCGAAACGAAGCCCAGGGAAATCCACCTCCGGCGAAAGCCAACCCCGGCGAAACGAAGCCCGGCTAAAGCCAACCCGGGCGAAAGCAAACCCAGCGAAATCAAGCCAGGCGAAACGAAGCCCGGCGAAAACCAACCCCGGCGAAACACATCTGTGCTGTGCCTACGGCATGGAGGCGGTCCTCGTGCCAAACACATAATCTAATGATCGGAAGAGTCACATATCCGGTGAAACAGGGCAGCGCGCGCATGTGTCGTTCTGACCGCAGCCCTTCGAAGCGAGGAGGGGGTGGGGGGGGGAAAGGGGTTGGAGGGAAAGAGGACGAAGAGGAGAACGAACCGGAGGGCGAAGAGAAAACCGACGACGGACGACGATGACGACAACGGCTGTGGCGGCTTTGCCCGAGGCGCGCCAGTGTGCTCCACGAGCACCGTGCCCTGGCCGCGGACGACCAGAGCGCACACAATTTGCGGCGTCTGCTTCTCGCCCATCGCCGCTGGCCGGCCGGCGGGCCTGGCGGGCGCGAGGGGGCGAGGAGGAGGAGCAGGAGGAGGAGGAGGGGGAGGGGGAGGGGGAGGAGGAGGAGGAGGAGGAGGAGGAGGAGGAGGAGGAGGAGGAGGAGGAGGAGGAGGAGGAGGAGGAGGAGGAGGAGGAGGAGGAGGAGGATGGGTATTGGAACTGGAAGCCGCGGGCATCCATAATACAGTCCAGATCCATAGCAAGGCCGCAGCGCGGATGCATGACACCCAGAAGTCCCGTGTAACACCTGTAGCTCCTCTGACGTCAACATTGGCTCAGGACGGGGCGAGGAAGCACGTGTGCAAGGGTACAGTCGGGGCGTTGACCTAAGGAACCCTAAATAAGGAACGAGGCCCCTTTTTTCCATAAGTTAAACTCCGATTTCCCATCGAAAACCTGAGGAAAACCTGAGGCAAGCTGTGCAACACTCAAGGAACGCGGAGCCCCTCCCCAACCAAAAGGGTTCCTTCTTCAGGGCCCCGACTGTAGCCCTGCTGCAGCAGCACACCCCCCGATGACTCGCGACTGTGCACCCGGGGGTGCCTCCACAGAGACCACCTGCGAGCCGTGTGGCCGGTCGCTCGCCATATCCACGTGCGGGGCGCCCGGTGTGGACGCCCGAGGTGCGGTGCGCTGATGGCCCGCGCCTGTCGACACCACACGGTCGGGGCGTCATCGGCCTGACCTAAGGAACGATAAATAAGACACGAAGCCCCTGTTTATCCCAAAGAATAACGCATAAGGAACGATGAATAATACAGAACGCATGAGGAGCAGTAAATAACGCATGGAAGCCTAAGGAACGACCGAGCCCCTTTTGAAAAGGAAGTGTTCCTTATTCAAGCCGCTCACTGTAAGGAACGAGGCCCCTGTTTCCCATAAGTTCAGCTCCGACTTTCCACGGAAAACCTCAGGGGAACCCAAGGAGCACGGCAAAACAAGCGAGGACCACGGAGCCCCTCACAAACGAACAGGGTTCCTTCTTCAGCGGCCCGACTGTACGGTTCACGAAGAACGGGGTCCAATGAGACTACTGCGGCCGCCTCCCTGCCGCCCCTATGTACGATGCACTGCCCCGCTACGGGGTGCTCTCGGATCGTGTTCCGTTGGAGCGCTCTATGACACCGGATAACCTTCGGGCGCGCAGGGCAGACGGTCCGTCATGCGGTGGCATGCGCCGCCATGTTTTGCTAGTCTTGTGATCACCATCGGTACACCAGCGCAGTACACCAACCCACGGCAACTATCATACTTGCCGCTCTGCCGTGCCGGCGAGCTCACCGCTGGTCAGCCCCCGTCGGAGCAGATGCGCGACCGTCCCAGACCAGGAGGGCCCAAAGCCGAATCGACAACTCGGAGTGGGGATCGAAGCACATCGGATCGGCGGAAATCGGCGGCCATGTCGGGAAACATCGAATCGGCGGCAATCGGCAACGCCAACCAAGCATCCGCATAACACCGAGATCCACATCGGAATCTGAACTTAACTCGAGGCCAGAATCGATCGAACTCGAATCGACTCGAATCGGAAGAGTCGAGATTATCCACTGTGCCAACAACGTAACTCACGCGGACCTGCGGACATCCACAACGTCGCGACGCCGTCCCGTGCTCTGCGACATCGTCCGTGCTGGAAAACTCGTCGATGCTGTTTCGCCGCCCAGGAGAGGCAGCAGGTCAGCAGGGGAGGAGGACGAGGCGGATGCTGAGGAGGAAGATGACGAGGGAGAGGAACGACGACTATCACAAGACTCCAGGCCATTCAAGACGTATGGAAGTCTCTGGGGAAGAACGTGCGGCTCGGGCTGGGGCCGTTCAACCTCTGTGAGGCCGCCTTTCGTCCTGGCGCCGGGTGGTAATCATGTTGCTACACGATAGATTGACTGCTTGGAACCATTGTTAGGACCGAGGACTCTTTGGGCTCTGATCTTGAGGGTCACAAGCGACAGCGAGCGAAAATGTTTGACCCCTGAGAGAACGCTCGAACCGAACGCCCGTGGCCGCTGGGACGGATGATGCCAGTCCTGCCGCGAACACTTCCCAGATCATGCTGGGAGGAGGAAGAGGAGGGAGGGGGGGGAGGAGGAGGAGAGAGGAGGAGGAGGAGGAGGAGGAGGAGGAGAAGCAGGATGAGGAGGAGGATCACGAGGAGGAGGGGAGGAGGAGGAGGAGGAGGAGGAGGAGGGAGGAGGAGGAGGAGGAGGAGGAGGAGGAGGAGGAGGAGGAGGACGCGAGCTGCGGGCGAGGACCTGAGGGGGACGGGGCGATCGTGGAAGACGCGGGCGCGCGCTGCAGGCGGGGGCCGCCTAAGGGTAGCCGTTGACAGGCCGCGCGCCGCCGCGTCCCGCCGCGCGGCCCGCGCGGGGCGCGCCGCGCCCCGCCGCGTCCGCTGCTGCCAGAGCCCCGGGGGGTGCGTTGGGAACAGCTCCTCCTCCACCTCCTCCTCGTCATCCTCCTCGTCCTCCTCCACCTCCTCCTCGTCATCCTCCTCCCCCCCTCCTCTATTTTCCTCCTCCTCCTCCTCCTCCTTGTTCGTGCTAATGGTCTGAAGGTTCGTCGAACGCGGCCGTGCCCCTCCCTACCCCACCCCCCACCCCCGGGGCGGTCGCCCTTGTGGGGGGGTATCGATCAAACTAGCTGTCTGCAGAAGCAGGGACAGAAAAAGAGAGGCCATCCAAGGACCGAGGTGAGACCCTGCGGGCCCTGGTGATGGCTTCCGGCCGTCGTGGGCTGTTGCTCGGCCTCCACCCCTTCATCCCGCCCACCTCTTGCTGAGAGCGGGGTGGTGTGAGGGCCTCTCCCCTCCCATCGCAGGGCCCCCGCAGGGCCGCTCCCTGGCCAGCCCAGGGTGCCCGCTGCCTGCCGAGGCGGATAGAACGTGTGCCTACGGGCGGGTGGTGTAGCGGTTTTTGGGGATGCTGCCCACTGGCGGAAGGAGAGGTTCACGCCACCCCTGGCGGCGGGTTGGCGGCTGCAACGCTCGTGGCCACCAGGCCCGTCGCGCGCGAGACGCCCCAAGGATGTGGGGCACAGACTCCTCCTCCACCCTCTCTGGATACTTCCCCGCCCTCCCCCCCCCAGGGAGGAACACCGAGAACACCATGACGAACGGGTGGCCAACTGCAGGCGGGCGCCGACGGCGCAGAGGTTGGACTTCTCTGAAAGCAATCGGGTGGAGCGGAGGCCGGAAGAGGGCGGCTGGGGGGGAGAAGTAGCAAGAGGAGTGGAGTGAGGAGGAGGAGGAGGAGGAGGAGGAGGAGGAGGAGGAGGAGGAGGAGGAGGAGAGGAGGAGGAGGAGGAGGAGGAGGAGGAGGAGGAGGGGGAGGAGGAGGAGAGGAGGAGGAGGAGGAGGAGGAGGAGGAGGAGGAGGAGGAGGAGGAGGAGGAGGAGGGAGGAGGAGGAGGAGGCAGAGGAGAGGAGGAGGAGGAGGAGGAGGAGGAGGAGGAGGAGGAGGAGGAGGAGGAGGAGGAGGCGGAAGAGGAGGAGGAGGAGGAGGAGGAGGAGGAGGAGGAGGAGGAGGAGGAGGAGGAGGAGGAGGAGGAGGAGGAGGAGGGCGGCTGGAGGGGTGGCAAGCGGGAAGACGGGGGCGGGCGCTCGCTCAGGAGCCCGAGCCTCTTGCCGTTGTTTAGATCAGTGGAGGCTCACCACCGCTGCGAACTGTTTATAACGTTGGCCCATTCGCTGTCTTGGCGCTCCTTCCCTTCGGTCGCTGCGTGAAGAAGTTGTGTAGGCTCGACTTGGGGTCAGCCGCGTCCTCCCGCGGCTTGACCGGCCCTCCGAAACAATTCCCCAATCAGAGCTTGCCTCTGTAGGGGTCCTAGCGGATTCATATGGTTAAGCGCGCTTTGCCACCGATGTCCGCGGCCCGCCCGGTTGCCCGGGTGCCTCATAGCCCAATAGCCTTATAGCCCTATAGACCTATAGACTTCTAGCCCTACAGCCCTATCGCCCCAAAGCCCTTTAGCTCTATAGCCCTATAGTCCTATATCCCTATAGCTCAATAGCCCAGTAGTCCTATAGCCCCATAGCCCTGTAGCTTTGTAGCCCTACAGCCTGCCTGATAGCCTTATAGCCCTGTAGCCCTATAGCGCTACATCCCCATGGTCCTATAGCCCCATAATCCTATTTAGAACGGATGTGCGCGGAGCCAAGGCGAGAGCCACATTTTGAAAACCACCTGCCCTCCATATGTGGAACTGCTGCCAACTTCTAAGCTCCAGAATCATGAATGGTGAGTAAGTCTCAGGCGAAACGCCTGGCCCGTCCTAAAAACTGGCCTCGGGGTGCGACAGGGAGAAGTTATGTATTCCCCAATCAGAGCTTGCCTCTGTGGGGGTCCCAGCGGATTCACAATCTGAACTTGCCTCTGTAGGGGTCCCAGCGGATTCATTCCCCAATCAGAACTTGCC
>CAUYUJ010000059.1:517483-544983 GCA_963575745.1 Prorocentrum cordatum | reverse complement strand
ATGCCCTTCTCTGGTGGCTCCAATCCTATGTGTGTTTCCGTGTGTTCCTCTAGATTGAGCCTCTCTCGGGGCACGACTCCTTAACGGTTTACGTATGTCCCTATAGATTGCCACTCCCTTGTGGCTCCAATCCAAAGTGTTCTGCGCCTGTTCCTCTAGATCGGGCATCTCACAGGGGCACGGATCCTCTTCAGGATGCACCAGGAGGCTTCAGTAGGCACCAGGAGGCTTCAGGAAGTTCCAGGAGGCCCCAGCAAGCCCCCAGGGGCACCAGGATGCCCCAAGAGGTTCCAGGAGGCCTCGAGACTCCCGAAGAGGCCCCAGGAGCCTTCAGGAGGCCCCAGGAGCCACCAGGAGGCACCAGTCCAGGAAGCACAAGGAGGTCCCAGGAGGCCGCAGAAGGCCATAACAGTGGCTTCCATCCTATGAGAATTACACATGTTCCTATGTATTGTCTTTCTCCTGTGGCTTCGATCCTGCGCGTTTTGATCCGCTCCTACAGATAGGGCCTCTCCTGGGGCACGAACCCTTAATCTTTTACGTATGTTCCTATAACATGCCCTTGTCTGATTGCTCCAATCCTACGTGTTTCCGTGCGTTCCTATAGATTGAGCCTCTACTGGGGCACGAACCCTTAGTGCTTTACGTATGTTCCTATACATTGCCCCTCTCATGTGGCTTCAATGCTATGTGTATTTCCGTATGTTCCTGTAGAATGAACCTCTCCCGGGGCACGGATCCTTAGTGCTTTACGTATGTTCCTATATATTGTCCCTTTCCAATTGCTCCAGTCCTATGTGTTTTACGCATGTTCCTATAGAGTTGGCCTCTCCTCTCAGTGGCGTGGCTGGCTACATCACGGTCCAGCCACTGGGTGAGAGCTTCTGCGCCAACCACTGAAGCGCAAGGGCTTTGCATGGGGTTTGTGATCACACCTATTCCTTGCTTCATCATGGAGGGAGGGATCGCGTAGCCATTTCGACTCAGTCACGCTCTGCCATGCGCAGGCCACTGACGCGCAGATACTCTTATCCTAAGCTTAGACATACTCAGACTCATGCGCATGGACTCACCCGTACTACTGAGACTCGTTCACACCCCAACTCGTTCACAGTTCGATGCACGCCCAGTCAGTCACTGCTCATGCCAATGTATATTCGAAGTCTCTGGCGCCCAGACACTCACGGCGGAAAGGTCCATGCAAAAAGATGCACATATGGGGAGCTCAATGCAGGGAGTAGTTCTTGTCATAAAATCCAACAGAAGCGAACGTGCGGACAAATAAATCCCACCTGGTTCCGCTGGTATCCCTGATGCTTTGGTATATTGTAGTGAGATCGAGCGTGGCATCGATAGTGAAATCGATGGTGAGAACGAGAGTGAACGAGATAGTGCCATCGAGGGACAGGTCGATATGTAGATAGAAATTTAGGTCGATAGTGGTATCGATAGATACATCGATGGCGAGGCCGACAGTGAGATCCATAGTGGGATCGATCGTGGGGTCCATAATGAGATCGACAGTGGTGTCCTGTCGCGCCCTGTGGTCTCATGGGCAGCAATGGAGGTGGCATGTATTTGCCTGCGACTGCGATGGTGACGCAATCACCAAGTGCGTCGTGCCGCTAGCCAGTCTCTGCCAGTCACAATTGCTTGATGCTTGTGCGCTGCCCGTTTGCGATGCCCCGCTCGTCACCAACATCGCCGCCACGCATCACCACTACCACATGCATTGTCACTGGCATCGCCGCCGTGCATCGCCATCATGCGTTGTCACCAGCATCGTCGTCGTGCGTCGTCGCCAACTCGTCGTCACCAGGACGGCCACTGCAGAGGTCGTCAATTGCCCCCTCCACCCCTATAACCTCCTAATCACACGAAATCTGGTCGTAAAATATTCGATTCCGATTTCCAGAGGACTCCCTGCAAGAGGTGTCGCTTTTTAAGTCCTTGCTCTTCCTCCTTCTCCATATTACCTATACGAACACCATTCGGGTGATAAGGAGGTTCGGGGGGGGGGAAGGGGAGGGGGAGGAACAAACGTCTCACTCAATCGATCTTACTACCGATCGCACCATCGATCTTACTGTCGATATATAACTATCAACGTTACTACCCATCATACTATCGATCCCACTATCAATCTCACTATGGATCTCACTATCGATCTTACGATCAATCTTACTATCAATCTCGCTATCGATCTCACTATCGATCTGAATATCGGTCTCACTATTGACCTTACTATCGATCTCTCTTGGCCGATCTCGATATCGATCTCAGCATCGATCTCGCTATTGATCACACTATCGATCTCACTATCAATCTTACTCGACCGACCTCAAAATCGATCTCACAATCGATCTCACTATCCCTCTCACTGAGGATCTCACTATGGACCTCGCCATTGATATCACAATCGGCCTCACTATCGATCTCACAATCGATCTCACAATCGATCTCACTGTCGATCTCACTATCGGTCTCACTATCGATCTCACGATCGATCTCACGATCGATCTCACTATCGATCTCACTATCGATCTCACTATCGATCTCACTATCGATCTCACTATCGACCTTACTATCGATCTCACTGTCGATCTCACTATCGATTTCACTATCGATCTCACTATCGATCTCACTGTTGATCTCTCTACGGGACACCGCTGGGACACCGACAGGGCACCAGTGGAACACCCGCAAGACACCCCTGGACAACCTTGGATTGGCGGCGCCCTAGTCAACGGAGGGGAGCGTTCGTGTCTCTCGCTCGCCCACGCAACTTCGCCTCGCCCGCACGCACGATACAAACACAACACCGGAACCAATTCCCGGTGGGGCGCTCTCCGTTTCACTGCGATCTCACCCCCTCAACTCCCGTTTTGCTCATCCTCCTACTCAGCCCCCAGATTGTCTGCAACCCAGGACATCTCCAATAAAGCCGAGGCGATCCTCATGAGGACATCTCTGAGAATAGAGGCGATGTGTGTCACATGTTGCGGCCTTCCGGAGGCGCCCGCCCCGTCACCGTACACAGATTTCTGCACTGTTCTGACAAGTGCAACTTCGTTAAGCTGTTCGGCGGCTTTGAAGGTAGCTGCTTGCGGCTTTCAGGAGACCGCGGAGCCTCTGGAAGAAAACCTGCGATGTGAGACCCAGCACATTAACGAACAGAGCAAAGAAGAGAGCGCCTCGAGAGGCAGGGAGGGTAGCCTTGACACTCACCAGTGTTCCTGGCTTGAGCGATAATTGAAATATCAGCTGACGCTGGCGCATCGGCGTTGCCGTGTGGTGGGCCGCCTGGCCACCTAGAAAACCACCAAAGAAATGATGTGTACACGCTATGTTTCGGCGGTGGACAAAACTCCCTTTAGTAAACCTCCCCTTCGCGGAAACGGCCTGGGACCGAAACCGACGGACCTGGACCCGCAAAAATGACGGCCGCGACGCCCCCTCGCGAACCGAAAACGGCCAATTCCTTAATCGGCGTGTCAGGGTAGAAGGTCTGTCCACCCCCGACACGACATCAAGGATCTGTACACTCTGTAAGAACGGTTTTTTGAAGGCAGATCTGCCTTCAAAAAATGGTCTACTCTGTAAGAACGGTTTTTTGAAGGCAGATCTGCCTTCAAAAAATGGTCTACTCTGTAAGAACGGTTTTTTGAAGGCAGATCTGCCTTCAAAAACCGTTCTTACAGAGTGGACCAGCAATTCCTTAATCGGCGTGTCAGGGTAGAAGGTCTGTCCACCCCCGACACGACATCAAAGATCTGTACACTATATTGTTGGCAAGCGGTGCGGCTGCGTGAGCTTGCTTCGCCGGTCTGCCGCTGCCCAGGTATCGCGCAGCGCATCCGGCATTCGCCGACCTCCAGGCGTGCGAGAGCATGTTACAGGGCAGTTTTCCAAACATGGGATTTTTAACAACATCGGATTTTTAATACATGCTTACTTTATGGGTACATTTATGCATGAACTCGTCGTTGTTTTCAATACTGAATCCCTGCATTTTTGATTCATGATCCGCACGCGGAGCATGTATAAAAAACGGCACTGTACGTCCTCCCTCTTCCTCCTCCGTCTCCTCCTCATTTTCCTCGTGCTCCTACTCCACCCTGTAACGGCCTCACAGCATCCCAGCACAGCAGAGGCGTCACATGTTGCGACCTTCTGGGTTTGTTCCTACCGTCGCCACACAGAGGGTGGGGCAAGATGAAGGAGCAGAAACAGCGAGGAGGTGGGGCAGGAGGAACGTTGAGAGAGGGGACCAGACGGCCTAGACGAGGCCGGCACCGAGGTTCAGGATAGACACAGCGACGCGAAAGAGCGTGTCACATCATACGGCTCTCCCAAGCCTCGGGGCACGAGGTCTCACACGTTACTGCCTCCTGTGGGGCCCCTTGACCAGACGTCACCCAGAGTGCTGAGCTGGCACGGTGCGGGACTTGCCGCAAGCAACTGGATAATTCATTGTGATTTTCGCGTAATGCGTTTGCTATTGGGAAGCTGCGTATAAACATTGAAGCTCAGATCCTGGACATACGGATCCGCAAACTCCAGGGGGAGGTGGGGTTGGAGGAGAAGGAGGACAGATATTAGGGTATGGGGCGGGGGCCCGTCCTGAAGAAAGCCCCAGCACAGCACGAGAGTCTCGAGGGCAGTTGAAAGCAGCATCGGCCTCTTATTGCGCAGCGGGGCTACGCTTTGATGGCGTCTGCGACGCACCACCCGCCAATACCACTGCAACCACGAGGCCGGTCGCTGCAACCGTCGTACTCCACGGATTGCCTTCACGCGCTCGCTGCAGACGGCCCCGCTCTGATGCCCCGAGGGCCAGAGCGCCTCCCAGCATTGCCCTCCTCCCTCTGGGCCAGACTGCAGGCGAGGCCGTCTTCGCGCGAGCCCTTCGTGCCGAGATGGCTGCAGGCGTGCGCGCTGCGATCCCCCGAGGGCCCGAGCGCGCTCCTAGGGCAGCCTGGACTGCGTGCCCTGCGAGCCAGGTTCAAAACTAGAGCGGCTCGAGGCCGTATCAGCATGGCGGTGTCGTCGCCAAAAGAGCTGCTGCCGACCGATCGCCTTTGAGCACGCGTGACGCAGGCATTTAGCTAGCGTGACCGCTTCAGGGCCGGCCGAGAGCTCCATACATTGGGAACTCCAAGCACTAGAGCATTATCATCAGCGGGAGGGAGAAACTGGATGGGATTTGAGAGGGGAGAGGGAGAGGGAAGGATACGGGGAGTGTGGGGTGTGTCATCGGGGAAGCCCCAGCGGGGCTCCAAAAGAGCCCCCAGAGCCGCTGCAGCCAGCACCGCCAGGTGGCCCTGTGAGCCGTCGGCCTCCCTTCGCGCAGCGTCTTCAAGAGAACACCTTTGCGCGACCCCGTCGGGCCGAGATCGCTGCAAGCGGCCCCGAGGGCCAAAACGCCTTCCGCGTGGGGCCTGGACTGCGTGCCCCGTGGCCCCGGCCACAGTCATGAGCCCCCCTGGCCAGGGCCTGCAGAGCCAAGAGCGGCATATCGCCTGAGGGGATGTCCCCGATCTGCGCACCCGCAGCGGTGCTGTTCCCTCGAGCGAAGGCACCACCTCCCTTTTCTCCTCTGGGGGGGTTGCTCAAGGCGTTCCTGGCACACCGTGCCCCCAGCTTCTCGCCTCATCTTGGACCCCCTGGAGCCCTCGGGGCCTCGTGATGGGGTTTTCTGGAGGCCGTGAGGTCCTCCCTAGACATCCTGCGGACACCCTGGGCCAGGCACACTCCTGGCAGCACCCGAGCCTCCCCGAGCCTCCTCCTCCTCCTCCTCCTCCTGCTGCTGCTCCTCCTGCTGCTCCTCCTGCTGCTGCTGCTGCTCCTCCTCCTCCTCCTCCTCCTCCTCCTCCTCCCTCTCGCCCTCCCCCTCCCCCTCCTCCTAATCCTCCTCCTCCTCCTCCTCCTCCTCCTCCTCTTCCTCATCCCCCTTTCCCTTTCCCTCCTCCTCGCCCTCCCCCTCCTGTCCTCGGTCGGCTGCCGCTTCCCGTAGGGGGCGCCGCTCGCCGGGCAGTCGTGGGGCTGCGACCGAGCCGCACGGGGCGCCCTCAGCTCCCAGGAGGCCCGCGGCCCGGGGCGCGGGTCAGGGCCGCCGTGTCCTCCAGGCGGGCCCTGAGCTCCGCGAACTGCCCCTCCGCCCAGGCGCCGAACTCGGCCTGGGCTGCGCGCACGAAGTGCAGCCCGCAGCTGATGGCGTACACGTCCATGCTGGACCTCAGAGATGCTCTGTTCGCAACGCTGGAGGCTTTCGTTTTTGACGCTTTCCGTATCGACGTTTGTCTGACATTTTGGGATTCTCGCTCGAGCCGTTTTCGGTTCGGTTCCGTTTTGGACTACCAATGGTTGATCTGTTTTGGGCTGCCGTTGCTGCTTTTCCGTTGCCGAGCAATTGAACGTTTTCAACATAAACTAAATGTCGGACGCCTCCCCCTTCAGCCGCATGCAGCCCGCCAGGAAGGCGGAGAGCTGGACCCTCTTCTCGCCGCCCTGGCAAACCGTGCCAGAGTTGTAGGAGGTGAGCATCTTGAACAGCATCCTCGTGTCCTTTCCCGGGGGGCTTCCAGGATGGGGGGGAGTTGTGGCAGGCGGAGGTTGGCGCATCCTGGCCCGAGGCATCTGCGCGGACGAGTGGTGGGGGATGAGATGCACTAAACAAATATTTAATATAATAGTGACATCAATACAACTGATAATAATAACAATGATAACGGTAATAACACTCATAATAATACTAATGATGATAATGCGACTTACAAGACTAGTACTACGAATACTTGAGAACACTAAGAACAATACTAAGACGACTCAGACACATACGGAAAGTAATAAGCATAACGGCCATGAATTCTGGGACATTCAATGGCCCCGGTCACACACGCAATCCTCACCCCATTCTTTGACCCCCCCGCCTGTTGGGTCAGGCCCCGTGCATCGAAATGCTTCCGGAACTCTCGCTCGTTCATGTAGCCAACGAACTCGCCGAAGGTGATGGTGTCTTGGTCATCCTCGCGCTTGCCAGACACCATGCGGATAAGCTCGTCTGCGTCATGCAGGTCCGAGTGGCACTTGTCCAGTACCTCGTTCTCCGAGCATGGCTTGGCGATCTCCATCGCTTTGTCCAAAAACACGCTCGTAACGATGTTCATCACCGCAAGGAACATGAACATTATGTAGACGACGTATACAACGCACGCAAAGCCCCCTAATGGCTCCAGCCTCTCGTAATAATATGCCCAGTCGTTGCCTCCTGTCGTGGCCACTATCAGCGAGAACAACGCTGTCTCTACCTGTCCAAAGTGCTCCAGCAACTCTTTCTCTTGGGCGGGGCTCAGGTTGCCATCCGACAAAGCGGCAGCCACACTTTGGACGAAGTAAATGGCGAAGAGGGATGATAGGAATCCGAGCAGTGCACTCGCCCAAACCAAGGGCCAGACTGAGTGCACCAAACAATCTATCATTACGCGGATGTCCTTGAACGCGTGGAGGGCGCGCATCATTCGGAGGACTTTGACAACCTTGAAGATGCGGAGGATCCGCAAAAACGTAGGGTCTACTGCGCCCGAGCCTGTTTGCAGGAGTGGTAATATCGAAATCTCGAACAGAGCCATGAGCACCAAAGCCAAGTCCAATATATTGAATGCCGCGTCTTCGTTGGTGAAGAAGAACAATCGGTGGACCCAGAGCTTCAAGACGAGCTCAACACAATAAAATGCGGTGAAAACGAATTCAGCCAACGCAATCGTGTCATTTGCATCGGAAGTCCCCACTGAGTGATTCGCCGCCCAGACAACGAATATACAATTCAAGAGAACGACCAAATTGCAACTGATGTCAAATGCCCTACTTTGAACAAACTCCGCTAGAAGTCCGTGGTGTTGCGGCTCTTCCACATTCATTTGTGCCGTGACACCCCTGATCAACCTCTCGAACCTAGTCCGTTCTGAGTAGCCAAGGACAGAGTAGTTCGCCGCAGAACAGCTCGATTCTTTTGTGGTTCTCCTGGCATCTGAGTCGCTCCCGCCGCGGCTGCTCATCCTTCGCGCTTCGCCGCCTCCGAGCGGATCGTTCCCGGCTGGATCGACGTCGGCGAGGTCCCCGATCGCCACGACGTGCTTCGACGGGCTTGGCGGCGAGGGCTTCGGGGCCTCGCGCTCCTGCTGGCCGCCGGCCGCCGCCTCATCCTCGACCTGGCTGGCGCCCTTTGAGCGGGGACCGACCGTCCCGGCATTCCTATAGTCCTACCACGAAACGTTCTTAGAACCCCCAAACGTTCGAATAACAAAACCATGTTCTTAGAACGTAAGCCCGATGTGATAAAACAAGACAGACTCCGCCAGACATGTTCCAATAACATTTCGTAAGAACCACAAAAGGTTTTAGAACATTGATGGGCTTGTTTTCCGTCACCACCACCATAAGTTGGAGGGGGGAAGTGGGATGAGGAGGAGGAGGAGGAGGACGAAGAGGAGCAGGAGGAGGAGGAGGAGGAGGAGGAGGAGGAGGAGGAGGAGCAGGAGGAGGACCCCAATTCCCCCTCCAACTTATGGTGGTGGTGGTGGTGGTGGAAAACAGGTCCATCAGCACACTGTTCGGTAGGGTTATAGGCGAGCCAGGACGCTTCGCCACTGCTTGATCAGCGCGTCGCTTGCTTGGAGGATGATGATGATGATGAGGAGGAGGAGGAAGAGGAGGAGGAGGAGGAGGAGGAGGAGGAGGAGGAGGAGGAGGAGGAGGAGGAGGAGGAGAAAAAAGGGGGGGAGGAGGAGGAGGGAGGAGAGGAGGAGGAGGAGGAGGAGGAGGAGGAGGAGGAGGAGGAGGAGGAGGAGGAGGGAGGAGGAGGAGGAGGAGGAGGGAGGAGGAGGGGAGGAGGAGGAGGAGGAGAGGAGGAGGAGGAGGAAGAGGAGGAGGAGGAGGAGGAGGAGGAGGAGGACGGCACCTGCCGCGCCTGCGGGGGCACGCTCCCGCCGGCCCGCGCGGCGGACGGCGCGCCGCGCGCGGATGACGCCGCCAGGCCCTGACCGCGCAGCAGCGCCTCGCCCACCGCGCGCCCGAGCTCCTGCCCGATCAGCTCGGCCGCCCGCGTCAGCTCCGCCTCGTGTTAGGTCGGGCCTGTCCCCCTGCAGGGGGACCTTGGACGACCAATGAAAAAAACAACTTCCCAAAATGGCCCCAGATGCTCAAAAACAGCCAGAAAGTCGTCCCTGGACTATTTCCCAACCGACCTGTGTTGTTGGGTCCTCGTTTTGAAAAGACGGTCCCCGCGTGTCCTCCTCCTCCTCCTCCTCCTACTCCTCCTCCTCCTCCTCCTCCTCCTCCTCCTCTTTTTCCCAACCATCCTGTGGTGTTGGGTCCTCGTTTTGAAGAGACGGTGCCCCGCGTTCCTCTCCTCCTCCTCCTCCTCCTCCTCCTCCTCCTCCTCGCCCTCCTCCCTCCAGGGTTCGCATGCCTCCCCAACACCCATTTCGGCACACCCCTCACACGTTTCGTGGCCCCATGGGGAGCTCCACCGAAGGCCCCAGTGGCGCGGTGCCTATGAGAAGAGGGGCCCAGTTTGCGTGCCCCCTCCTTCGTCTCATATCCGTGCGGTACTCGCAGCTGCATATGGTTGGGTCCTTCGCCAAGCTAATTTTCTTCTCCTCCTCTCATCTTCATCCTCATTAGCGTCGTCATCATCATCATCATCATCATCATCATCATCATCATCATCATCATCATCATCATCATCATCATCATCATCATCATCATCATCATCATCATCATCATCGTCATCATCATCATCGTCATCATCCATCATCATCATCATCATTACCATCAACATCATCGTCATCATCGTCACCGTTGTACTCATCATCATCAGCATCATCATCATCAACATCATCATCATCACCCCCCAGTGCAGCGCTTCGTGGCCCCACGGGGAACGCCACCGAGCGCCACCAAAGGTCCCCGTGGCGCAGTCCGCATGCGTCTCCCTCACCCAGTACAGCGCTTCGTGGCCCTATCGGGGCTCCACCGAAGGTCCCGGTGGCGCAGTCCGCATGCGTCTCCCTCACCCAGTACAGCGTGTCGTGGCCCCATAGGGAGCTCCACCGAAGGTCTCCGTGGCGTAGTCCGCATGCGTCTCCTCCACCCAGTACAGCGTGTCGTGGCCCCATACGGGCTCCACCGAAAGTCCCCGTGGCGCAGTCCGCATGCGTCTTCCCCACCCAGTACAGCGTTTCGTGGCCCCAGAGGGGCTCCACCGAAGGTCCCCGTGTCGCAGTCCGCATGCGTCTCCCTCACCCAGTCCAGCGTGTCGTGGCCCCATAGGGAGCGCCACCGAAGGTCTCCGTGGCGCAGTCCGCATGCGTCTCCCCCACCCAGTACAGCGTTTCGTTGCCCCATAGGGGGCGCCAGAGAAGGTCGCCGTGGCGCAGTCCGCATGCGTCTCCCCCACCCAGTACAGCGTTTCGTGGCCCCATATGGGGCTCCACCGAAGGTCCCCGTGGCGCAGTCCGCATGCGTCTTCCCCACCCAGTACAGCGTTTCGTGGCCCCACGGGAAGCGCCACCGAAGGTCGCCGTGGCGCAGTCCGCATGCGTCTTCCCCACCCAGTACAGCGTTTCGTGGCCCCATAGGGGCTCCAGAGAAAGTCCCCGTGTCGCAGTCCGCATGCGTCTCCCTCACCCAGTCCAGCGTCGTCGTGGCCCCATAGGGAGCTCCACCGAAGGTCCCCGTGGCGCAGTCCGCATGCGTCTCCCCCACCCAGTACAGCGTGTCGTGGCCCCATAGGGGCTCCACCGAAGGTTCCCGTGGCGCAGTCCACATGCGTCTCCCGCGCCCAGTGCCGCGTGTCGTGGCCCCATATGGAACCCCACTGAATGTCCCCGTGGCGCAGTCCGCATGCGTCTTCCTCACCCAGTACAGCGTGTCGTGGCCCCATAGGGGCTCCGCCGAAGGTCCCCGTGTCGCTGTCCGCATGCGGTTCCCCCACCCAGTACAGCGTGTCGTGGCACCAGAGGGAGCTCCACCGAAGGCCCCCGTGGCGCAGTCCGCATGCGTCACCCCCCCCACCCAGTACACCTCCGTCGGAGGCCGTCGGGGTTCCGCGCCTCGCTCGCCCGTCGTCGCTCTGCCCAGCGGCAAGAGCCTTGCCCGCTATCAGCCAGCCATCTACCTCTCTTTGCTCCGCGCAGCGGACGACCCGCGCGCGTCGCTGGGACCCCTCCGGGGCGACCTGCGCGCGTCGCGGCGACTCCGCGCTGCGCTGCGCCCGCAACCTTGGACTTTTGAGTGCGCGGGCAAAGAGGGAGTAAAAAAAGGGGAGGAAGCGGGCGCGATCCTCGCGTGGGGGCGCGCCGACATTGGCGTCGCGGCGCGCGGGCGATGCCGGCGGGGAGTCCCAGGCCCAGCGTCACGAGTACTCAGAGGCAGTCATTCTCAAACTATTGACATTCATATACAACTACACCATGCTTTGTCATACTCGCATTCATGCACGTAGACTCGCTCGCACGCAGATTCATTCACAATCAGACGCACTCGCGCTCAGATTCGCCCGCGCTCGGTCTCCCTACGTACTCAGATCAATCCTTTTCGTTCGCGTTGTGTACCACGCCACTCATTTCGGCACACCCCTAGCACGGTTCGTTGCCTCATAGGGATCACCACCGGAAAAGTGAATCACGAGTGCGGTACACACACCTGCACATGGTTGGGTCCTTCGTCAGGCTGATTTTTTCACTGCTCTCAGATCTTCCCTCTGTAGAGGGACAGGCCGACTCACGCCTTGTGCTGCGCCGCGGTCTCTTGCAGCGCCGCCGCGTGCCGCGCGAGGGCCTGCTCCAGCTGGCCGTGCAGGGAGGCGGGCGCCTGCCCGAGCTGGCCCGGCCTCGGGGGGGGCTGCCTGGCAGAGTTGCTGGCGTCCAAGAGCTCCTCCGGCTGCAGGTACTGCTGGAACTTGGCCAGCTGCGACCGGAACGACAGGGGCTCGCCGAAGTCATCCCCGAGCATCCCGTCGGTGGGCTTCCGCTCCTGCCGCGCGGCCGCGCGGTGCCACGCCGCATCGAGCTGGGTCGCAGCGATGGGCGGCACGGGCGCCTGGCGGCGGTCTCTGGGCGACTTGGGTGCGCCCTGCTGGGAGCCGCCCCTGGGGCTATTCTTGGGGCTGTGCGACGACGCCCGCAGTCTCGGTGAGGAAGATGACACCGCGTGCGCACGTGGGGTGCGCCCCATCCTGGCGAAGTCGGGGCGGGCTGCGGAAGGTTGCCGGTGGGGCGCGCAGCTGAGGCCGAGATGGCCTGAGCGAAACAGGACTGCAATGAGAGGAAGATGGCGCCATGAGGGGCGTAAAAGGGTGCCAGGATGGCCCAATACGGCCGATGACCCAATACGGCCCCAACATTGCCCCAAGGCAGCCTCTGGAGGGCCCCAGGACCATCCGAAAAGGCCCAAGACGGCGCCCCAAGGTCCCAAGATGTTCAAAGAGAGCTCCAAGAAAGACTCAAGGCGGCCCCAACGCGAGAGTCCCCAAAGGAGGATGAGGAGGACGGGGAGGGCGAGGATGGACGATGGAGGAAGATGGTGAGGACCACGAGAGGAGAGGCAAGAAGAGAGAGGAGAGAGTAGGGCGTGGACGAGAAAACGAGAAGGACGAGGACGAGGTGCGAAGTGAGATGGAAGAACAGGCGCAGGTGGGTGTCAGGGCGGAGACCGCGGACGAGGGCCAGGAGGATAGGGATAACGAGGATGTTCATGAGGAGGATGAGCGAGAACGTGGGAGGAGGATCCGTGCGCGACCACGGCGGCGAGCTCCAGCCTCGTGGCCCACGCGCCCGAACTTCTGTCGTTCGATGGTTCGTCTGGCAGTACCGTCCGCGACGCGGTGTGTATCACAGCGTCGACACCTGCTCTGCGGATGCCCCCTCCACCAGTAAAACCACTGCTCCTCTACCCTTCAACTTTACTTTGCGCGCGGCGCTGACCATGTCTGGGCTCGCGCACGGCGCGACAGCACTACTCAGGGCAAAGATCTCCGCTCAAGCTGGTCATCCCGATCGGGCCCATCATCCCTGCGCCAACGCATGTAGCACGTCCAGGACATGCAAAACCCAACATTGTGCTTTTCCACGCTGGCGCGTTCAATCCCATTGGCGTCCAATGGAGAATGATTAGATCCGTGCCTCTGTTTGGATGTTGGCATGTTGACTTTGATTGGAACTCCCCAACATGATGATGCCGATTATGGCGACGATGCTCACAATGATGACGATAACTAATGGCAGACAATGGTAAAACCGTGTTGCGATGACAATGGCGATGATGACGGCGAGAATAATGACTCGGCAATTGTTATGTTGACCTGGAAATGGGGCGACACATTTTCGCTACACGTCGCGCTCACACAATTGATTCAGTGCTCCCTAGGCGCCGGGGGCTCTACATGATGGTTCGATCCTAATGTTGCACTGTTGTGATGCAACCTGTCCCCAAACCGCCCATAAGAAGACCAGACATGCAACTGCAGTGCTGCCAGCGCGGGCACGAGTTCGAGTCCTCGCGCAATCTTTCGGGTGCAATCCACTTTGACTGTCTTGAAGCTGTCCTCTCCACTGCTCGTGCAAACATCCCACCCACCAACCCGCAACTTGGTTTGCAAAACCTGTTCAGACCGACTACGACGACACCGACGACAACGACTAGGACGACACCGACGACGTCTCCGACGACTTCGACGACGACAACGACGCCGACGCCGACGACGACGAAGACGACAACGACGACACCAACGAAGGCGACGACGAGGGAGGAAGGACGACGACGGCGACAACGACGACAACGACGACAACGACGAGGGAGGAGGGAGGACGGCGACGACGCGAACGACGACGAAGGAGGAAGGACGGCGACGCCGACGACGACAACGACGAGGGAGGAGGGAAGACGACGACAACGACGACGACGACGGCGACGAAATAGGAGGGACGACGACGAGACGCCGACGACGGACGACGACGACGACCAGGGAGGAGGAAGGACGACCACGGCGACAACGACGACGGAAACGACCACGACGCCAAAGAGGACGACGACGACGAGCACGAGGAAAGACAGAGGACGACGAAGGCGACGACGACGACGACGACGCGGGATGAGGGAGGACGGCGACGACGACGACGACGCAAGAACGCGCGCGCACGCTTTTGTTAAAAATCCGTGTTGCGAAACCCTAGGTTTTTCCCAACCATCCTGTGGTGTTGGGTCTTCGTTTTGGAGAGACGGTGCCCCGCGTTCCTCCTCCTCCTCCTCCTCCTCCTCCTCCCCCTCCTCCCTCAGGGTTCGCATGCCTCCCCACCACCCATTTCGGCACACCCCTCACACGTTTCGTAGCCCCATAGGGAGCTCCACCGAAGGCCCCAGTGGCAAAGTTCGCATGCCTCCCCACCACCCATGTCGGCACACCCCTCACACGTTTCGTGGCCCCATAGGGAGCCCCACCGAAGGCCCCAATGGCAAGGTTCGCATGCCTCCCCACCACCCATTTCGGCACACCCCTCGCGCGTTTCGTGGCCCCATAGGGAGCTCCACCGAAAGCCCCAGTGGCAGGGTTCGCATGCCTCCCCACCACCCATTTCGGCACACCCCTCACACGTTTCGTGGCCCCATAGGGAGCTCCACCGAAGGCCCCAGTGGCAGGGTTCGCATGTCTCCCCACCCCCATTTCGGCACACCCCTCACACGCTTCGTGGCCCCATAGGGGGCTCCACCGAGGCCCCAGTGGCAGGGTTCGCATGCCTCCCCACCACACATTTCGGCACACCCCTCACACGTTTCGTGGCCCCATAGGGAGCTCCACCGAAGGCCCCAGTGGCAGGGTTCGCATGCATTTCGGCACACCCCTCACACGTTTCGTGGCCCCATCCACCGAAGGCCCCAGTGGCAGGGTTCGCATGCCCCCCCCACCCATTTCGGCACACCCCTCACACGTTTCGTGGCCCATCGGGAGCTCCACCGAAGGCCCCAGTGGCCTCCCCACCACCCATTTCGGCACACCCCTCACACGTTTCGTGGCCCCATAGGGAGCTCCACCGAAGGCCCCAGTGGCTGCGTTCGCATGCCTCCCCACCACCCATTTCGGCACACCCCTCACACGTTTCGTGGCCCCATAGGGAGCTCCACCGAAGGCCCCAGTGGCAGGTTCGCATGCCTCCCCACCACCATTTCGGCACACCCCTCACACGTTTCGTGGCCCCATAGGGAGCTCCACCGAAGGCCCCAGTGGCAGGGTTCGCATGCCTCCCCACCACCCATTTCGGCACACCCCTCACACGTTTCGTGGCCCCATAGGGAGCTCCACCGAAGGCCCCAGTGGCAGGGTTCGCATGCCTCCCCACCACCCATTTCGGCACACCCCTCACACGTTTCGTGGCCCCATAGGGAGCTCCACCGAAGGCCCCAGTGGCAGGGTTCGCATGCTCCCCACCACCCATTTCGGCACACCCCTCACACGTTTCGTGGCCCCATAGGGAGCTCCACCGAAGGCCCCAGTGGCTGCGTTCGCATGCCTCCCCACCACCCATTTCGGCACACCCCTCACACGTTTCGTGGCCCCATAGGGAGCTCCACCGAAGGCCCCAGTGGCCTGGTTCGTATGCCTCCCCAACACCCATGTCGGCACATCCCTCACACGTTTCGTGGCCCCATGGGGATTTCCATTGAAGGCCCCAGTGACTGGGTTCGCATGCGCCCCCACACCCATTTCGGCACACCCCTCACACGTTTCGTGGCACCATAGGGAGCTCCACCGAAGGCCCCAGTGGCTGCGTTCGCATGCCGCCCCCACACCAATTTCGGCACACCCCTCACACGTTTCGTGGCCCCACAGGGAGCTCCACCGAAGGCCCCAGTGGCTGCGTTCGCATGCCGCCCCCACACCAACTTCGGTGCACCCCTCACACGTTTCGTGGCCTCATAAGGAGCTCCACCGAAGGCACCAGTGGCAACGTTCGCATGCCGCCCCCACACCCATTTCGGCACACCCCTCACACGTTTCGTGGCCACATAGGGAGATCCACCGAAGACGGTACTCACACCAGCATTACTCACAACTGCATATGGTTGGGTCCTTCGCCAGGCTAATTGTAAGTTTTTTTTTGGACGCGCGAGCTCGACATCCTTCCGAAACCGATGGGTTCTGAAGGATTTCGGCGTACGCGCGACGACGCGCGCGTCTGCACTTCGCCTTATTTTTTGCAGAGGATTCTCGCGACGGCACACGCGCAAGGGCGTTCGACAGATTTCGACATGCGCGCGCGCGACGCCCGTTTGGTAGCATTTTGTGAAAATTTTGAAAAACCAATGGTTTTCTTCAGATTTCGCAAGAGCTCGCGCGGAAGCTTTTTTAGCAACTCAGTGTTGCGAAACCCTGTGTTTTTCCCAACCAACCTGTAGTGTTGGGTCCTCGTTTTGAACAGACCGTCCCCGCGTTCCTCCTCCTCTCCTCTCCTCCTCCTCCCCCTCCTTCTCCCGTTCCCAATGCCACCGTCCACATGCGTCCCCCCACTCAGTACAGCGTTTCATGGCCCCATACGGAGCTCCACCGAAAGCCCCAGTGCTACGTCCACATGCGTCACCCCCACTCAGTACAGCGTTTCGTGGCCCCATAGGGAGCCCCACGGAACGCCCCAGTTCCACCGTCCACATGCGTCACCCCCACTCGGTACAGCGCTTCGTGGCCCCATAGGGAGCTCCACCGAAGGCCCCAGTGCCACCGTCCACATGCGCCCCCCCCACTCAGTACAGCGTTTCGTGGCCCCATAGGGAGCTCCACCGAAGGCCCCAGTGCCACCGTCCACATGCGTCCCCCCCAGTCAGTACAGCGCTTCGTGGCCCCATAGGGAGCTCCACCGAAGGCCCCAGTGCCACCGTCCACCACCCACTCAGTGCAGCGTTTCGTGGGCCCCATAGGGAGCTCCGAAGGCCCCAGTGCCACCGTCCACATGCGTCCCCCCCACTCAGTACAGCGTTTCGTGGCCCCATAGGGAGCTCCACCGAAGGCCCCAGTGCCACCGTCCACATGCGTCCCCCCCACTCAGTACAGCGTTTCGTGGCCCCATAAGGAGCTCCACCGAAGGCCCCAGTGCCACCGTCCACATGCGTCCCCCCCACTCAGTACAGCGTTTCGTGGCCCCATAGGGAGCCCCACCGAAGGTCACAGTGCTACCGTCCACATGCGTCCCCCCCCACTCAGTACAGCGTTTCGTGGCCACATAGGGAGCCTCACCGAAGCCCCCAGTGGGAAGTGCGTCCTGAAACATCCAATGTGGCATTTTCACCCACCCATTACAACGTTTCTTGGCCCCACAGGGAGCTCCACCGAAGGCCCCAGTGCCACCGTCCGCATGCGTCCCGCACACCTAACGTGGCATTTTCACCATCCAGTGCATTGTTTCATGTCCCCACAGGGAGCTCCACCGAAGGGCCCAGTGGGACCGTCCGCAAGCGTCCCGAAGCACCCAATGTGGCATTTTCACCCACCCAAACTAAAATTTCGTGGCCCCGTAGGGAACTCCACCGAAGGCCCCAGTGCCACCGTCCGCATGCGTCCCGAAAACCCAACGTGGCATTTTTACCTACCCAATACAATAGTGAGCTCCACCGAAGCCCCCCCCCAGTGGGACCGTCCGCATGCGTCCCGGAAGCCTAATTTGGCATTTTCGCCCACCCAGTACAGCGTTTCGTGGCCCCATAGGGAGTTCCGCCGAAGCCTCCAGTGGGACCGTCCGCATGCGTCCCAGAGGCCCAATTTGGCATTTTCACTTACCCAGTACAGCGTTTCGTGGCCCCACAGGGAGCTCCACCGAAGCTCCCAGTGGGACCGTCCGCATGCGTCCCGGAAACCTTACTTGACACACCACTCACCCAGAACAGCGTTCCCCCCCACCCAATGCAGCGCTTCGTGGCCCCATAGGGAGTTTCACGGAAGAAGATTTTCACAATTGCGGTACCCGCAACAGCATATGGTTGGGTCCTTCGCCAAGATATTTGTATGTGTTTGGGAACTCGATTGCGAAATCCTTCCGGCACCGAAGGTTTTTGAAGGATTTCGGCATGCGCGCGCGACGACGCGCGCGTGTGCACTTCGTCCCATTTTTTGCAAGGGATTCGTGAAAAAGTGTTATGTTAGAACAACAAATGTCACCGCCTAGTGTTTTTTACAAGGGAACCTCAGGGGGGGATACCGGCCTAGCTGGGATGATATAATTTCATACTTAGGATTGACGAGTGTGCATATATATATATATATATATATATATATATATGAAATTATACTATCCCAGGGGGAAGCGTTAAGTCGGGGGGGGGGTAGAGTCTATTCTCTTTTTAAAAAGGAGAATCTATACAACACGGCCCATTCTGTCGGGTGACACCCATGGTGTACCATCTACGGACGGGGCCATGCTGATGGGACCCTAACGGCTGGACCCTGCAGGTGGGGACCCCCTCATCTGGTAGCAAACAATCAATGAAATCCTCAGGGGGGCCCACCATCAATGAAGGAGCTCAACCAGGGGACCCATCATCCGATCACAGATAAATGTATCTTCAGGCTGCCTCAGGGCCCTCAGGTGGCACTAACATCTGATCGCACATGAGGAAATCCTCAAGGAATCCTGTCCCCTGACGGCAACCAAAGAAACCCTTCGGTGACCCTGGCATCTGGGCGCACGTGGGGAAATTCATAGGCGACCGGGTCATGTGGTCACAATCTCACGAGAGACGCCTGTGCGGCAGAAGACCACGAGCAACTTCACTCTGTAGCTGAGGGAAGTAAGGAGCCGAACTCTATACACCGACGCTTTGTCCAGCACCGCACCGAAACTCGCACAGGAAAGCGGATATTGGTGTATGCGGGGTTTTGGTGTGTACATGTTTCGTCCTTGCCACGGGAGAGCGGGGAAACAAGCACACACCACACCACCCCGACGTCGTCCCCGACGCTCAAAAAAGTCCTGGGATTGAAGAACCGCCCGCCACTGGTAATGTACTCCGGATTCCATGATAAAGTCGGGGGGGTCACATTTGGGGGGAGTCTGGTTTGAGCTGTCTTGGAGGTTTCGGGGGGGTCTGGGCAAAGGGCCACCCTTTCATGGACGGTCTGGGAGGGTCTAAAACTTCTCGTCTGGGAGGGTTGAGACCCCCTCCCTTTTATCACGAAATCTGGAGCATATGCTCCAGTTTCCGAGGAGGGGCATCGACGGAGACTCCCAGGGGTGATGCAGCCGGACAGCGGGAGGCGGTGGGAGGCAGCGGGGGACCACGGCAGGCAGCGGGAGACGACGGGGGGCCAAAGGGAGACCACACGGGAGACCGCGGGAGGCCCACGGGAGCCCACGGGAGCCCAGCGGGAGGCAGCGGGAGACGGCCCGCGACGGCGGGAGACAGTGACGCAGCACCGATTCTGGATCACGCGACCCCCTCCTCCTCCTCCTCCTCCTCCTCCTCCTCCTCCTCCTCCTCCTCCTCCTCCTCCTCCTCCTCCTAGGAGTCCGATGCGCTTACTTCCGAGAAGTAAGCGTGTGGGACTCCTTAAGGACAAGCTGTTTCGAGGGGAACAAAGCTCGGACGCTGCAAGTCCCGGCTTCCGCTGTCGTGAGCCGGACCTGGGTCTAGGGGCTGGCCGTTGTTGCGTGGACTGCCGTGGCCCAGCTTCGACCGACACGGCTTCCTTCCCCCACCAACACACACACATAGGCGTAGGGTTCCTTACACCTAGGGCTCCACACGTCCACGCGCTGGCATCTCAAGGGAGCCCTTCAAGGGACTCATCATCTGATCGCAAGCTGTGGCCGAGACGACGCGCCTGTCTTCTGAGACCCTGTCTGTGGGAGGGACCCCATCGGGTGGCTATCGGATGGGAATCCTTTCATGTGGGACCCTAGCGCGTAGGGCCCTGTCGCGTGGGACCCATCATGTGTGACCCTGCGGCGTGGGACTCGATTGTGTGGGAACCCATGTTATGGAACCTCTCTAATATGGGGCCCCATCGTGAGGAACCCCAGCAAACGCGTTCAATGGTAGGATTCGAACGATAATGGTGCGATAACCGCCGATAACTTACGTAATGCCCAGAGGCCAATGCCACTGCCTCAGACCACAAGTAGGAGCCCCGAAGTGTGAGCGTTTTTCGGAGAACGACTCGACAGGGAAGTTGAAACCCTCGAAATCAAGCCCTCCTGAGAGCACTAGGATCAACCATCTAGGAGCAGCCCGACGTGCACGCCCGCGTGTGCAGTTCTCAGCAGCAGCATCGTCAACCACGATGCACTGTCTGCTGGTTATCTGCTTTGGCAGGGTGCTGTACACTTTCGCTGACCTGCTGCCTAAAATGCAGAAAGCGCGGGTGGCGAACCGGGACCCGCGCGCAAAGACGTTCCTACAGCAGCTCACCCGTGGGAGGACGCAGATGATGAAGAGGGAATATGAGAAGGGAGGAGGAGGAGGAGGATGAGGAGGAGGAGGAGGATGAGGAGGAGGAGGAGGAAGAGGAGTCGGAGTCGGAGTCGCAGGAGGGAGGAGGGAAACCACTCCCACGCACGGTGGAATCCCCCTAAGCAGCCACCACTCCCATGGTCTGCGTACCCTACTCCTGCCTCGGCGAGGGAGGGTACCAACCATGGGGATGGTGGTCGCTTAGGGGGGCTTCCGATGTGCAGGGGGTGAGGCCTTTCTGCCACCTACCTTGGCGAGCGTGGTCGGCGCCGCCGCTAAGCTGCCGATGGGGGAGGGCCCAAACCTCCCTCACGCTTGGTGAATCCCCCCCCAGGCGGCCCAGAGGCCGACGTGCTGGGAGCCCTACGCCTGCGTGCAGGCGAAGGATCCCGCCGTCGGCCTCTGGGACACCTGTGGGGGATTCCAGTGGACAGAAGGCCCTTGGGCCCCCCCCGCTGCAAGCGGCACCCCAAAGGGGGCCCCGCGGCCTCTTCTGCCGCCCAGGCCGCCTGCTTCCCACACCCACAGGCTGCCACTGCAACGCCCCTCGCCTCCTGCTGCAACAGCGCTCCTCGCCCTGCCCTTTCTCCCCTCTCCCCTCGAGCTGCCTTGAGCTGGAGGCCCAACGGCCACGGCAACCCGAGCACCGGAGGGCCCCCCGCGCCCCCCCCCCGTCCACCTCATCGTCACTTTCAGCCGCCTGCACCTCCTCGCCTCCCTCCTTCCTCGGACACACGGGGCGCCCCTGCGGGGGAGGGAGAGGCCCTGCTGGGTCCCCTGGCCCTACGTGGCCAGGGGACCCAGCAGGGAGCAGGGCCCTAAACCAGCGGCCCCCAGGGGCCTCCCACGCGCCGCGCTCCGCCACGCCACGCGGCCGCCCCAGATTCCCACGGTTTCCCTTTGTCCTCCTGGCGTTATTACAGTCGGGGCGTTGACCTAAGGAACCCTAAATAAGGAACGAGGCCCCTTTTTTTCAATAAGTCAAACTTCGATTTCCAATCGAAAACATAAGGAAAACCTGAGGCAAGCTGCAAAACAACTAAGGAACACCGAGCCCCTCCCCAACGAAAAGGGTTCCTTCCTCAGTGCCCCGACTGTATGAGGTGTGATGGTCTCTCCTTCTTCCTCCTCCTCCCGTCTGCCTGCGGGACCTGGGTCCCAAATCTTCTTCTCTGTGTACTGCTCCCCCAAGGGGGCCCGACCAGGCCTCCCTAAGCGAAGCGGCAACGTCTGAGGACTTTCATGCCTTTAGGAACCGAGGAACCGAGGATGCTGATGATGATGACGACGACGACGACGATGATGATGATGATGATGCTGATGCTGATGCTGATGCTGATGCTGATGCTGCTGCTGATGATGATGATGACGATGATGATGAGTACGCTTATGATGTTAATAACGAGCATGATGAGGATGATGATGCTGATGATGATGAGGATGGTGCTGATGCTGATGCTGATGATGCTGCTGATGATGATGCTGCTGCTGATGATGCTGATGATTATGCTGATGATAATGATGATGATGAGGAGGAGGACGAGGAGGAGGAAGAGGAGCGCCAGTACCTTCCGCAGAGTTCGTCAACGACTCAACCTCGACGCCTCGGCCTGAGCCACCTGTATGGCCTAGCCGTGTTGGGCGGAGGGGGTACCGTCGAGCAATTGTTTGGCATTCTGGCTAATGCCGCTTTGAGGGCATCTAGCTGCTGCGGTAGAGTTAAAGGGCGCCCGTCTAGGAGGAGGAGGAGGAGGAGGAGGAGGAGGAGGAGGAGGAGGAGGAGGAGAGGAGGATGAGGAGGAGGAGGAGGTGGAGCGTGGCCGTGAAGCATGTGTACACTTCTCGATTTGTGTGTCATCCTTGGGCAGGGGTCATGCCAATTTTCTCTGCATCGTCCCAATTTTAAAGGGTGAGGCCCACAGAGAGTCCAGGAGGAGGAGGAAACAAGAGGAAAAGGGGTGGAAGGAGTCGGAGGCAGGTGTGACGAGGAGGGAGGCGGGAAAGGCCCACCTCCAGCGCAAGCGACGTGCCCCTGGCCTGCCCCGGGGGGCCGCTGGGGCCGCCCGCCCACCGCCCGGGCCATCAGGACGAGAAGCTCCTGCCCAGCTCGGCGTCCGAGACGAAGTGCGACCCCCCGCCGCAGCGCCAGCCGCCCCCGCTCTTGTACCTCTCGGGTCGGACGAGAGGGGGGGGCAGCGAGTCGGCACCGACGCACCCGTCGGCGAGCCTCGCCGAAGACACGGTCCATCGGGAGGCCTCTTCAGGGACGTCTTGGGGGAGGAGGAGGAGGAGAGAGGAGGAGGAGGAGGAGGGGGAGGAGGAGGAGGAGGAGGGAGGAGGAGGAGGAGGAGGAGGAGGAGGAGGAGAGGATGAGGAGGAGGAGGAGGAGGAGGAGGAGGGGAGGAGGAGGAGGAGGAGGAGGAGGAGAGGAGGAGGAGGAGGAGGAGGAGGAGGAGGAGGAGGAGGAGGGGGAGGAGGAGGCGGAGGAGGAGGAGGAGGAGGAGGAGGAGGAGGAGGAGGAGGAGGAGGGGGAGGAGGGGGAGGAGGGAAAGGAGGAGGGGGAGGAGGGGGAGGAGCGCTCCTGGATACGTGTCCTGCTCCGCTCCCCTGGGCCACTCGCCACTACCGCCGCCTCTGGGCCCAGGAGGGGGGCAGCGGAGCAGGCCCCGTGCCTGCTCTCCCCGGCGCCTCCCGGCGCCAGAGGCGCTCGTGCACCGCGGAATGCGCTGGTCGGTGGGGCCGAAACCGACTGCACTCACCAGATTTCGGGCATACCCTCCCTTTCCCTAGGCCCCCCCTTCGTCCGACCCGACTTCGGGCAGGAGGCCCGTCGCGACAGTGGCGGCCCTCCCCGGCGCTTCTCGTCATCTCTGGGACCCCAGGCGCTTCTCGCCGCTGCGGCCCCAGGGGGGAGCCGCCGTTGCGTCAACTGGCCCCCTCGGAAGCTCACCTCTCCCCGGCAAGGAATCCGCTCCAAAGTCGGGCGCACCAGAGATAGGGGCCAGGAAGAGGAGGGGCAACGCACCATGGCCCGAAGCATGTGCGCGGACGAGACGTGTTGAAAGAGGCAGAAGGGGCCGTGGAATCGGGACGATGTCATGGCCCCCAGCCGTGATACACCCACTCTCCCCTGCAATCGGACCTAGGCCAGAAGAACATCCGTCAAGAGCACGAGACCCTCCGCAGGCCACGCCGCGCAGTGCATCCGGGGTACCCTCCCCAGGATGCACGAGAACACCCGGACGAGCACGAAGAACATCAAGGCACCCTCCCCGAACCGACCTCGATCTCATACCTCGGTGCGACTGCGGTCCTCGCCCCCCTCTTGGATTTGGACGCCCGAAATGGGCACGGAAAGAATGGGCACGATGCCCAACAGCAAATGTTATCCCAAACCAACAGCGGCCGCTGTTGGGCAGGCGGCCTCCTGTCTCGCACGGACACAGGCCGCGGCGGCGTGGACAGCGAGTCCTGTTCAGAATGAAAAAGATCGGCTGTTGGGCATTGTACCCATTCTTTCCGTGCCCATCTCGGGCGTCCAGAACTGCGGCTTCTGGGTGGTCCCCATGGCCAACTTCTCCGCCCCCTGAACAACTACTGCTCGGGCCACGATGGGCTTTGCGTTGGTGCTGACGTCGCCCTCGGGTATCCTCATCATGGGCATGGCTGCTGTCGATTTGATCAGAGCCCGCAGTGTTGGGGTCTGGTTGCCACGGTGAGCCTTTCAAGTTTGTCGCCCATTTCGGGCGTCCAGATCTTTAAAACAGGGCTAGGATCGGGATAAATCGCTCCAGAGCGTTCTGGAGCGCTCTCAGAGCGTTCCGGAACGCTCTGGAGCGGCCGCGGCGCCCAATACATCCTCCAAACCCGCCGATTCTCAGAGATTTCGAGTTATCCCGATCCGATTTTGTCCCGATCTTCGCGTCGTTTTAGATCTTGGACGCCGCCGCTCAGCATCGGCCCCGGCGCCCCCGACTCCCCCCGTGGGGGCGCTGCCCCGGCCCCTGCTCCGCAGGGGGCGCCGGGCCGTGGGCGGCGCATGAGGGCTCTCGGGGTCAAGTCGGGCCTGTCCCCCTACAGGGGGACTGTCGACGAAGCATAGAAATCATCCCAGTGCGACCCTACCTAGGAGTTGGAGCCCCTTGGAAAGCAGCACAAGCTAAGCTAAGCTAAGCTAATATAAGATAGCTAAGCCAGTCTAAGCTAAGATGAGATAAGCTAAGCTAAGCTAAGCTAAGCTAAGCTTAGCTAAGCTAGGCTAGGCTAGGCTAAGCGAATCTGAGATAAGCAAAGCGGAGCTACGCTAAGCTGAGCTAAGGTAAGCTAAGCTAAGCTAAGATGATATAAGCTAAGCTAAGCTAGGCTAGGCTAGGCTCAGCTAAACTAGGCTAGACTAAGCTAAACTAAGGTAAGGTACGCTAAGCTGAGATCAGCAGCGCTAAGCTAATATAAGCTGCGCTAAGCTAAACTAAGCTAAGCTAAGGTAAGCTAAGCTAAGGTAAGGTAAGGTAAGCTAAGCTAGGCTAAGCTAAACTAATATGATATAAACTAAGCTTAGCTAGGCTAAGCTAGGCTAGGCTAAGCTAAGCCAAGGTGAGATAAGCTAAGCTAAGCTAAGCTAAGCTAAGCTAAAACTAAGCTAAGCTAAGCGAGGCGGATGCCGGGGGAACCGCGGGGCGGATGCCGGGGGAACCGCTCGGGCCGCATTCCGCTGCCCAGGCCATTTAAGCCTCAGAGTAAGAACCCTTCTAAGCAGAGCCTAGGTAGGGAACTGCCCCAAAAATGCCCCAAAAAGGTCAATCAATAATCAACAAATAATCCCCATGCTATTTTTGGACCATCTTTGGATTATTCCCAACCCTCCTTGGTTGGGTATTCGTTTTGAATAGAGCAGTGTGGTCTCCACTCCTTCCTTCCTCCTCCTCCTCCCTCCCTGCCTCTTCCTGTCTTGCCTGCGGGGGGCTGCGATCTGTGAAACAGCCGCCATTTTCGAGGCCTGCTGGGGGGGCCAGCACAGTGAGGGCGACGCGCAGATTCAAATTAGACCTCGCCATCCCTGGGGGGCTGCGATCTGTGAAACTGTCGCCATTTTCGAGGCCTGCTGGGGGGCCCAGCACAGTGAGGGCGACGCGCAGATTCAAATTAGACCTCGCCATCCCTTGGGGGGCTGCGATCTGTGAAACTGTCGCCATTTTCGAGGCCTGCTGGGGGGCTCAGCACAGTGAGGGCGACGCGCAGATTCCAATTAGACCTCGCCATCCCTGGGGGGCTGCGATCTGTGAAACTGTCGCCATTTTCGAGGCCTGCTGGGGGGCCCAGCACACTGAGGGCGACGCGCAGGTTCAAATTAGACCTCGCCATCCCTGGGGGGGCTGCGATCTGTGAAACTGTCGCCATTTTCGAGGCCTGCTGGGGGGCTCAGCACAGTGAGGGCGACGCGCAGATTCCAAATTAGACCTCGCCATCCCTGGGGGGGTGCGATCTGTGAAACCGTCGCCATTTTCGAAGCCTGCTGGGGGGCCCAGCACAGTGAGGGCGACGCGCAGATTCAAATTAGACCTCGCCATCCCTAGGGGGCTGCGATCTGTGAAACTGTCGCCATTTTCGAGGCCTGCTGTGGGGCCCAGCACAGTGAGGGCGACGCGCAGATTCAAATGTGACCTCGCCATCCCTGGGGGGGTGCGATCTGTGAAACTGTCGCCATTTTCGAGGCCTGCTGGGGGGCCCAGCACAGTGAGGGCCACGGCAGATTCAAATTAGACTTCGCCATCCCTGGGGGGCTGCGATCTGTGAAACTGTCGCCATTTTCGAGGCCTGCTGGGGGGCCCAGCACAGTGAGGGCCACGTGCGGATTCAAATTGACCTCGCCATCCCTGGGGGGGTGCGATCTGTAAAACGGTCGCCATTTTCGAGGCCTGCTGGGGGGCCCAGCACAGTGAGGGCCACGCGCGGATTCAAATTAGACCTCGCCGTCTCTGGGGGGGCTGCGATCTGTGAAACTGTCGCCACTTTCGAGGCTGCTATGATCCCCGTTTTCGAAGTGGCTAGGAGTGCTCAGGAATTGTAACTCATCAGCTTTATCAAGTCCTCTTCCTGTAGCCAGTGTCCTGCGAGTCTCCCGAATTCCGTCTGCAGACATATGTAACCCTCGGTCCGTCATCGCCCCCTTATAAATATCCTAAAGTATTTGCGCCCCGCTTTTGCGCAGGGGTTGGGTACGTCGCCAGGGTAATGTCTGGGGTATCTTTTATTCCCAACCCTCCTGGTTGGGAATTCGTTTTGAATAGAGCAGTGTGCTCTCCACTTCCTCCTTCCTTCCTTCCCGCCTCCCTCTTACCTCCTCCTGTCTTGCCTGCGGGGGGCTGCGATCTGTGAAACTGTCGCCACTTTCGAGGCCTGCTGGGGGGGGCCAGCACAGTGACGCCACGGGCGGATTCAAATTAGACCTCGCCATCCCTGGGGGGCTGCGATCTGTGAATCTGTCGTCACTTTCGGGGCCTGCTGGGGGGCTCAGCACAGTGACGCCACGGGCGGATTCAAATTAGACCTCGCCATCCCTGGGGGGCTGCGATCTGTGAAACTGTCGCCGCTTTCGAGGCCTGCTGGGGGGTCCAGCACAGTGGCGCCACGGGCGGATTCAAATTAGACCTCGCCATCCCTCGGGGGCCGCGATCTGTGAAACTGTCGCCACTTTCGAAGCCTGCTGGGGGGCCCAGCACAGTGACGCCACGGGCGGATTCAAATTAGACCTCGCCATCCCTGGGGGGCTGCGATTTGTGAAAGTGTCGCCACTTTCGAAGCCTGCTGGGGGGCCCAGCACAGTGACGCCACGGGCGGATTCTGCGATCTGTAAAACTGTCGCTACTTTCGAGGCCTGCTGGGGGGCCCAGCACAGTGACGCCACGGGCGGATTCAAATCAGACCTCGCCATCGCTGGGGGGCTGCGATCTGTGAAACTGTCGCCACTTTCGAGGCCTGCTGGGGGGCCCAGCACAGTGACGCCACGG
>CAUYUJ010000059.1:479983-514983 GCA_963575745.1 Prorocentrum cordatum | reverse complement strand
GGAGGAGGGGGAGGGGGAGGAGGAGGAGGGGGAGGAGGAGTCGCGCCGCACCGCCGATACAGCGGCGATGCGCCGGCGATGCCTCGGCCCCTCACGCCCCGCGGAGGGCCACCGGGAGGCCGGGAGCGGAGCAGGTCTCCCCGGGGCCCGGGCGGGGGCAGGCCGTCGCCTTCCGTGGCGGCCCTGTCGCCGCCTGGCCGTAGGAGTACCCCGAAGGTCAGCAGGAGGGGTCGGACTGCTCGGGGGCCAGGATGCTGTACCGCCAGGCCGAAGACACCATCACACCCTCTCGAGCACGAGACCCTCCGCCGGCCCGGACACCCCAGATCATAAGATCACCGAGGGTACCGTCCCCCAGGATGCACAAGAACATAACGCGGGATGCCGATGAATAAAAAATGGGAGAGAACGATTAAAACAACTGTTTTCTGCTATTTCTGCATAATTTTCTCACTGGAGGAGAACGATAAAAAGATAGTTTTCCAGCCCGCGGCCGGTTTTTTCTAATCGTCGTCCTGGGCGCCGCCGCGTGAACACGACCCCCGGTCATGTATTCATCGCCGTCCTCCTTTACGACGAGCACGAAGGACACCAGAGCCCTCCCCGAGCTGACCTAGATCTTACACTTCGGCCCCACCGTAGAGGGAGGCCACACGGCGCAACTCCTCCTACTCCTCCTCCTCCCCCCCTTCCCCCTCCTCCTCCTCCTCCTCCTCCTCCTCCTCCTCCTCCTCCTCCTCCTCCTCCTCCTCCTCCTCCTCCTCCTCCTCCTCCTCCTCCCCCTCCTGCTCCTCCTGCCGGATATCCGCGCGGCTTTCGCCGACGGGCGCCAGAGGCGCGGGAGGGGGCGGGGGGGGCCGCGGGCGCCGCTCCCAGAAGTCCGCGCGGACCTTCGCGACAGCCTCTGCTTGTGCCGTTTTTTTTTTTCTCCCAGCTTCCGCCCTTTGGGGAGGGGGGGGGGAGTTGTGAAGGGGAGCTGGGACACACAAATAAATACACACAAAGAAACATCTCCCCCATACTTTCCAATATTTTCGGGGTTTTTGTCTCCCCCCCCCCCAGTTCCCATATATTTTCCCATGTTTTCTGGGGATCGCCGATTCATTGTGTCTGTGTGCTTTTGTCCCCTCCTGGAAGTTGGGCGATGGGCCGGGGCAGCGACAACGCGGGCCCCTTGCGTTGCACCTCTCTCGGGGGCCCTCGATCGCCTCGAGGGCGTGCAAGCGAGGTGCACCTCCTTCCCCCTCTCTCTCTGCCCCCCCCCCCCAGGCCGCGCGCGCGATGGGGGGGCGCCAGGTGAACCCCGCCGGGCAGGGGCTGATCTGCCGCAGCCTCTCCTGGACGGCCTGCCTCCGGCGCTCCTCCTCGCGGCGCCGCGCCTCGGCCTCCTCGCGCGCCCGCTGCGCGGCGCGCAGCCGCGCCTCGTGGGCCTCCCGCGCCCGCCGCAGCGCCTCCTGGCGCGCCTCCTCCTGCAGGGGGCCAGGCTCGGAGGAGGGCCGGCGAGGGGTCGAGGGCGGGCCCCTGCAGGCCCAGTCTCAGACCTCCTCGCGCCGTGGCAGAGCGCGGCGGCCTCCACAAGGGGTTAAGTCGGGCCTGTCCCTCCACAGGGGTTGCATTCAAAAATAATTTAAAAAATAGTCCAGGGACTATTTTGTGAGCATGTTTTGGCTCTTTCGGACTAGTTTTTGAATCTTTTGCATTTTTCGTGGAAAATCCCTCTGTAGGGGGACAGGCCCGACGTAACACAAGGGGGGTCCTTCCGGGGCCTCGGGACCGTCAAGGAAAAAACAGCTAATTTTTTTTGGGGGGGGGAAGGGGGCGACGCACATTCTGCACCGGCGAGAGGAAAATGTCACAGAATACCTGCCTCAGACTCTGGGCGGTGGTGAACGGTACAGAACATTAAGGTTAACGAAATTGTCCCTCTTCGGGAGCTGTGCGAAACTCAAGAAATACCGGTCTGGACTGGTCTGGAACAGTATGAAAAACGGCTCCGGATGAAAAACCGGTCCCCGGGAAGGGGTCCAGGCCTCTGGGGGTCGACGGCGTGAAAACATCACGACGTCGGGGGCCTGGGACCGGAGGAGGGCCGGTCGGGCCCGCGGCGGCCCTTTCAGACGAAGCCACGGCCGGGGCAAAGTCGGACACGGGGCAAAGCGCGGGGATCTCTGAGGCCCGGCGGCCGCGCCGCGGCCGTTCCAGGAGAAGCCAGAACAGGGGCAACGTCGGACCCCGACAGGTCGTTTGCAAGGGTGTGTCGGGCGCCGCGGCCTATTCTCGGCGGTGGACAAGCCTCCCTGTAGAGACCTCTCTTGAGTGAAGAAGGCCTGGGACCGAAACCGGCGGACCTGGACCCGCAAAAATGACGGCCGCGACGCCCCCTCGCGAACCGAACACGGCCAATTCGCAAATCGACGTGTCAGGGTAGGAGGTCTGTCCACCCCTGAGTTCCGGAAGAAGCCTGGACAGGGGCAGACTCGGGCAGGGACAACATCGGGGATCGCCGGGATCTGGAGGCTCCGGAAGATGCATCGGGGCCGCGGCCTCCTCTCAGAGCACCACGCTCTGGAGCGACTTGTCCCTGTCCTGGCCCCGCCCGACGGCTCCAGAGCGCTCCGCCATGCCCTGAAAGCGCTCCAGACCGCTCCGGCGAGATCTGCCCCAGTCCTACCCTGACCTTCCAGGAGGGCTAAAACATAGCACCAGGACGTCGACGTCCTGATTCCTATCGAGGTGTGAGGCAGCACAGACAGATCTGGAGGTCTGGAGTGCTACTTCTTAGCACTCTGGGAGGTCAGGGTATAGCCCCGCCCGACTCCTCCCTGGCGTGCTTCCTTTTTTTTGGGGGGGGGGGAGGAGGAGGAGGAGGAGGAGGAGGAGGAGGGGGAGGGGGAGGGGGAGGAGGAGGAGGAGGAGGAGGAGGAGGAGGAGGAGGAGGAGGAGGAGGAGGAGGAGGAGGAGGAGGAGGAGGAGGAGGAGGAGGAGGAGGAGGAGGAGGAGGAGGAGGAGGAGGAGAGGAGGAGGAGGAGGAGGAGGAGGAGGAGGAGGAGGAGGAGGAGGAGGAGGAGGAGGAGGAGGAGGAGGAGGAGGAGGAGGAGGAGGAGGAGGAGGAGGAGGAGGAGGAGGAGGAGGAGGGAGGAGGAGGAGGAGGAGGAGTGAGGAGGACCTCCCGAGAACCTCTCGTCGGGAGGGGTCGGGGGGCAGGCGCCGCCCGGCCGGGCTGCCCGCCCTGCCCCGCCGGCCCTGGCCTCCCGCGGTTCGCGCTCGTCGCCGTCTGCCCGCCTCTCCCCCTCCTTGATGCACACAAATAACAGGATTCCCAATATTTTCCCATATTTTCTGGGTTCTTGTCTCCCCCCCCACTCCCCATATGTTCGCATATTTTCTGGGGGATCGACGAACACAAACAAATACAAACAAATAACAGGATACACAAACAAATACAACAACAAGGGGCCCCAGATTACACAAACAAATACACACAAATAGCAGGATTTCCCCACTCTTTTCCCCTCTTTTCTGGGCTCTCGACTTCCCCCCCCCGCTTCCCATATTTTCCCATACTTTCCTGGGGGATCGACGATTCGTTGTGTCTGTGTGTTTCTTTTCCTCCTGATTCAGGGATGAAAAAACGGCCCTGCCCTGGGCTGCAAGGGCGCGGTCTGCAGACCTCCTGGGAACCCCCAAAGCATAGAGCCGCCAGGGCGCGGCACATCACGCAGGGGTTGCCCCGTCAGCCCCCGGGAGTTTCTAAAGGGGCCCCAGATTACACAAATAAATGCACACAAATAAAAAATCCCAACATTTTCCCATATTTTCTGGGTTCTTGTCTTCCCCCCCCCCACTTCCCATATTTCCGCATACTTTCCTGGGGAATCGACGATTCATTGTGTCTGTGTGTTTCTTTTCCTCCTGACTTCAGGGACAACAAAAACGACCCTACCCTGGGTTACAAGTGCGCGGTCCGTAAACCTCCTGGGACCCCCCAAAGCCTAGAGCCGCCAGGACGCGGCACGTCACGCAGGGTTTTCACCCTGTCGGCCCCCAGGAGTTTCTAAAGGGGCCCTAGATTACACAAATAAATGCGCACAAATAAAAAGATTCCCAATATTTTCCCATATGTTCTGGGCTTTTGTCTTCCCCCCCACTTCCCATATTTTCGTATATTTTCCTGGGCATCGACGATTCATTGTGTCTGTGTGCTTTTTCCCCTCCCGAGTTTCAGCGCACAGCGCCTCTCGTAAACCAGGGCAGGGTCGGGTCGGGCGAAAGGGGGGGATAGCAAAGGGGGGGATCGAGAACCAGCTCACGTAGCTGACTTTCCCGGCGCCTCCCGGCGCCGGAGGCGGCTATGTATCGAGGAATGGGCCCCCCGGTGAGGCCGAAACCAGCTGCATGCAGCAAATTTTGTAATCCCCCCTTTCCCAATCCCCTCCTTTCGCCCGGCCCGACACCACCTCTGCCCTCCTCCCTCCCCGTGCTCGACCCCCTGCCGCGCCGCCTGCTCGCCCCTCGTCCCCTCCCTCGCCCTCCGCCGCCGATCAGCACGGCGCCCTCCGCCGCCGAGCAGCACGGGCCCGACGGGGGCGCTTTTTTTCTGCCCTCGACGCCTCCCGCGCTCGTGCCCCCCGGGGAAGGTGCGCCTCGATCCGATCCCGACCACCGCCTGCGCGAGTGTCGAAAGAGTGTCGAAAGAGTGTCTCCCAGGAAGAGTGTCGAAAGAGTGTCGAAAAAATGCTGCCCCCATCGAGCTTGAGGACTACATCCCAGAAGTAATTTCGAGCACCCAGGAAATGTGTCGAAAGAGTGTCGAGAGAGTGTCTCCCAGGAAGAGTGTCGAAAGAGTGTCGAAAAAATGCTGCCCCCATCGTGCTTGAGGACTACATCCCAGAAGTAATTTCGAGCACCCAAGAAAGTATCGAAAGGGTGCCGAGAGAGTGCCTCCCAGGGACCTCGCCTGCCCGTGGGCGCGGCGCGCCTCGTGGAGCTTGGGGCTGCCGTCGGTGCGGCACGTGCCTGCTCTTATGTTGCCCCCTATCGTGCTTGAGGACTACATCCCAGAAGTAATGTCGAGCACCCAAAAAAGTGTCGAGAGAGTGTCTCCCAGGAAGAGTGTCGAAAGAGTGTCGAAAAAATGTTGCCCCCATCGTGCTTGAGGACTACATCCCAGAAGTAATGCCGAGCACCCAAGAAAGTATCGAAAGGGTGCCGAGAGAGTGCCTCCCAGGGCCCGGCATGTGAAGACCCTCGAGCTTTGGGGGTGTTCTCTTGGTGCTCGACATTCACTCTGGTAGTCAAGAGGAAAGCAAGTTGGAACATCATAGGCCAAATTCTCCCCTCCCCTCCCCCCTCCGCCGGGCAGCGGCGCCCGCCCGGGAGCAGCGTGGAGCCGTCGTCGCTGCAGCTCGGGCGCTCGGGGCGGGATGCGCGGCGGGTCTGGGGATGGGCTCCGAGCGACTCTGGGCCAGGCGGGGAGCCACCGTTGTGTGTCAGCTGACGCTCCCTCCGAGAGGCATGCCGACGGGGCGGCGACGGCGGCAACACAGCCGTCAAGGCGGCAGACAGGCGCAGACGACGGGCGGTGACGAGCTGGCGACGGGGCGGCGACGGCGGCATGATAGCCGCCAGAGCGGCAGACAGGCCCAGTTCATTGGAGCAGGAGTAGGATCCCCCAGTGCAAACACTGTGCAGGACATCTTGTAGTGCTGGCGCCCCTTCGGGCTTCCGCACCAATCGGAAGGACCAAGGGGCCCCCAGTGTGCCCCCAGTACGGCCCAGAGACCCCCAAGACGGCGCAAAAGGGCCCCAGGATGGCCCCGCAAGCGCCCCAGGAAAGGCCGTCATATGGCCCAAAGAGATCCCAACGACGGCCTCCGAGGGCGTCCGACGGGCCAAGCGCGCCCCAAGACGGCCCCCGAACGGCCCCCAACGAGACCTCGAGAGGCCCGCCAAGAGGGCCCCAAGGAGGGTTTTCCCTGCAGGCGGCTGTCCGAGCCCAGTGGCGGAGCCCAGCGGCACCGCAACTGGCTACTCTTACGGCAGGGTGCCCCCGAGCCCCCTGAATGCCTGCTTTTTGAAAGCTTCTCGCGTGGCTGCTGGGGCCGGTCGCATGAGTTTCTCGTAGGCTCGGTGGAGCGTAGCCTGGACACCATACCTCCAACATGGCCTGCGATGGTCTGAGTGTCCGTCCTGGAGCCTTCTCGGGAGCATCTTGGGCCGTTTTGGATGCCCTGGAGGCCAGCCCAAGAAGCCAACATCATTGAACACGTGTGTTTGTTCGTTTGTTTGTTTGTTTGTTTGTTTGTTTGTTTGTTTGTGTGTGTGTGTGTGTGTGTGTGTGTGAATTTTATATGATTTGCGGATGATCAATTTTTCCGTCTTCATTGAGAGCGCCCAAGGCGGCCCAAGATGCCCCCAAGACGGTCCCCACGAAGGCTCAGGAGGCCTCCAAGACGGCCCCACGAGGGGCCCCAGTGGGGACCTGGAAGCGACGCTTCGAGCACTTCCCTCCAGGATGGCCTTCGAAACCGCCAGGAAACTCCACCAGAATTATGTTCCCATCCTTCTTAAGGACCAGATCCCAGAAATAATTTCGAGCACCCGGAAAAGTGTCAAAAGAGTGTCGAAACAATGTCGGGCGAGTGTCTCCCAGGGCCCGACACGTGAAAAGCCTCGAGTTTCGGCACTTTTTTTGGGCGCTCGAGAGTCTTTCTGGCGATCAAGGCTAAAACAAGTAGGTTGGAACATCATAACGCCAGAGGCCCTCACGAATTCCCCCCGAGGCTTCCCCAACAGACCTCTCTCTCTCTCTCTCTCTCTCCCCAGGCGGCCCCCAGACCGGCGACCCTGTCGGCGTGTGGAAGATACTTTTCCGTTCGTCGTGGACGTCGATGCTCTCGGAGCCCAGGCGGGCCTCTCGTCCACGACCCGGGCAAGAGCTGGCGGGAGGAGCCGACGGCCGCCCGTCCAGCGAGAGGCCTAAGAGAAGCATGCCGCCAGCGAGCACTAGAGTTAGGTCGGGCCTGTCCCCCTTCAGGGGGATTTTCGAGGAAAAATTAAAAGTACTCAAAACATGCTCCAAAATGGTCGAACAAATCATAGAAACATCGTCCCTAGACTATTGTTTAACTATTTCTGAATATTCCCCCTGTGGAGGGACAGGCCCGACTTAAGTCTAAGAGAAGCATGCCGCCAACGAGCACTAGAGGCCTCCTAGATAAGACCCTTCCGAGGGCCACATTTCCGCAGGAATGCAAGAGGCACGGGTCGCGAGGCACAAGATACAAGGGCACCCTTGATCTGGCAGGGTCGACCTACTAAGCCGGGCCGACTGTAGATGGGGTCGGGGTAGATGGGGTCGGAGGATCGCGCCGCATCGCCGATACATCGGCGATGCGCCGGCGATGCATCGGTGATGCACCGGCGATGAGTCGTCGACGTCGGCGATGCATCGGCGACGTCGGCGTGAAGCTAATGGGGCCCCGCATCGAGCCGCATCGGCGATGCACCGGCGATGCGGCTCGATCCTCCGATCCCATTCTACTCCGACCCCCAGAAGCACACAAAAACAGGGCAGGCACACCTCTGGTAGGAGCCACTCTCCACATGTAAAGTTTTTTCCCCGTGCGACTTTTTGCTACGAGGAGGAGGGGGAGGAGGAGGAGGAGGAGGAGGAGGAGGAGGAGGAGGAGGAGGAGGAGGAGGAGGAGGAAGAGGAGGAGGAGGAGGAGGAGGAGGAGGAGGAGGAGGAGGAGGAGGAAGAGGACGAGGAGCAGGAGGAGCAGGAGGACGAGGAGGCGGAGGGGGGGCGGGCTACTTTAACTTCATATGTATTCGTAGTCGTGGCCTGCGCCCGTGGAGGCCCTGATGAGAATCACGGCTGTCGTGCGCCGCTCAAGACAGAGGGAACCGCTGCCGGACCAACTTCTGGTTCAACTTCGGACTACAGTTAGGTCGGGCGTGTCCCCCTACAGAGGGATTTTGGACGAAAAAGAAAGCAGACTCAAAAAATACTCAAAAGATGCCCCAAAATACTGAAAAAATCCCCAGACTATTTTTGACTATTTTTGAATATTCCCCCTGTAGAGGGACAGGCCCGACTTAAGACTACAGGATTCGGCCTGACCGAAGGAACGATACATAAGGAACGAAGCCCCATTCTCCCGAGGAACACCAAGGAAGCTCGCCGCCAAGAAGGTACGTAGCGGAACGCATGCAACCCGAAGGATTTTTTAACCGCCTACAAAACTGAAGCGCAGCGCGGAGAAGGGAAAAGATCGCCCCGCGCTGGGGCGAAAGCGTCCTTCAGACAGCGGGATCGTCCCGGATCGGCGGCACCGGCCGGAGGCCTCTACAATGAGGAACGAAGCCCCTTCTTCCCGAGGAGCACCAAGGAAGCTCGCCGCCAAAAAGGTAGCAGAACGCCTGCAGCCCGAAAGATCGACCGAGCCCCACTTGAAAAGTGAGTGTTCCCTACTCAACCCGGCTCGTGCAGGTTCAAACATGAGGATTCCTGAATTCTCGGCCCCGTGCTTCCCGCAGGCCAGACTCGCTTTTCGATCTCGCGCGCAAGGAGTTTCAAACGTGCTTGATGCTTGGCTCGGCGCACGCCTCCCGGGGGCCGCTCGCCACGGGGACCCCCCCCCCCGTGGCCTCAGCCTGGAGATGGCGCCTCTTGCTTCCAGGGCGCCGCTCGCCACGGGGGCCCGCGCCCCCCGTGGCCCCAGCCTGGACATGGCGTCTCTTGACTCCTGGGCGCCGCTCGCCCCAGGTGGGGGCCCAAAGAATACACACCACCACCACGTGGATTCCTCCCCTCTCCTCTCCTCAGCGAGAGGGAAGGGGGGGGAGGGAGGTGGTGGTGTGTATCGTTGGGCCCCCCAGCAGGAAACCCCGCCCTCTCCCCCGTGGCCCCCTGCGCGGACGTGGCGACCCCTGCTTCCCGGGCGCCGCCCGCCGCGGAGAACCCCGCCCCCCCCCCCCCGTGGCCCCGGCGCGGAGATGGACACCCTTGCTTCCGCGGTTTCGACGAACGAACAGCACACACCCACACTCATACCCATACCCATAAGGGGGGTTCGCGGGGAGGAGGACTGGCTATGGGTATGGGTGCGGGTTGTCGGACCCTGGGGAACGCTCCCGTTCGAGCGGGGCCCCCCATCCGACAACACGCACCCATAGCCCTCTCCGACCCCCTTATGGGTATGGGTGCGTGTTGTTGGTTCGTCAGGTTTGCTGGTGACCCACGGCCAGGTGGATCACCAGAAAGCTGGTCGAGAGAAGCCAGCTTTTTCACCGTCAATTCTGGGCCTCAACATTGGGCGATGCATGGCAACTCCGTACGTTTCCCATCCGGCGCGCGCGGAACCGGTGACCCATGCACGGGTGGGTCAAGAGAACACTGGTTGAGTAAAACCAATGGTTCGACTTGCACTCTGGGCTTCAACATGAAGCGATGCGTTGCCACCCGATGCGATTCCCGTACGGCGTGCGCGCAATGGGTGACCCACGGACGGGTGGGTCACCAAAGAACTGGTCGAGAAAAACAATTGTATCACTTCAAATCTGGGCCTCAACATGCGCCGGTGCATTGCAACGCAACGCGTTTCCCGTATGGCGCGCGCACAATGGGTGACCCACGGAAGGGTGGGCCACCAAAAAAAAGGTTGAGACAAACCAACTTGTTCGCTTGCATTCTGGGCCTCAACATGAGCCGACACATTGCCTCTCAATGCGTTTCCCGTACGGCGCGCGCAACACTTGACCCACGAGCGGGTGGGTTACGAGAAACCTGGTTGAGAAAAGAGGAAAAAACCCATGATCCGATGCGTTGCCACCCAACGCGCTTCCAATACGGCGCGCGCACAACAGGTGAGCATCGGACGGGTGGGCAACAAGAAAACTGGTTGAGAAGACGAGCTGTTTCATGTGCTGTGTTTCGTGTGCGCGCAGCAACTGACCCACGGAAGGGTGGGTTACCAAAGCAGTGGTGGAGAAAAACCATTTGTTTCACTTGCGTTCTGGGCCTCAACATGAGTCGATGCTTTGCCATTCAATATGTTTTCCCTTACTGCGCGCGCACAACAGGTGACCCACGGAAGGGTGGGCCACCAAAAGAAGGTTGAGACAAACCAGTTGTTTCACTTGCATTCTAGGCCTCAACATGGGGCGATGTATTGCCACTCAATGCGTTTCCCATTCGGCGCGCGCAAAATGAGACCCACGGACGGGTGGGTAACCAGAAAACTGGTTGAGAGAAACCGTTTGTTTCACTTGCAATTTAGGCCTCAACATGAGGCGATGCGTTGCCACCCGACTCGTTTCCCATACGGCGCGCGTGGAACAGGTGACCCACGGACGGGTGGGTCACCAGAAAACAGGTTGAGACAAATCAATTGTTTCACTTGCATTCTGGTTGATGCACTGCCACTCATTATGTTTCCAGTGCGCCGCGTGCACAACAGGTGACCCTCGGACGGGTGGGTCACCAGAAAACTGGTTGCGAAAAACCAGTTGTTTCATGTGCATTCGGGGTCTCAACATGAGGTTATGCGTTTCCCATAGTTGACATGAACCACTTGTTTAGCTTGCATGTTTGGGCCTCAATAAGATCCGATGCATTGCCACCCGATACGTTTCCCAGACGGCACGTGCACAACAAGTGACCCACGGACGGGTGGGTCACCGGAACATTTGTGGAGAAAAACAAATTGCTCCACTTGTAACCTGGGCCTCAACAGCAGTTGATGCATTGCCACTCAATACGTTTCCCATTCGGCGCGCGGGCAAAAGGTGCACGGACGGGTGGGTCACCAGACAACTGGTCGGGACAAACAAGTTGTTAAACCTGCATTCTGGGCCCCAACATGAGCCGACGCATTGCCATCTAATACGTTTCCACTACGGAAGGCGCAGAACCTGGTCACTCACGGACGAATCGGCAGTTGTTTCACTTGCAATCATGGCCTCAGCGTGAGGCGATGCACTGCCACTCGATACGATTCCCATACGGCGCGCGCAACAAATGACCCACGGACGGGCGGGCCACCGTAAAACTGGTTGCGAAAAACGAACTGTTTCACCTGCATTCTGGGCATCAACATGAATGGATGCACTGCCACGCAAAGCGTTGCCCGTACGGCACGCTTACGACAGGTCACCCACGGACAGGGGGGGTTCACCAGAAAACTGGTTGAGACAAAACCAACTGTGTTACTTGCGTTCTGGGCCTCAACATGAATCGATGCATTGCCACTCAATACGATTCCCCTACGGCGCGCGCGCAACACTTGACCCACGGGCGGGTGGGTTACGAGAAACTTGGTTGAGAAAAACCCATTGCTTCACTTGCATTCTGGGTGCCTACATGATCCGATGCGTTGCCACCCAACGCGTTTCCAATACAGCGCGCGCACAACAGGTGACCATCGGACGGGTGGGTAACCAGAAAACTGGTTGAGAAAAACGAGCTGTTTCATGTGCGTTCTGTAATTTAGCGTGAATCGATGCATTACGACTCAATGCATTTCCCGTACGGCTTGCACGCAACAAGTGACCCACGGACGGGCGGGCCACCAGAAAAGTTGCTGATACAACACAATTGTTTCTCTTGCGTTCTGGGCCTCAACATTACTCGATGCATTGCATTTGGATACGGTTCCTTTACGGCACGCGCACAACATATGACCCACGGACGGGTGGATCACCAGACACCTGGTTGAGAACAACAATTTGTTTTACTTGCGTTCTGGGCCTCAACGTGCGCTGGTGTATTGTCACTCGATACGTTTTCCCATTCGGCGCGCGCGCAACAGATGACCCATGGACGGGTGGGTCGACAGACCACTGGTTGAGGACAACCATTTGTCTCACTTGCATTCTGGACCTCAACATGAGTCGACACATTGCCACCCAATGCGCTTCCCATACGGTGCGCGCGCAACAAGTGACCCGCAGACGAATGGGCCTCCAGAAAACTGGCTGAAACAAAACAATTGTTTCACTTGCATTCTGGGCCCAACATGAGTCGATGCATTGCCACCCGATGCGTTTCCCGTACGGCGCACGCGCAACAAATGACCCACGGCCGGATGGGGTCACCGGAAAACTGGTTGAGAAAGAACAAATTGCTTCACCTGCATCGTGGGCTTCAACATGAGTCGCTGCATTGCCAATCGATACGTTTCGCATACGTCGGGCGCGCAACAGGTGACCCTCGGACGAATGGGTCACCAGAAAACTGGTTGAGAAAAGCTAACTGTTTCACTTGCATTCTGGGCCTCAACATGAGTCGACGCATTGTCACTCCATACGTTTTCCCATGCGGCGCGCGCACAACAGGTGACCCGCGGGTGCCGCTCGCCTCGGGGACCCACCCCTCCCAGTGGCCCTAGCGCGGAAATGGCGACCCTTGATTCCTAGGTGCTGCTCACCACTAGGGGGCCACATGCGAACCCTACCCCTACCCCCCACGATTCTGAGGGGGAGGGTGGGGTTCACTTCGTGGGCGGTAGGGGTAGGGTTTGCATGTGGCCCCCTCACCACGGGGACCTACTCTCCCCGGTGGCCCCGGCGCGGAGACGGCGACCGCTTGCCACGGAACCCACCCTCCCCCGTAGCCCTGGCGCCGAGATGGCGACCCCTGATTCCTGGGTGTCGCTCGCCACGGGGAACCACCTTCCCCCGTGGCCCCAGCCCGGAGATCGCGACCCTTGCTTCCTCTCTGATTCCTGCTTCCTGGGCGCCGCTCGCCACAAGGACCCGCCTCCTTGAAATGCCCGTGACAAGGCTAGCGATTCTTAATTCTTGGCCCACTGGCAAAATAAGCACCCGTGACCTTCAGACGGCCCGCCCACCATCATTTTTTCTCGGGTAGCTCGTTGAGAGCTAAAGGGCTCCAGATTAAGAAGCCGGAACCGCACGGTAACCCTGGAGCTCGTTCCGGCTTCCGGCAAGAATCTCCGGCGCGAATTGCTTGAGATTGTGGCGTGTTCCAATTCCGGCAGGCCTTTTCTAAGCATTTCCCAATACATGTGCCCGGAAGCTTTCCAGGAGCTCCTTCGGAAGCTCTCGCCAGGAGCTTCCAAAATTCTTCAAGAGGTCCTTCCACGCCTTCTGGCGCCCTGCTATCCGGATTTTGGACTCCAAATTGCTTATGCCCAGATCTCTTTGCGCCACCAGAGGTGCAGCCTTCAGTCGGGCATGTCTTCCTACAAGCGGATTTTGGAAGAAAACGAAAAATAGCCAAACAATATTCAAGCATAATCAAACATAATCGAAACATCACCCCCAGACTATTTCTTCGACAATTTTTGAATATTCCTCCTGTAGAGGGACATGCCCGACTGAAGTGTAGCCCCCCCCCCCTCCCTCAGGCTCGAGCTTTGGGACTGTCCTGGGGCGTGCTCTGGCCAGGATCTCTTCGACTTCGAGGGCCCCTCTCTTCTTGTCGGTGGTTTCTTCTCGCCATCGCTCGGCCGTCCATTCCCTGTGTAATTTTTCGGTTTCGTGCGTGGCTTTTTCGCCAGCTGGTCAAGGATGCTCCTCGATGGTCCTCGCCGAAGGAGAAATACACACGTCCGAGCGATGCCAAGCCCATGTATCGCCCCCTCATTACGAGACGCCCGATCTCCCAAACCTTGTCCGAAATGCCGGACGTGAACATCCGCACGCAGCTGCAGCCATGGCACGGCCGGGAGGAGCGCGAAGCAAGGAACGGTGCCTTCTGCTGGAGCCGACATAGTCTGGGTGCACGAGGAGGGCTAAAGGAACAACCACGGAGTGACCTGCGGATCGGCGGCGAGCGAGGGGGGTAAGTGAGAAGAAGAAGGCCCTCTCAGAAGGCGGAGGGACTTGTCAGAAACCCGCCGGCCTTCTGAGAATTTTTCTGTGTCTTCGGGGAAAGCTTAGAAAACTTCTCAGAAGGCCGGGGGACTTCCGAGCCTTCTGAACAAGCCCGCCCGTTCTCACTTCTCACCGGGCTTGTCGCCGAAAAGAACAGCGAACCCCTTCTAGTCCCAAAACGATTCTTATTTCAGCGTCTTGACTATAATCTTCGCTCCGCCGCCCTCCCCAGGCGCTTCCCGTCCCCGCGCCTCCGCGATCATGCGCAGGCGATCCTGCCCGGCGGCCGCGCGGAAGGTGGGCAGTGTGGCCTTCTGAGGAGGCAGGGGGCCTCGCCTCCATCATCCCCCTCCCCCTCCTTCTGCTCTTCCCGCCTCGTTCTCATTCTCCTTCTCCTCCTTCTTCTTCTTCTCCTCCTCCTCCTTCTCCTCCTCCCAACTCCTCCTCCTCCTCCTCCTCCTCCCGCTTCCTCCTCCTCGTCCTTCTCGTCGTCGTCGTCGTTGTCCTCCTCCTCCTCCTCCTCCTCCTCCTCTTCCTCCTCCTCCCCTTCCTTCTCCTTCTCCACAACCTCTTCCTCCTCCTCCTCCTCCTGAACCGTACTCTTCGAGTAGCGGCAGGAGGATTGGTAGCAGAGGCGGCGGTTGCGATTGAGGTCATTGAGCCCACAATACCTTCCTAGAGGGTGGCGGTTCGCGGCCGCGCTCGAGCACCTGCGGTGCCACATCATGATTGATGACGTCCGTCGTCCCGAGGGCAGAAACGGGCAATGCCACGCCGTGCCGTGGTGCCGTGCCGTTGCGTAGTGCCGTGGTGCCGTGCCGTCACGCGCGGGGAGTGGCGGTGCCGCGCCGTGCCGTGGTGCCGCGCCGTCACGCAATGCCGTTGGTGCCGTGCCGTCACGGAGTGCCGTCGCGCCGTGCCGTTGCGAGCAGGTTGGTTGTGCGCTGGCCTGCGGTCCGCCTGGTTGGGGCGGGGTGCAACTATCAGCCGAACACCCTGTCCAAGGTGATGGCCGAACTCCGCTTGGCAGCCGACGGGGTCGGTCCCCCGCCCGCCCGCCCTGGGGTGGGGATGTTGGGGTTGTGAGCTGGCTGGGCGGTGTCTTCGGGAGGCTCTCGTCCCCACGGGGCCTGCCCAGCAGCGCCGCACACGCATGTGCCATCAGAGGGCGCGCAGCCACGCCCCAAGGCCACGGGGGGCCAATCCTCCTCCTCCTCCTCCCCGTCCCGCCCTCCCTCCCTCCCTCCCCCCACCCCCTCCCGTGTCTACGGCCTCTTTCCTCATCCTCCTCCCTCCCCTCCGTCCTCGCTGGCCCCAGGGAAAGAAGGGGGGGCGCGAGGTGGAGGCGAGGAAAAGAGTGATGATGGAGGGGGACGAGGAACAACGCAACGGCAATGATGATGCTGATGATGGTGATGGTGACGATGCTGACGATGATGATGACGATAATAGTAGTGGTGATGGTGATGGTGAAGATGGCGATGAGAATGACGACACTTAAATGTATGTATATTCCTCGAGAAGTTCGTCCGTGACCAGAGCAAAGCTCGGAACATCGAGAGCCTACTGGGAACCACAAAACGTGAGACACGTGCACACGGACACCACGGAACGCCGCGTTCCAATTGTGTAGCCAACGCTCCCGGTGCTGGGCAAGAAGTGTTTCCAGGATTGGGGAAGGCGAGGACGGCGACAAGGGAAAGACCCCGACCTCCAGGGCCGAAGCTCCCGCGCGTGGCCTCGACGCCCGCGTCCGGGAGCCAGCTCCAAACGGGGGGGAAGCATGGCGTCGTGAAAGTGGAGGGCCTGAGGGCTCAGACGGGAGGGATCCCTACGGTAGAAGGAAACAATTACTGAACACTCCCCCTCCCCCCAAGCTCAATGTTGGCAGGCGCGGGGGACACTGCGGTCGAAGTGCATCTCGTCAGACCGCCAACTTCGAACATTGGGGGAGGGGAGGAGGCGTTGACGGATGAATGTGGCATGAGTGTTCGCTGATTTGTTCCGAGGCCTGTAACACTCGGAAGTTCAAGACGACCTGCCCACGATGGTGCATCTGCACAATATAGTCGTTCCAACCAAGAATATGTCGAATTTAGCTGACCGCGTTGATTTGTTCGCAGGTCCGAACCATGAACGCAGCCCACGGTTCGTGGTTGTCTTTTCCTGAAGTCGAAAACTCGTTTGTGCAAAGTGTCATGGAAGCCCCTGAGCTTTGCGAGCTGATCCTTTCTCAGCGTCAACCCCGTGGCGCCCCAGAACAAACTGCTTCTCTCTGCGCCGTCGCGCAAAAACAAACGCTTCTCGACCGGAGCGTGTTGCTGGCAAAAGACTGAATGCCAACGGAACCACGTCTTCCAGGCTTGAGATATGCGATGTTCCGTCGCCGTCTCGTCGTGTCCGTCGCGTGACATCGTCGCCCCTGAAAAACTGGATGCCCTCCTGCCTCGGGACCCTCGTGATATCCTGACCGTAGATGCTGACGGTCTCGTTCCAACAAGTGACCTCGGAAAGCGATGTAGTAAACCACTGGCAGTCAATAAGATCCACCTCGTGGCCGCGTTCGCGTCAGATCTGCAACCGATTTCTGGTCATTTCCCAAGGTCCAGAAATTGTCCGCGAAACAGAGGATGGGTATATACAGGTCCTGGCCACGGCTGGTGGATACTTGCCAGCTGAAACTTCGCTGCCTCTCGCGCTCTCGCATCTCCTGACGAACTGGTCAATCAGGATGACGAGCTCAAGGTTGAACGAGAACGGCGCCGCATGGCCCCTCTGCGCCAGAGAACGCGTTCGCCCAGCAGAAACCGAACTCGCGAGGTCATCAAGTGAGACGGTCGCCGTGCCCCCCCCGATATGTCGAAACCATCCCGCCGAGAAAACCTTCGGGATCAAGTGCTTCCAGCAGGCCTGAGCAACGCCCCAGCGGTCCGTGTAATCATTGGCCTTGGAGATATCTCCAGCGAAAGTGAGGAGCGGGTTCTCGGGGTCTCACTCGTTGCGTTTCTCAAGAAATATCACTTCCTCAACCTGAGAACCTCCCCGAAACGCAAAGTGGTTTTTCGAATGGTTACGGCGAGGACTAGGAGGAGGAGGAGGAGGAGGAGGAGGAGGAGGAGGAGGAGGAGGAGGAGGAGGAGGAGGAGGAGGAGGAGGAGGAGGAGGAGGAGGAGGAGGAGGAGGAGGAGGAGGAGGAGGCGCAGGGAGGGGTTGTGGCGAGTGGCCACGCCGCTCGTGCCCCAGGGGGCAGCAACGCAGCGGGGCGCGGGCCTGTGGCGCTCCCCGGACATCGGCGAAGCCAGGCTCCGCGGGGCGGGCCGCCGCGCGCCCCCCGGACAGCGCCCTCCTGCTCCCCGTTTTGGACGCCCGAAATGGGTACCGAAAAAATGGGTACAATGCCCAACAGCAAACAGGCGGCCCTCTGTCTCACATGGGCGCAGGCCGCGGCGGCGTGGCACAGCGAGTCCTGTTCAAAAGGAGCAGGAACTGCTTTTGGGCACTGTACCCATTCTTTCCGTGCCCATTTCGGGCGTCCAGACCCGTGGGCTCCGCAGGCGGCGCTTCGGCGAGTCGGCCAGGCGCTGTCCGCTTGCGTCTCCGCCCCCGCATATAGGGCGGCCGCGACGTGGCCCGGGGGGCGGCCGGCGGGCCTCGGGAAAGTCCCGGGGGGGGGGGCGGGGGGGGGGGGGAAGTGCGACGGAGAACGGCGAGGGGTCGCAAAGACCTCCGGCAGGGCACCGGAGGCCCGGGGGAGAGCTATGGGGGGGGGAGGGGCCCGTAGGCGACCAGCCAGCCCCGGGGGGGGAAGAGGGAGTGGGGGTGGGAGGAAGGGGGTAGGGGGAGATAATACTGGGGGCCCGAAAATCCCCGGGCGCGAACGCGGCGCGCCAATCTTCGGCCCTCTCCCTTCTCTCCCTCTCGCGCCAACGAACCACCCATCCCAGGCTGGCTAAATTGTAGGACTCATCCCGCCCGACACTTCTCCTCCCCTCCCAAGTGGGCGCAGGGCGTCGCGCAGCGGCGGCGCGCGGGCGAGATCGGGGGCGCGCTGGCCCCGATGAACTCCAGCTTCGCGCGCGGCCCATTGCCCTGCCCGCCCCTGGCGGGCCCCTGCGTCCGGGGGCGGACGGGGCCACTGCAGCGGCCCCGCCGCCCCCGGGCGCCGGCGCGCCACTGGCGCCCCCGGGCGAGGCCGGGGCAGCGGCTGCCTTCGCCGCTGCCTTTGCCTTGGCACTCTTGCCGCCCTTGTCGCCCGTGCCCTTTCCGCCCTTGCCCTTCCCGCGGCTCTTGCCCCGGATTGCGCTGGGCGCCTGGCCCCTGCCCGCCGCCTTGCCGTGGGGTTCGCGATCCCCTTCCGCGCGTTCGAGGTGCGCCCGGCGACGCGCCGGGGGGCCGGCCCTTGTTGGGGCGACCGCAGGGGCCGCCCCCAGGACGGCCTCCCCGACGCCCGGCGGGGCGGCTGATCCAGCGCCTGGATCGCCTGCGGCGCGCCTAACGACGCCGCGCCAAACTGGAACTGGACCTCGAGCGCCACGGGGGTGCGCGCGCGCGCTCCAGCCGCGGCGTCCCAGCGGCGCTGCGACTCAGCATGTGCCTCGTGCGTCACCACCATTGCTCGAGCCAAACGATCGCGGATCAGCGTCGATCGAATCGATCCTGTTCGACAGGGCGCCACGCAACCCATCGCTCATGGTTGCCCAGCAAGGGATCGGAGGAGGGCGATAAGGAAGACGAGGCATGAGGGCAATGTTGATCATCGCGGGAACGCGATGGGGGTTCTTGAGCTCTGGGGGCGCTCCGATGGTAGCTTCTATAGCGGTGGGGCCCGTCGATGCCGCGGGGGCACCGCCCGCGCGCTCGCGATCATACACGGGCAGTCGAGATTGCTTCTGGGCCCTGACAGTCTCGGGCAGCAACCTGAGATTGATGGAGTTTTGGATTCTCCCCAAAGACAGCGTTACACTCGCGAGTGAAGGCGTCGTCGCCTCTGCTTGGCTGCCGGCGACAGAAACAATGGCGATGGCATTCGATCCCTGCGTCGAAATTCGGCATGCTCACAGCGTACCCCCCCGGAATAGTACCGGAGTCGACCCATCCGAGGACGCGCGGCGCCTTGCCAAGATGTGTGCGCGGCGCCATGGAACCCGTAAAACACCCGACCATCTCCCCCTGGCTGCGAATTGGGGCCCAACGCCCAAGGATATCCTCAGGGCGCGGGCCCGGGAAAACTCGCGATTCGGAAACTCCTTGCGAGAAGAAGTCAAGTCTCCGAGGTGCCTGTGCGCCTCCTGAATGCAGACGACATGGGCGCGACTGATAAGAGCGGTTAACAACTTCCAACGCGTGCGTGCGCGACTTCGAATGCTTCCACCGCTGCCGGAGAGGTCTCCAGCATTCCGAGAGATGGCAGATAGCGTCTCTCCAGGATGACAGGGGGGAACGGCGGCGCCCCGCGCCCGATTGGAGTGCGCGGTGCCTCTCGCTATCGGCCTGCGCACTCTGGAAGGGCAGTGTCCTGCGCGGGCCGCCCGTCAGGGTTGTTGCCGCAGCAGCGGGCTGGGCCGACTTCCCCAAAAGAAGGGGCCTTGGGCCGCGCTCTTCAACGGAAGGCTCGGGCGTGACAACGGGCCCCGTGCGAGTTTGCCGGGGCTGCTGGTTCGGCGGCGGTCTGGGCCAGCGTCCCCAGAGGGGGGGGGGCCTTGGAGCTGAGTTCTTCAACGGGAAGGCTCGGCGGACCTGGCGGCCCCGAATTTCCTTGTTTGATAATTTGACAGGCGCGGCCGCGCATGCGGGACAGTTGGTGCAGCGGCGGGCCGGGCCAGCTTCTCTGGGGCAGCGCGCGGCACATAGGTTGCTTGTCCGGTGAGGGGCTGAACTTGAGGAAAGAAAAAACGGCGCGCATGCGCTTATCAAGGTCCTTCCGCCATCGCGCCGCACCCTTGGGCGGGGCAGTAGTCTGGGGTCGTCCATTGCTTGTGTTGCACTTGCTGTTGCGTCGCGCGCAGCCTAGATAGTGCCGATCTTTTCCGGGCGTGTTGGGGCCGCGAGTTGCCTCCAGGCTGCGCCCGCTGGACGCGCCCCTTGGCATCTAGTGAGGGCGCGCAGAAGTTGTTCGTGCACGGTGCCCGGTCGCGTGCTGTGGTTTCCCAGGACTTCTCCTGTGCCCTGCGCGATCTACAATGGGCTCGGTGCGCGATTCCCTTGTGCGTTGTGGTCCTGTGCGGCTCGGCGGTGACCTTCCTGCTGTCGTTGCATGTGGTGTCAATGCTAATGATCATCGCGTGTGCTTTCTATCGTCAGCGCAGCTGCCCCCCCCCCTCGGATAAATGCCGCCGCCGCCGCGGAGGAAGGGCGCAGCGTCAGGGGCAAGGGGGGGGGGGGGGCGGGGGGGGGGGGGAGGGGGAACGGGAAAGGGGGATGGGGGTTTGGAGGAGGGAGGGGGGGGGGGGGCGAGGGCGGGGGGGGGGGGGGCGCGGTATGAGGCAGAGCAGAAGGCGGTTGAGTTGACCTAAGGGGACCCCCCGACGGGGCGCCCCCTACCGCAATGAGACGGCGGCGCGCTTAGGGGGGGGGGGGGGGGCAGGGAAACAAAGCGTCCTCTGGAAGCTTTCCAAAATCTCTCTTGAACATCGTCCAGAGACTCCTCCAAGAGGCCCCAGAGGCTCCTCCAGGGGTTCTGCCGAATGCTTCAGCAGATGCTCTTCCAGAAGCTGTCCATGGGTGCTCATCCAGAGGCTGCTGCAGAGGTTCCTTCAAAGGCTCTTCCAGCAACTTCGCAGGAGGCCCCATCCAGAGACTCGTCCAAGGATTCCGCCATGCATTCTTCAATTGCACCCTGGCAGCTCCTCCAGAGACTCTCCAGGGTCTGCTCCAGAGGGCCCCCCCAGAGGCTCCTCCAGGTGCCCTTCCAAAGGCGCGCGCTTGTTGTCGGCCCCCCATCGCAGGCAATGGCCACCGTGTCCTCCGTGGGGTCCTCCAAGGGCTCCCACAGCGGTTCGTCCAGAGTCTTGTTCGCAGATTCCTAGAAGCTGCCCCCGTGGCTCCCCTCATTTGTTTGACTCTTCTTTTTCGGTGTAGGTTTATGAATTCTTCCAGAGGCTCTCCAGAAGCTCTCCAGAGTATGTCCAGAGGCTCCTCCAGAGGCCCACCCAGAGGTTCCACCAGCGGCTCCTCCAGGGTCTTTCTCTGAGGCTCACCAGGGGGCTCATTCAGCGGCGCCGTGAAAAGCTCCTTGCAAGGCTCCTTCGCAGGATTTCCATAAGCTCCTCTGTAGGCTCCGCCAGAGGCTCGTCCAGGGGCTTCTCCAGAAACCCTCCAGGAGCTCCTCGGGGACTTCTCCAGAGGCTTCTCCAGATGCCTTTCAAGGGCTCCTCCAGGGACTCGTCCTGGGGCCCCTCCAGAAAGTCCAGCAGCAGCGCGCGCCTGCGGTCGCCCCCCCCCATCGCAAACATTGCCCGCGGTGGCCTCCGCAGGCCCCTCCAGAGGCCCCCACAGAGTCTCGTCCAGAGGCTCGGCTCCAAGCTCCTCCAGAGGCCGCCCAGTTGTTCCTTTCGGGGGCTCTCCGAGAGGCTCGCCAGAAGCTTTCGCAAAGCTTCCCAGAGGTTCCGCCAGAGGCCCCTCCAGGGGACAATAAAGGCCCCTCCAGGGGGTCCTCCAGGGGGTTCCTCAGAGCCTCCTCCAGACGTTCTTCCAAAGGCTTTCCGAGAGGGCCCCCCCAGAGGCTCGTCCGCGGGCTCGTCCAGATCCTTATGCCCTTGGCCATCGGCGCTAGACTCCATGCCGTGGGAATGGAGTTCGATGGAAATCAGCCGCGACCTGGGCGGCCTCGCGCAGAGGCTGGCGGGCCTGGCCGAGCCCCCCCCCCCCCCCCTTCTGAACGTCAACTTTTTTTTGGAGGTGAGGGGGGCCCCAAACACCCAAGGGAAAAACAGTTTATGATTGGGGAAGTCTCAAGCGAAAGCGCTATGCCATGCAGTTCTTGGGCCCCCCCGTCGACGAGCCCCCGCCCCCCCCCCCCACACCCGGAAAAATATGTTCGGGAAAAGGGTGATGTTCGGGGAGAAGTTTATGGTCGGGCGGGAGGATTCCGAGTGCCTTGATCAAAGCGCAAGGCCCCAGAGTGCGCGATGCCATCTTGCACATTCTCCAGAGGCCGTAGGGGAGAGCACCGAGATGGGCTCGTGAGGTCGATGGGCCCTATGAAACCCATGAGGTCGACGGGCCCTATGAAACCCATGAGGCTGATGGGCCCGTCCGCCCTGCGGGGCCGACGGGCCCCTTCAGCTCAATGAGGTCCATGCGGCGGTGCCCTCAGGGGAGCCGGCGCCGAATGCTCGCTCACCTGGGTGTTGCCCCAGTGGGCCTTATGATGCCGATGAGCTCTTTCAGCCTTGTGAGGCCGATGAACCCTGCGAATGGGCCCCAGTTGCCAGCGTTGGCCCTGCGAGGATTTATGTTTCTAGCGGCCTGGGCTGCGTGAGTTTCCTCCTCCTTCTCTTCCTGCAGACTCCATGTATATCCTTATCCGCCCGCCGCCTGCCCCCCCCCCCCCCCCCCCCTCCACCTCCCCCCCCCCTCCCGCCTCTTCATGCAATGTATAATATTTCTCCATGTAACATGTGTGGACGTTCTATCGTCGACGTTGCGCAATGCGCGGCGGGAGTCGGGCGCGGCGCGCGTCGCGGCGAAATGTCGATATCTCCTCGCCGCCGTGCATTTTTGAAACATGAAGTGTGCGTTCCCGCCTTGGCGCGGCGAGCGCCGATTGCAGTGCGTTGTTGGTGCGTGCTTCCGTCGCTCGCCCGCGGCGTTCCCCGTCTTACTCGCCCTTGCACATTGGATTGGTTTCTTTCATTCCTTCTTCCCACCGACACTTCGTCGCCATTGTCCCCCCTCCCCCACGCCTTCTTCTGGTCTCTCCCCATCCAGCCCCCTTGATCAACCGATCTGGTGTCCGCGCAGCCTGATGATGTAGAGGGGGCCCGCTGCTCATGCGCGCGTGGGGCTCATGGGGCCCGCGGGGCCCGTCAGGGCGAGCGCGGTTCATGGGGTTCCCCCCATCGCAGGCAATGGCCACCGTGTCCTCCGTGGGGTCCTCCAAGGGCTCCCACAGCGGTTCGTCCAGAGTCTTGTTCGCAGATTCCTAGAAGCTGCCCCCGTGGCTCCCCTCATTTGTTTGACTCTTCTTTTTCGGTGTAGGTTTATGAATTCTTCCAGAGGCTCTCCAGAAGCTCTCCAGAATATGTCCAGAGGCTCCTCCAGAGGCCCACCCGGAGGTTCCACCAGCGGCTCCTCCAGGGTCTTTCTCTGAGGCTCACCAGGGGGCTCATTCAGCGGCGCCTTGAAAAGCTCCTTGCACGGCTCCTTCGCAGGATTTTCATAAGCTCCTCTGGAGGCTCCGCCAGAGGCTCGTCCAGGGGCTTCTCCAGAAACCCCAGGAGCTCCTCGGGGACTTCTCCAGAGGCTTCTCCAGATGCCTTTCAAGGGCTCCTCCAGGGACTCGTCCTGGGGCCCCTCCAGAAAGTCCAGCAGCAACGCGCGCCTGCGGTCGCCCCCCCCCGTCGCAAACATTGCCCGCGGTGGCCTCCGCAGGCCCCTCCAGAGGCCCCCACAGAGTCTCGTCCAGAGGCTCGGCTCCAAGCTCCTCCAGAGGCCGCCCAGTTGTTCCTTTCGGGGGCTCTCCGAGAGGCTCGCCAGAAGCTTTCGCAAAGCTTCCCAGAGGTTCCGCCAGAGGCCCCTCCAGGGGACAATAAAGGCCCCTCCAGGGGGTCCTCCAGAGGGTTCCTCAGAGGCTCCTCCAGACGTTCTTCCAAAGGCTTTCCGAGAGGGCCCCCCCAGAGGCTCGTCCGCGGGCTCGTCCAGATCCTTATGCCCTTGGCCATCGGCGCTAGACTCCATGCCGTGGGAATGGAGTTCGATGGAAATCAGCCGCGACCTGGGCGGCCTCGCGCAGAGGCTGGCGGGCCTGGCCGAGCCCCCCCCCCCCCCCCTTCTGAACGTCAACTTTTTTTTGGAGGTGAGGGGGGCCCCAAACACCCAAGGGAAAAACAGTTTATGATTGGGGAAGTCTCAAGCGAAAGCGCTATGCCATGCAGTTCTTGGGCCCCCCCGTCGACGAGCCCCCGCCCCCCCCCCCCACACCCGGAAAAATATGTTCGGGAAAAGGGTGATGTTCGGGGAGAAGTTTATGGTCGGGCGGGAGGATTCCGAGTGCCTTGATCAAAGCGCAAGGCCCCAGAGTGCGCGATGCCATCTTGCACATTCTCCAGAGGCCGTAGGGGAGAGCACCGAGATGGGCTCGTGAGGTCGATGGGCCCTATGAAACCCATGAGTTCGACGGGCCCTATGAAACCCATGAGGCTGATGGGCCCGTCCGCCCTGCGGGGCCGACGGGCCCCTTCAGCTCAATGAGGTCCATGCGGCGGTGCCCTCAGGGGAGCCGGCGCCGAATGCTCGCTCACCTGGGTGTTGCCCCAGTGGGCCTTATGATGCCGATGAGCTCTTTCAGCCTTGTGAGGCCGATGAACCCTGCGAATGGGCCCCAGTTGCCAGCGTTGGCCTTGCGAGGATTTATGTTTCTAGCGGCCTGGGCTGCGTGAGTTTCCTCCTCCTTCTCTTCCTGCAGACTCCATGTATATCCTTATCCGCCCGCCGCCTGCCCCCCCCCCCCTCCACCTCCCCCCCCCCTCCCGCCTCTTCATGCAATGTATAATATTTCTCCATGTAACATGTGTGGACGTTCTATCGTCGACGTTGCGCAATGCGCGGCGGGAATCGGGCGCGGCGCGCGTCGCGGCGAAATGTCGATATCTCCTCGCCGCCGTGCATTTTTGAAACATGAAGCGTGCGTTCCCGCCTTGGCGCGGCGAGCGCCGATTGCAGTGCGTTGTTGGTGCGTGCTTCCGTCGCTCGCCCGCGGCGTTCCCCGTCTTACTCGCCCTTGCACATTGGATTGGTTTCTTTCATTCCTTCTTCCCACCGACACTTCGTCGCCATTGTCCCCCCTCCCCCCACGCCTTCTTCTGGTCTCTCCCCATCCAGCCCCCTTGATCAACCGATCTGGTGTCCGCGCCGCCTGATGATGTAGAGGGGGCCCGCTGCTCATGCGCGCGTGGGGCTCATGGGGCCCGCGGGGCCCGTCAGGGCGAGCAAGGCTCATGGGGTTCCTGCGACGAACAGGGGCGGTAACGATTATAATGCCTACCGATTAGGCTCGCGGGGCGCATGGGGATCATGGGGCCCCAGAGGCCCGTCGTTTTCGCGGGCTTCATAGGACTCACTCGGCCGATCGGCCTCGCTGGGCTCATTCGGCCCACATGGGTACGTGCGAGTGCGGCGCGAGTGTCGTGAGGAGCAGGGCCTCATAGGGCCCGCGGGGCCAGTCGGCTCTATATGGTTCACTCAACAAAGAGGCCTCATAGGATTCTGATGGCCCATCGGCCTCCCAGGGTGTGTTGCCCGTGCCGCGTGGGCCTCGTGATGGGGCCAGGCTTCATAGGGCTCAGAAGGCCCATCGGGCTCATCGGGCTTATCGGCCGCATCGGGCTCATAGGGCCCGTCGGCCTACTGGGCTCATAGGGGCCATCGGCCCCGTGAGGCTCGCAAGGCCCATCGGCCGCATTGCGCCCGTCAGGGCTGAGACGCGCAATAGGGGCTGCAGGGCTCGCAGGGTTCAGCGTCATAAGGATCATGGGGTCACAGGGCCCATGCAGGCCATCGGGCTCCTGGGGGTCACGGAGTTCCTGCGTGCGATCGACCCCGTGGGATAGACAGGGCCTGCCGGCCTCTCGCGCGGGCTTCAGGCAGCCTGGGGCTAGGCTCATGCAGAACGCGGCCTGGCTTGCTCGCAGGGCTCGTCGGCCTCGCGGCGCTCATGGGGCGCCGCCAGCGTCGCGGGGCTCACTGGGCCGATCGGCCTCGTTGGGGCGAAGGGGGGGCAACAGGGGGGGGAGGGGCAGGAGGAGGATGGACTTGACCTCTTCCCGAAGTTCAGTTCTCCAATGGCCGGGGGGCAGACGTGCGATCGACCGCGTCCTGATCCCCGCGCGTGTCTGCGCTTCCTCCTACCTCGACATCCTGCGTCGTGATTTGTTTAGTGCTGGCGTTTGTCTCGCAGAGAGCTCTCCAGATAACGCGCTATTATCCACTCGCACTGTGCCGCGCCCAGTAGAGGGCGCGCTTCGACCTTCCTCGCGCCGCCCACGACGCCCGCTATTTGGAAATTATTCACCCCCGAGACTGCGAGACCTACATCGCCCTGCGAGCGAATGCGCGGCCTTTACGAGGAGGGCGCAAAACAACTTATGTTCAAGCGTCTCACTGCTTTTTTTCTCCTCCTGAGGACTAGCTCCTCCGAGTCGTCGCACGTCGCGCGGCGAAGTTTTGCGTCGGCGACAGCTTCGGAGAAAAATGCCGGCGCGCAGGGAAGGGTGGTGGTGTGTGTGTGTGTGGGGGGGGGCGCGGAGTAGACCTCGCTTCCAAGTCCCACCCGGAGGCCCCGCTGGGCCCTGGCGCGCGGCGCCAGAGGCGCGTTCCGGGAAGCCCTCCACGGGGCGTGCCCCAGAGATCTCCCCGGCGCAAGGCTGGGTGGCCCCGCTGGGGCCGAAGCGATAGAGGATGGGCCGGCGCGCCGTTTGTTCCCAGCACTTAGGAAAATCACTTCGGCCGCGCGCTGTGTCGAGGTAGCGGGGGGTAGCCGGCGGCGGGAAGGGGTGCGCGCAGGCGCCTTCGGGTTGGGGCTGGGGCGGGGAATGTAAGGGCAGCGGGGGTTGATGTGCGAGCAAACGTGTTTGCGAAATATTAACTGGAGCTGTCCTGATACTTGGGGGGGGGGGGGCATTGTCCGTCGCCGCGCGGCTCAAGGAGGCCGCGGGCGAGCGTGGATGGCGCCCGCGCGCCAAGTCCCCATTTAAGTTTTTTTTCGCTGCCGGGGCAGTTGGTGCAGCAGCGGGCTGAGCCAACTGTGCCGGGCCAGCGCGCGGCGGGGAGGTTGCTCGCCCAGCCGGGGGCTGGGCCGGCCCCTCCAGGTCGCCGCGCGCCGCGCGGCGAAATTTTGCATCGGCGCCTTCCAGACGAAGGAAGCTCCGAGAATGGCTTATGCGGGCGCGCCCGGCGCGACGATCCCCGCGTCGATGAGGTCCAGGGTGAACTGGGCGTAGATGTGTCTACCTCGAAGACTCTGGTCGACGCGCGGCTCGATGGCGCTGCTCGGGGCGCTTGTCCTCCTCAGAAGCCGCGCGCGCCGGCGTGCCCATTGATCCAGCTCCTCGCCCGCCAGGGGCGCCGAAATTTCGCGCCTTGGGCAGGGCGAGGGCGAGGGGGCGAGCTCCCTCTGGTACTTGGCCTGGGGCCCAGCGTCGACGTGGTCGCGCCCCGGAGCGGTGCCGCGCAGGTCCTGGTGGGCTGTCGCGGGAGAACGGGTGGGAGGTCCAGCGTCGCGCGCGACTCGACGAACGCGCGAGAGCCCCTGAGCCTGCCCAAGAGACAAAAAGTGACCCGCTTCTGGAGCCGCGCGAGCGCTGCGGCTCGGGTCCGCGGAGACCAGGCTGTCGGCCGCTGCGGCGAGTGGCTGCGAGAGCAGCAGGTCCCGCGGAGCCGTCCGGGATGCAGTCATCATGGCCCCGACCCGCGGCCGCGGGCCCTGTCGCCCTCGCGTCGCCCTTGTATGAGATCTTCGCCCGGGGCTTGCGCAGCTCCTCGGCCTGCTGCTGCGCCTTCTCCTGCAGCCCAGCCTTGCCGTCGCCACCTGCGCCGCCCGAGCCAGAGCCCGATCGCGCCAGCAGCCTCTCCTCATTCACCTACTTCTTCCCCGTGAACGCCTGCGCCTTCCGGTGGAACCCGCCGTTGATGTGCTCGCAATTCGGGCGATGCCGTCTGCGGCTGGCGCGCCTCGCCCCCCCCCATGTACAGGGAAGGGTCCTCCATCGCGTCGTCAGCAGACTGGCGCCCTAGGATGCGATCCCTGTGACGACAGTCAACCATCTGCACCCTCCTGGATAGCAGCTCCATGCAGGCTGACCCGCCGACGGCAAGCTGGTCGTAGCGCGGGGCGGCTTCCCAGACTCGCATCACTAGGTCACGATCGTGCACTCCTTCATCGTGCGGCTGCGGCCCGCACTTGTGAACCCACTCCGCGTGCCTGGCCCGGGGGCGCTGGTCCTGCAGGGCAAGTAACTTGAAGCGCCAGGCCGTGTTCTGAGGGCCACGGATTGGCCAGCCAAATCAGGATGATATCGAGAGCGTGCGAACTGACTCACGAAAGCTGCGATGTCGAATCCCGTCGAGCACTGTCACCGCTGACAACACGCGGGTATCCAACTTTCCGTCCTCGACTGGGCTAGCAGGGTCGACCGCATGGAGGATGAGAAGCGAAGGGCCGACCCTGGCCAACGCGAAGCCGCCGAGGACCGAGTATACGTCCACCGTGTGAGAAACTAGAGGCTGCTTGACGGGCGTGGTGTCCGTGGCCTTGACGACGAACCAGTCGAGCGGAACCACCGACGGCAGCGCGCCCTTCCCGAACTCACTGCTGCTGCTGCTGCTGTTGCAGGCGCCAAAGGGGCCGACGTTGGAAGAGGATTGCTTGCCGCGAAAGCGGCAGGCTAGCGCTGGCGCTGCTGCCGTCGTCATGCTGCCCAGGCTGTCGGCCAGGCCGCCCACGAAGCTCAGCGCCTCGGCGAGCGCTGTCGGCGCCCACTGGTCGCCGCCCGCCGCACTCCGAACCGTCCACTATGTCCCATTCCTCGACTTTCGAACGGGCAACCCCGAATTGTCGATCAGCACGAACCCGCTCAACGGCAGGGAACAGCAAGTGGGGGTACACGTCGACACCGGGCGTCAATGCGTGCCAGACCTGGCTCGCCAGCGCCTGCTTCGCCGTCGGACGTGTCCCAATGTCGCTCTCGCACTGGTTTGGGCTGCGCAGGGCCGGCAGCACGCGAGCCTGCCATGACTCGCCGCGTCACCACTGGACGTAAACCCTCCGTCCACATCATGCTGCCGTCCCATGAAGCACGCGCACCAGCAGCACGAACAAACACCGCCGACGATAGCCGACAGCGGCCGAACACAGCACGAAGGCAGTCTCGACGCCACCGAAGGTTTCGTTGACAAGGTAGCAAGTGGTCGCCTGGTCGGCCACAGGGCTGAGGTACTCGGCGGTTCCGAACAATCGTGGGCCCCACGCCCGCCAGCAATGACTTGCGGCCCCAGACAAGAAGGGAGGCGACGCTGGACATTCGGCCGCCTGCAAAGCTTGAACATGACGCCAAAGGAAGTTGGCAGAGGCAGCAACAGGAGAGCGCAGCAATAACTTTCGCAAAACATGGGCTCGGAGGAGGAGGAGGAGGAGGAGGAGGAGGAGGAGGAGGAGGAGGAGGAGGAGGAGGAGGAGGAGGACTCGAGAAACACGATCAATTGTAAGCGGGGGGAGGATGAGGAGGGAGGAGGAGAAAGGGAGGAGTGCGAGGATGGGAAGGACGGGGGGGCGAACAGGACGGGAGGGCAGGAAGGAAGTCACAACGGGAGGGCAGGGCGGGAGGAGGGACCCCCCCTCTCCGCGCGCCGCCCATCCTGCTCGGCGGCGTACTCGGCCTCGGCCCGCTCGCGCTCCTCGTCCAGGCGCCGCAGCTCCTCCGCCTTCTCGGCCTCGAGCCGGCGGTGCTCCTCGGGGGCCCAGGCGCTGGGCAAAGACAGGGTCCCCAAACAGCGCTGGCGCTCACGGGCTCTTTTTTTTTTTTTGCTTCGGCTCCAAGAACATTTTATGGGTACGCCGGGGGTTCGGCTGGTGCCTGGTCGGTGTGCGCCCGTGGGCGCCTCGTCGCCCGTGGGTGCCCCAAGATCGTGCACCATGTAGCTTGCACTGCGTAGCTTACACCGCATGGCTTGCATCGTATAGCTTGCTCCACGTATGTCGCTCAGCGTATACTGCACACCATAGCTTACGCCACATAGCTTTCACCACATACATCACGCCATACACCTTGCAGCGCATAGCTTGCACTACAGAATTTGCACCACGCGAACTGCATTATATTGATTGCACCACATAGCTTGCACCATATGGGTGCACCACATAGCTTGGTACAAGGACTTGCTGAGTTGCTTTTGCGATGGCTAGCATATGTTGTATGTATGTGCGTATGCGTATGCTCGTATTCGAATGATGTGAAGGGGGGTTGTGGTATTATGTGCGCTGGTGCACTTTTTCCTCATCCTCATCCTTTCCCCCCTGCATTTCCTCCTCCTTTCCTCCTCCTCCTCCTCTTCCTCCTCCCTCCTTCTCCTCCCCTCCTCCCTCCTCCCTCCTTCCTCCTTCTCCTCCTCCTCCTCCTCTTTCTCCTTCTCCTCCTCCTAATCATCCTCCCTCGGCAAGCTAGCTCCTCCTCCACCCCCTCCTTCTCCTCCCCCTCCTCCCCCCCCTCCTCCCCCTCCCCCTCCCCCGCCCCCTCCTCCTCCCCCTCCCCTTCCTCCATCTCCTCTCCTCAGCCATCTCCTCCACAATATCGTTGTCGATTTCCTCTTCCTGCTTCTCCTCAACCTATTCCTCTTTATTCTCATCTCTCACCGTCCGTCATTTTTGTCCTCTCGCCCCCATTTTCTCCTACGGTCCTTTATATTTCCCTTCATCTCTCCATCGTTTCTCTATTTCATCACTGCGTAGCTCTCCATCCCTTTTGTTCTTACTTAGCAACCCTTCTTCTGGGTGTTCGTGTGATCCGCATCCCTCTCGTTTCCTCTTCTCGCCTCTTCCTCCTCTTGCTTCTTAATGTTCCTCCCGCGCCTTCCTCATTCCTCTTCGATGTTGCGCAAACCTGTGGGGGAAGCGACCACACTTAACATACGCCAAACGGATGTAGTATTCCTAGCTTCTTTCTCCAGGGGCCTATGCTATGGCCGGCCAAGAAGCTCATGGAGAGTCCCAAGGCTGCTCACATTGGGCCTAATCGACCACAGAGGTCCTCGACTCGGCCCCACAAAAAGGCACCCAACGCGACCACGATGACCCCAATATGGAACAACAGACCCCAACACGGACCAACAGGCCCCACATGCTCCTGACTCTGGCCGATGGTCCCAGACGCCGAGTGTTGGATGCCTCTTTTATACCAATGGGCCCCTTCCCCGAGTGCCTCATAATGATGCTGCAACTCCTCCTGGTTGCCCTCACTTCTCTCGTCATCCTTTCCCCCTCCTCGTTCTCCTCTTTCTGTTTTGTCTTTGTGGGCCTCTGGAGAAAGAAGGAACATCGACACAGGAATCAGAGAGAGAGAGAGAGAGAGCAGGGACAGAAAGAGAGAGAGAGGGAGGGATAGAGATATACAGAGGGAGGGAACTATATAAGCATACAAACATGCATATGCGTGTCTATATGTATATATATATATAGAGAGAGATATACTGACATATCCTTATATGAGGAACAAGAGAAATAAAGAGAGATCGAGAGAAAAAGAGAGAGAGAGAGAGAGAGAGAGAGAGAGAGAAAGAGAGAGAGAGAGAGAGAAAGAGAGAGAAGGTCTATGCGCAGGGCACTCGCTATATACACATGCGGCAGGCTGGCGTACGCAGCCTCGACAAAGGCCGAACACTGGAAATCTTTGCACTGATGCAGCTCTCGCCCAGACCGCCCGCATCAAGAGTACCCAGCTGCATGGTAGGGTGCAACCCTTCAGCCGTTCTTCCGCCTGGGCTGAGGATATGCTGTTGATCTGAGCCCTCCAATCTCTCACAACTTTTGCTTTCGGAGCTGAATGTCTTCAGCGCGCTCGCTGTCAAGCATATGCTGCCCCGGGTTGCCGCCACAGGCTCCAATCTTTCTCGAGTCGGCGCCAAGGCAGCCCAGCAGGGCTCGAAGAGAGAGAGAGAGAGCTCCGCGATGGCCCCGATGCAACCCCCGAGATCACTCAGCCTGTGGGGACCAGCGGCAAAGGAGGGCGCAACATTGTTTGCCATTCCCGGCCGCTCGCCATCAATTACTGCAGGTCCGTGCCGTGTCGACCCTGGCTTTGGTTCCTGACACCGCGCTGGATCGTTCAACCTTGAACGATCGGCCGTCTCCGCAACGTCCGATCGTTCAACATCGACCGATTCTGGGCCGCCATCGGCGTTCAACGTTGAACGTCGGCGGCGGGGTCGCCGCTGGTCGACACGACGCGAACCTACCGTATAGAAGCGGCCGGAACCGCTCCTCCTTCGCTTGCTGCAGCTCGGCCCAGATCGCATCGGAGACCCCGTCGTCGCGCGCCTCTTCCTCGGCCGCCTGGGGCCCAGGGGGCAGGCAGGGCGAGCAGGAGCCCGAAACCGGAGAAGGAGGACGAGCTGAATTAGCAGCAGGTGGAAAGGAGGAGGAGGAGGAGGACGAGGAGGAGGAGGCGGATGATGATGATGATTATGATGATGATGATGATGAGGAGGAGGAGGAGGAGGAGGAGGAGGAGGATGAGGAGAAGAGGAAGAAAAGGAGGAGTCTAGAGCTTCTCGAACAGCCGGCGGAGGGAGCCAGTGATGGACTCTTGAACTCGCTTAGCCTCTTGTGGAACAGCGAGTCGATCACTTTCAGCAGTTCGGAGGTCGCACCATCGACCATATCTGCCAGGGAAGGCTTCAGATCTGAGCGGATGCAGACGCGATATATGGCAGCCTAGTTTTCCGCCTCGATCCTCGGTTTGACCTGCAGGCCAATGCGGTCGCTGTTGGACAGGATGTGGGCGGGGATGCCCCAGCGAGGTCCTGCAGTCAAGGACTGGTGAACATCGTGCTCGGAGCGAAGCGCACGGGACAGAAAGAAACTGGGCTGGGGAACTGAGAAACGGGATCGCCCAAATAGTGTCGGTAAAGATAATCTGAGTGAGCCCCCAGTGCAACCCACGAATGTAGCACAACCTGTCCTCGAACTTCCCCGAGGCCGAACACAACTAGCCCGAGGCCGGCCGCGTATGTACGTAAACAAATGACATTCGAACACACCTGGAGAGTCAAAACCAGCTTCCTAGAAAGACGCAATGGCGTTGGCCCGATCAAGGCCGGCAGGACAAACGATGACGCACTTCTTCGGGTTCAGCCAGAGGAACAGGACGTTCAGTTCGCGGCATTTGTCAACAGCCGCATCGCGATCGGAAATGACACCAATTAGTGACTTGAGATGATGTCAGCGTCGTCGGCACATGCGAACGGCCTGGCAGGATGCGGCCGCAAAGCTTTCTCAAGATAACGAACACTGGAGTCGAACCAATGTGTGAAGATCACTCACTCAATTGGCGCCCTTGTTTGACCCCGTCGGACAATAGCAAAGCTATTGAAACTTGCCGTTGGCAACCGATTTCTTTGACCGCATTTTTGTCCAGCTCACGGATGGCGTAGAGGATGAAGCGAGGCGATCCTAGACGCGCGAGGCAATCTATGATCCAATCGAGGTTCAGCTACGGGAAGGCAGCGGCGATGTCGAACAGAAACAGACCAGCACGCTGGAGCCCTTGAAAAGGACAAAAATCGAGCAACATGGCTTCCATTTCGAGAATGCGATGGTGCATGTTGCGTTTCTTGCCGAAGCCCTCCTGAGCGGCCGAGACAGAGAACTGGACTTGGACGGAGAGAGGATGAGCAACCGCAGCTACAATAATCTTGTTGTCGCACTTGGAAAGGGCAATCGGGCAGGGCGACTAGCATCAGCAGAACGAGAGATTCCACCTGCGCCATCCTCACCTCCGCCACCTGCTTCCGTCGGGGAAAAACCGTAAGCGCGGTAGAAGCCGTCCTTCGCACGATGGCAATCGAGCAGGAGGGGCTAGAGATCGAATGCGCAGTCGTGGCAGAGCTCGCCGCAAACAACTCCGCTCAGCATGTCCAGTGTCGTCGGGGAGAGGGGGCGGACTCGCGTTTGGCCTGGTGTAAACCTACGAACTCGCGCTTGGAAAGCCGCCGCTCAATCCCAAGGGGGACCTGCTGAACTTCGCGGGGGATCCAATCTCTTGCTTGACTATGATTTTGCCTGCGGGGCCCAGCGGCGTGAACCTGCCCCCGGTGCCGGGCGGGATTCCAAGCGCTATGTGCCAGAGAGCCATGCGTGGACTCGTCCGGGCCATGAACATGAACGGGGTGAGTTGGCACCTTTGCCAGGGCCAGAGCCTGAGAAGATCGCGAAGACGAGCGGACGTGGTCCGCGTGGGAGGCATTCGGGATCTCGGCAAGGGAATCGCTCATCTCAGCGTAGAGCATGTCGCCGCAGAGGCTCTGGAGGTACTGGTGGAACCCCGCGCGTGCCTGAGATGTCGAAATGTTGATTTTGCAGCGGCGACGCGTAAGGGCACCTGCGCGCGAGTGCACGCCGGCCGGAAGAAGTAGGTAAGAGCATGAAGTAGGAAGGCGGATCAAGTGGATTGGGTCCAGGCCCTCCCAGAGAACAAGAAAACACAGCAACATCATGCCGATTCTTGAAGTAGGAAGGCGCTTGAAGTAGATTGGGATCTGGTAATCCAACAATACCTACTTTCAACGACCGGCGTGTAAAAGAATGTGCTGCTGGGTGCCTCGCGTGAGCTCCAGGCAAATCGCCGCGTGCTGGCGGTCGATCGCGGGGCCGCGCCGGGCGCGGCTGGAGGGGCGGCCTTTGGCGGCGCGCGCGCGCGTTCTTGGATTCCGAGAGCCCGCTCCCGAGGATCGCCCGAGAACCAGGCCTCCTGAACGAGTTCGGCCGATGGATCATGCCATTCGCTGTGCTGGGCCGCCCGCTTAGGCGGCGCGCGCGCGGCGCCTTGTTCGGGGGGGTTGGAGGGCGACAGGGGCATGATCGGACGGTCCGCGACGATCATTAACGAGGCTCACCGCGCAAAGCATAAGAGAGATATCCAGAAGTATGGGGGAGTTAAGTTTGTGCACCGCCTATCTAGAGACCAACGCTAAGGGTGGTGCAGCATCGTGGGCTTCGCACCTACGAGTGTAATCGAGCTGGTCAACAACGGCGACTTGGGGAGCAGGTCTACCGACAGAACCCCCCCGCCTAGAAGCCGCCGAAATCGTGGCGCATCCTCGTTCGAGACCACCTCTTCTCGCCAGACTCCAGAGAGTCCCAATCGCCCCCGAGGAATACTGAAGCACGATTCAGTCCCAAGGTGTGTTGGCGGACTTTTTGAATAAGCTCCATCTTCAGACTACGGCGGCGC
>CAUYUJ010000059.1:414983-474983 GCA_963575745.1 Prorocentrum cordatum | reverse complement strand
ACGCACGTGTGCGATTGTAGAAAAGATCAGTGGAAACATCAGCCGACGAGTCGCTCGCCGGCCGCGCTCCCTGCTTAATTTTGGCCCAGGGCCGCTTCCGCTGCTCGCGGGTGGTGACTTGCGGCCCAAGGAGGATGCCCAGACACTCATGGCTGTGGGCAGTGAAGGGCCCCTGCCGAGCCTCCGCGCAGCCAACCAGCAACTCCCGCGCCTGGCGTTCGACGTCGGGCGAGAAGTCCCCAAATCACGGCGCGACCTGCACTTGCGGGTCTTGAGGATAAGAGAGGCAAGCGCCGAGGCGAGAGGGCGTCCCGCCGAGCCTGCACAGGTCCGTCGCGGTGAGCACGACAGCGCCAATATCGTCGACGCGCGCCCCCTTAGGAGAGCGCGCCGCGGGGGTCTCCCGCCCGTTCCGCGTCGGCCAGGGATGGGGTGGAGGCAGCTAGACAGAGCGAGCTGCTAAAAGGGCGCCTTTGGAGAGCGCCAGCCAAGACAAAGAGGAAGGGCATAAACGTCACTCCCACTTTCAACCGTTGCATTTCATAGAGAATGACGACCGCGCGGGCCATCCCTGACGGGGGGGCAAGACTGCGCAATCTTCGCTTCAAACGGGCCGGGGGTGCATTTGGGGGCGCTGGGGGGGAATCCAACGCGAGAAGCAGCGGGCGCCATTCTTTAGGTGGGGTGCCGCGCTGAGAGGGGCCCTTGAAGATCGACCCCGACCTCGCCCGCGCATACAGCTCCATCGCGTTCCGCAGAGAAGACCTCCATTCCATGAGGCCGTTTTGGACCTGAAGGCTAATCTAGCTCAGGATGGCAGACGGCGGAAAATGCGTTGCCGCCGCGACGGATTGGTCAATGGTGTTCTTCAGGGCTAGAGGCCTGGTTTCATCTGCCGCGCGCGTGAGCGCTGCGGCCTCGGAGTCATCGGGCTGATCGCCCTCGGCCAACGTGGCCGCGAGCAACTCGAATGACTGAGTTGGGGGCGCTTCGCCCGCTGCGAGCGCCCAGAGTGCTTCCATTGCCGAGGGGGGGCCGTGCCCCAGTGCCCATGCGCTAGACTAGCCCGTTCGGCCCGGGGGCCGAGTCGAGCGCGCGCCGCGGGAATCTCCGAGCCGGAGAGCTTCGATGCAAAACGCTCTCCATGCCGCTCCGCCCCAGCGGGGCGCGAGGAGCTCCGTGGGGAGATCGGGGCCCGCAAATCCGCGAGGTTGCGAGCTTTCCCGGCTGGCGAAGACGAGGGCGCCCGGGGCCCCCCGACAGCCAGCGGGGCCCCGTGTTCGAGCGCGCCGATGGAGGGCCGCAGAGCGCTTCGAGGAGGTGGGCGGACTGCCCGCGAGCTCTCTGGGCGCTCTTGGAGGCCCGAGCAACCGGGGTCTCGCCGCGGGCGCCCGCGCGCTGGGCTTCGATAAAGGGCGCGGCTAAAGCCTCGGGACTAGCGGGGTGGGGCGGGGGGGGGGGCGTTCGTCGAGCGGCCGCGCCCGCGGGGGGCGCGATCCAGGAGGTGGCCCCCCGTCAGCGGCGCCTGGGCGACGCGTCGAAGGGCTGGCCTCCTCATTCGCAGCCTGCGCGTGTTCGCGAAGCCATGGGCGTCGAAGGCGGAGACCGCGCCAGCATCCCGTCTCGCGACCGCTCGCGATATCGAGCGCCAGGCCATAGCGCGCCCCGGCGGCCATGGGCGAGCAGGAGCAATCGGCACATCGCGAGCGACTCGGCCAGCGGCGCGCTGAGCACGAACAGCAAGACGCACGGGGATGTCCGCTGGCCGCTGATCGATGCCAATCTTCGCTGCCCCCCTGGAACTTGCACGCCATCCCTTTGAGGGCTGCCGGTCGGGGAACGAAGCTCGGGGCTGGTTGAGAGCGCCCGCGTTAATGCGCGGATCTAAGTGCCCGAGCCAGTGCGACCGCTGATGCCCCTCCCATCGAGTTCCGCTGGTTCGCTGAGAAGGCGAATGAACTGCAAGTGGCGGATGGCCAACCAGGTCGGCGTTTCGTGAAGATTCTGTCAGAAGATCCTGTCAATCCGCAACGACACTAGATGCTTTTTGCGTGAGTGGGTGGGGCGACCATTGTCATGTTCCACCATCGATTTCCGAATCGCCCGCCGTCGCCCAAGCCCCAGACGTCGACCCCTCGACGTCGCCATCCGAGATGTTGAGGTCCCCGGCCAGGCGCGCGGAGACGCGGTCGTGGGCGGCGCGCGCGAGGGCGCGATGTCGGCGTGGGAGAGAACAGACCGAGTTCATGTCCGACGCCTCAACACGGGGATACTGGATATTCCAACGGCGCCACGCCTGCGAACCTGCGACAGCGGTAACCAACGCGACGCGACCTGGTACCAACGCGATCTTGGACAAATCACTGATGTTCCTGCTGCGCGGCGCGATGGCGAACAGCCCGCCAGCGCGCAGGGCAGCAGGACGGGGCGTCCAAGAAGTCGTGGGAGTAAATAAAGTCTCGGCCGCAGCGCAGTCGTCGCATCCAATGCCGAGCAGTGCGTTTCCGGCGGCGCAACCGTGGCGCAGCCATTCAGCAACCTGTCAATTTCGCAAGCCTTATTCGCCGTGACCTTGTTCTCGTAGTGCGTCGACGAGCGGGTGCTTCACGTCGCAGGCGCGACCGTATCAGAATTCTCGAAGACTCCGTCGCCCACGCCACTGCATTCTTGATGTCCCAGCGCCTGGTTCGCCATGTCCTCTGCGCCCGTGTCGGCGAGCTGTAGGCTGGCCGACGCATCGAAATTCCACGTGCGCATTAAGCGCTTGGTCGGGCGCGCCTCCACTCTGGGCGCCCGCTCCCGCGACGTGGAAATTGCCCGCTCGTCTGCGTGCGCAGGGCGACCGCGTCGCGCGCAGAAGTCGTTCCCGATCTTCTTGCAAGCGATTTCACGCGCGACATCGCGTGTTCCCCTCAACCGAGACATCGGAGAGAGCGTGATCCACCGCCGCTCTACTGTGGAAAATAGCCGCCTTTTTCCTCCGGAATCCGGGAGCCCCCCCCCCCCCCTCCGAAAGTCGCCCTCCCCTGCTGGAACCCCTCCCCCCCCCCCCCCGCCCCCCGGCAACCCCCCCCCCCCCCTCGAAGTCGAAAAGCCGGGGGGGGTCACTACCGGTTCGACCCCCCCCCCCGCCCCCCCAGCAAACGAGCACCGGTCCCTCCCGCCGTCCTCGCCGCATCCCCCCCCGTTGTTGTTCCCAGCACCACTGTCCTCACCACCAGTCCCCGCTGGTTCCACCACCGCCTCTACTGTCCCCACCAGTGCCACCACCACTGTCGCGCTGTCCCCACTGTCCCCGCCACTGTTCCCACCGCGGCTCCACTCTCGCAAATTTCTCCACGACTTTCCCCACTGTCCCCACTGTCCCACTGACTGAGCTGTCCCACTGGTCCCACCACTGTCCCCACTGTCCCCACCACTGTCCCCGCTGTGCCTCTGTCCCATTGTCCCACCGGCGTCGTCGCCACCGCCTTCGCCACTGTCCCCACCACCACTGTACCCTCCACTGTCCTACTGTTTCCACCGCATTCCCACTGTCCCCACACCACTGTCCCCACCACCACCATCCCCACCACTGTCCCACTGTCCCCGCTGTTCCCACCATTGTCCTCACCATTGTCCCCGCCACTACCGTCCCCACTAATGTCCCACTGTCCCCGCCGCTGTCCCGCTGTCCCCTCGCCGCTGTCCCCGCCGCCGCCGTCCCCGCCACTGTCCGCGCCCCCCCTCGGTTTGAGGGGGGAGGGGTTTGAACTGGTAGTGACCCCCCCCGGTTTTCGTGTTCGAGGGGGGGGGGGGGGCTCGAACTGGCAGTGACCGCCCACCCTTTTCATGATGAGCTGGGGGGGGGGGGGAAGGGTTCGCACCGGTAGTGACCCCCCCCCCGGTTTTCCGGATGGAGGGGGGGGGGAGGGGTTCGAACCCGTAGTGACCCCCCCCGGTTTTCCGACGGTAGAACACGCTCTTTCAGACATCGAGGGGGGCGGGGCGGCCGCCGGGGTCGACGGCGGCAAGACAACCTCCATTGACCGGCGGCGAGCGGCGCAGCCGCCAACGCAATGCCTGCCTGTGTCTTCACAGGCGCACCTTTGAACTTGAAAGCGAACGATCTGCCCGACTGCTCGCCGAGAAATTCCCCCCCCTGCCTGGGCGAGTGGCCGGCGTCCACGTGCCGTGTGCTCGGGCCGGCCAGAACTCTCTCAAAGCTGACATCTGCCCGAGCCCGAACGATGAGAACGGTCTGATCAAGTGCGGGTTGCCACTCGCCCGTGCGCGCCGCTGGCACGTGGGCGCGCTGCTTCCTGAGATCAGGCCCCTGCTCCAGCGCCTTGAGCCTGACTTCGCACTCCTCCTGAACGCATCTGATGGCAGTGACGTCCGACTCCGCGAAATCGATTGGCCTCGCATTTTCCGAGCTGGTTTTGGATGTACTCTTCGAAGTATTGAGCAGTGGCTGGGCCGACGTCGACGCGATCGAATGCATTCGGGAGTCGATCGTCTCTTTGAGCGCGTCCACTGCCGTCGACTTGATGCGGTCCTGTAGATCCTTCTCCATGTCTGACCAGGAACAGGGGACTGAGCGAGGCCAGGAAGGGATAACGTGGTGATGGACATGTCCGGCATGAGGCAGGGGCCATGGCTGTGGAAATTGGCCTCCACCTCCTCCGACGGGCACAAGGCGGGCGCCAACATTTTGCGACGCCGGAGATGGGAGGGTCGGTGCGTCGAAAAACGCCGACACGAAGGCACAGCCGTCCTCTTCCTGAACACTGGGGGCGGGGGTCAGCAATAGGTGATCGCGATCTCTCTCACTCCGTGGTCTTTCTCCAGGCGCATCCAAATCCCCAGCTCTTCCTAGCATCTTACCAAACCACCTGCCTGGCCGCGGCGTAGCAGGAAGGGTGGGGTCGCCTGTAACCTCAGGAATTTGGCCGCCGTTGTCAGCGCCCCGACGAATACGGCGAGGAATGACAGCAACTTTCGCTTACTTCTTGCTCTTTGTCTTTCTTGTCGTTCTTGTCTGGCATCTACACTTGTTGAGGAAGGGGATGGTGATGCCTCAGTCTACCCCCCCCGCTCAATGTCAGCAGCGCTGACCTCGGGTCCATTCAGTCCTGGCACACGCTGGTGCGACAATATCCAAACCTCGGCGAAATGGCTGGGAAAAGCCAGGATCCGGCCGCGGCCTACCTGTATCCGTTTGGCTCCGCTGGGAACCTGGCATCTTGAGGCAAAATTGAGACGGAAGGAGGCGGACGAAGGGGATGGAGGAGGAGGAGGAGGAGGAGGAGGAGGAGGAGGGGAGGAGGAGGAGAGGAGGAGGAGGAGGAGGAGGAGGAGGAGGAGGAGGAGGAGGAGGAGGAGGAGGAGGAGGAGGAGGAGGAGAGGAGGGATGAGGAGGACGAGAAGGAGGAGGAGGAGAAGAGAAGGAGGAGGAGGAGGAGGAGGAGGAGGAGGAGGAGGAGGAGGAGGGAGGAGGAGGAGGAGGAGGAGGAGGAGGAGGAGGAGGAGGAGGAATAATATCGGCTCCCCACAACGGCAAACCTTTTGGCCGCACTCCCTGGAAGTCCCCTGTGGCAGTCCCGGAGGCCCGAGTCAAGCTGCCGAAAGCGCCAGACCACCAAGAGCTCGACCTTCGAGCCTCGCACCCCTCTTGCGGGTCAAAGGTGGGGGGGGACCAGCTCGGGGGGGGAAACGTCGACCTGGAACGAGCGGGGTATCGCCGATGGATCGGCGATCGGCTCCCGACAGCGAAGCCGCGCGGCCCTGGGCGGGGTGGGCCCGTCGGGCCCGGCGGCGATCCATGGGCGATTGGGGGCCGATGCGTCCCTCCGGAGCCTCCTCCCCTCTCCAAGGCTGCCCCTCCGATGCATCGGCAATGTATCGGCGATTCCAGGTCGAGGAGGAGGAGGAGGAGGAGGAGGAGGAGGAGGAGGAGGAGGAGGAGGAGGAGGAGGAGGAGAGGAAGAGGAGGAGGAGGAGGAGGAGGAAGAGGAGGAGGAGGAGGAACCACTCTGTCTTGGGCGCCCGAAGTGGGTACAGCAAACATGAATACAATGCCCAACGACACATGCTGTCCAAAACCGACAGACAGCGGCCGCTGTTGGGCAGGCGACCTTCCGTCTCCAGTGGACACCTTCCGCGGCGACACAGACAGCGAGTCCTGTTCAGAACGAGCAGGAATTGCTGTCGGTCTCTGTGCCCGCACTTTCCGTATCCATGTCGATCGTCTTGACCTCTGTTCGCCCCCTCTCGGGTCGGGCGAAAGGGGGGGATAGCAACGGGGGGGGGAATTCGAGCATCAGCTCACGCAGCTGATTTTCCCGGCGCCTCCCGGCGCCGGAGGCGGCCATGTATCGAGGAATGGGCCCCTCGGTGAGGCCGAAACCAGCTGCATGCAGCAGATTTCGCACCCCCCCCTTTCCCAATCCCTCCCTTTCGTTTGGCAGCGAGCTGGTCCCTGCGGCCAGCGCGCCCTCGGATGGTCCTTGGGTCTCTGCCGCACGGTAGAAACCCAGAGAGGAGGAGGAGGAGGAGGAGGAGGAGGAGGAGGAGGAGGAGGAGGAGGAGGAGGAGGAGAGGAGGAGGAGGAGGAGGAGGAGAGGAGGAGGAGGAGGAGGAGGAGGAGAGGAGGAGGAGGAGGAGGAGGAGGTGGAGGTGGAGGAGGAGGAGGAGGATTCTATTCTATTCTATTCTATTCTACCGCTATGCGTGGTGACCTGCTGCTAGGCGGGGCACGCTGGGCCAAATCACAAATCAGGGAACCTTCCTCCAGACTTAGGAGGCAATCCCTTCTTCAGACGGCTGAGCACTTCGTGGCCAGCACGGGTGGCTGGCAAACATTCCACCTTGAGGTTCCTTGGGTTCTCCACGCAGTGGCACCCGCAGACCTGGCAAAACAATACTCCTCTGAGAGTGGCGAGCTGATGCGAGGCATGGCACAGCTCGGCCACGGGATGATCCGTTCCCCCACCCACTCCCGCCTCCAAAGGCCCAAGATCATCAGGAGGAGGTGAGGGCTCCCTGCCAAGAGGGTCTGGTGCACTCCTAGCAGGGAGGGCTTGAATTCGCTGATTTATCTCAGCACGGGGTTTGCAAATACAAGGCCAAAATTCACAGAGGGGGCCTCGACGTGCGAACGAGCGTACGCACAACCGACACTTAAAGGACGAGGAACGCACCACACAGTCATGACCTGAGTCACGGAGCCTGCATAGTCGCTCTTCCAGAGACCTCACAGAGGCACGGGTGCGTCCTATTCGTCGTACTTTCTCACGATCAGAGCAAAACAAAACCTCCCTCTGGACGGACAGAAGGCGGCCCAAAACCTTGAAAACCCGCTCATCGGCCTGAAGGGTCCGTTGGGCCGCATCTTCTGTCACCTGGCCAGCATCAGCAGCCTTACCCGCGAAAAAATCAGCGGCTTCATTGAGGTAGACCTCAGTGTCACTCAAAACCATGTGAAACGCCTGAGCCTGGGTGGGGTGACCTTTGGTCCATCGAACATCAACCGCGCCGCCCCGAGCCCCCAGGACCTCATGGTAAGTCTTCCAAAGATCAAGCATCGACGATTTAGCCTTCATACTTAGGGGGCGACGCACACCTTTCACGACGGCCATATTATCTGAATAGACCCTGACATTGCCAGTAGAGCGCATAACCAGCTGTACAGGTGCAAATAATTCGGCCCGACCAGCAGACTGCACCTTAGATGGCAGTGTCCCACTGGCTACACCGTCAAAGAGGCCTGCTGGACCTTGGTGGACGATCGCCCATCCGCATCGCCTAAGTCGCCAGTCTTTATGATACCTACCTCCACTGCCGTCAATTCCCCAGACACCCCCTTCCACGCGAGCTCCCGCACTTAACTTTCCCCAATCCCAAGAGAGCTCCATGGGCTCGGGAAGGTGGCCAACACTGGCGGACAAGGGCGGGGGCCCACGCATCCAGAAACAGGAGGTTTCAGCAGAACTCAGAGCTTCAGCCTTAAACTCATTCGATCGGTCGATCGCGCTGTCGGGGATATCATCATTACATCTGCAGGACCAAAAACGATGGGCTGCTGTCTCGGCCTCGAGGCCGCACCTAGGGCACCTGCCATTAGTAGAGGACTCGTAGCCCGCCTTAGCAAGTCGGTCCTCAGTTCAAAAGCCAGCTGTCAGAACATTCCTGATCATTCCAGCGGCTTCAAAAGAGCCTTCCCTTTCAAGTTTCCTCAAAAACATCCGAGGGGCAGTGAAATCAACCCCTCCTCCTAAACCAGCTCCTTCATAGTGTTTTGCAGCCCCGCTCCACGACGTGTCCCCGCACACCTCCATGAGCGTGCTCCAGAGGGTGTGGGGGGAAGCCTGGTCGCTGGGGCGGACGTGCATTCCATTGGGGAGAGTCCAATATGCTGGGCTACGCGGTACCACATTGAGGTCAAGGAGCACCGGAACTGTAGCCGCCAAAGGACCACGCACACATTGCCACCGATGCTTGGTCTTGCTGAACTTCTCAACTACAATGTCCCAGCATCGCGAAACCTCCAGCCGTTTTGCGTGCGCAAGGTCCTGCCATACATCGTAGAAACTCACAAGCTGCTCATAGCGAAGCCTAAACTGGGGGTCATCCTTGGCAGGACTGATAAGCCCCAAGACAGTGGTAGTGCAGGCCCCAGGGTTCCATCTACCACTGCACATGGCCGCTTGGGCTCTCATAGACTGGATTTGCCCTGGAGTAAGCCCCAACACCTGGTGGGGCCACGAGCCGACAGCAAGGGCCCCAGGTTTATACAATCGCCTCGCGGATCCAACGATACGGGCCAGAAAAGCAACCTTTTCAGCCTTCTTGGAGGCCTGGCGACGTCGTTGCATTAACTTCACAGTAGACCTCTTTGTCCCCGCCGTGGTCATGACCCCCAGATCTCGAGTTGCAGCCTGTAATTGAATATGCAACCCTGTCGCCCTGAAGCGGGCGGCAAGCTCACGTCCGAGGTCGGTATGGCTGCACACAAGAGCAGACTTGCCAGAAATGGTGCAACCAACTTCTTCAAGCTGGTGGGTCAACAACATGGCGGCAGGCACTAGAGAGTCCAAAATATCCTTCATATTTCCAGCCTGAGACTGGGTGATATCGTCTACATAGGATTTAACCTGGACGGGGCGATATTGCACTTGAGCCAAGTCCAGGATCTCATACAAGTAAATCTTAACCCATGACATGGATTGCATGCACCCCGCCAGGATACCCCTCCCAGGGGGAATCATATCAGAAACAAAACCACCAACCTCTAGAACACGAGGGGACTCATGAATCAAAACACCAAGGTAGAGGAGGTGGAGCGGGTAATCCATCTTCACAGCAAACTCAAGCAGCCTGCGCGGCTGGACAGTGTCGAAAAAACGCTTGAGGTCCCAGTGGGCTCCGACCGAGCAGAGCCCCAACATGCGAGCCATCTCATGGCCGAGCTCGCGAAGTAAGACGGCCTGGATCGCGCTGGATCCTCTCACTGCGGTGTCCCAATAATTATACCTGTCTAGCGTCCATCTATCAAGATCATAATTACGAGCCTTGCAGTGCACCCTGTACAGGGAGGGGCATTTACAAATCGGACGATCACACTCTATGTTCTTAGGAAGCAAAGCTATAACACTGAGAAAAACCTGGGGAGGCCAGGACAACGAAGCTTCACACTGATTGAGGAGATGCGTGTACCCCAAAACAGCGTCTCGAGGTAAGTCAACCAACACCCGAGGAGCCCAAGAATCGACCCCAACCGCAGTAGTGTTAGAAAAACACCTCGCAGCTCTCAACACATCGATGGGTTCCAAGGGGTCCAAAACCTCAAGGGACATGAGGGCGCGAGGTCTGAGCGCATCCAGCACTCCTGAGAGCAAAGACATCCCGTCTGGGGAATCCCAAACTTGGCTCCAGAAAGCCTGCCGATATCCCAAGATCCCCAGGGAGCTGACGGACCCCTTGAGGGGCCAGCAGGACTTGGGGCGGTTCCCCAAGGTCATGTTTCAACCAAGCGTGCACCTTTTTTCGCACCTTTGGGAAGGGCTTTGAGGAGCCAGTCTTTCATCCGAGCTCTGGACAAGCTCCTTGCAGCCTTCCAGGCAGCACTCACTCGAGTAGAAATAGCGCCCGTCAAGGTGTCGAGTCCTTCGACCTCGTTGGGAAGCGAACAAAACTGGGCGCGCCACCAGCCGATGCCGTACGCATCGTCGGCACAGGTGTATTTGTCCAGCTGCAAAGCTAAACCTTGTAGGACGCTACCTGAGCTCGCGACCATGTGCAACGACTTTCTTGCCAGGTAAAGTCGATGCTCGTACATCTTTTGAGAAACTTTGGCCCAATGAGCCAGTTCTGGTTCGCGAAAACTTTGGCCAGCAGGGCCCGTCCGACCAATCGCCGCGCGCCGAAAAACTGGAAATTCACATCGTTTTACCTGGCACGCACTGTGGTCGACTGCAACCGCACGAGACTCAAACATGGCTTCGGTCGCTCTAGACCAAGTGCGATACAAAGACGTAAGCTTCTCACTTAAATTGCCCTGAACATGCGGCACCAGTGCATTGTAAAGATACCCCGGAACTTCAGGCAGCACTCTTTCTCGCCCGAGACTCGCAGCGGCGTTTAGGAGATGCTGTGGCCAGGGTAAATCAGGCCCAGGACAATTCGGGAACGGTATAGACTTACCGCGTTGTCACATGTGTTGTTACAAAGCTTCATGTTGAATGCAAACTTTCAGGCAGACATGAGTTTTAAAGGGGCTATGAGTATACGTACTAGCATGAACGTAATCAGCCAAGTCGCTGGAAGCAATCACATAGTCAATAAGTGTGCCGCGTCCCTGGGTACAAGTGAAGCCGACATCTTCTGGAACTAGGCAGCGTGCACGAGCAAGCTTCGGGAAACCAGACAGGTCCATGTCGCTCACGAGTACGTTGAAATCTCCCATCAAGAGCCAGGGAATGGCGAGGGTCCCAAGGAACTCGGAAACGGCACGGATGCGCTCGATGTTTTCCCCAGACAAAAAAAAACCAGGTCAGCAATCAAATATATCGCACCTACAGCAATGACACATTCTTTGGTTTTGAGCTCCAAAAATTGCCAATTGAGGCCGCTGCCAAAATCTGACAAGCTCGGATCCGAGGACAAAAAACGTCGGAAACACAAACCTTTGGAAACCACAGCTCCTACTCCTCCATGAGTACCCCCTCCAGGGGAGGGGAGGGCTGGCCTCAGATGCGGCCTCCAGCCAATCTGAGCTGCATTGCGTTTGGCGCGCGGGAGGTCCTTCAGAAGATGATGCTCCGCAACAAAGAAGCCATCGCACAAGGGCTTGATATGTTGCAATAAATCCAATGTCACCTGATTCCATGATGTGATATTGCAGAACATCAACTCAATCGCCGAGGACGGATTGCGAAGACTCGACGCCTCCATCGCACCATGTTGGCTAGGAACGCTGTGAACCAGATGCTTGCCCACCGCCAGCTTGTGAACGTACAGGTCCAGCGGCGCCTGGCTGCATCTGCTCCAACGCACGGTTGAAAGAGGCCGCGGCGCCATCTCGAACAGTACGGAGACGCTTGGCGGCCTTGATGTGGGACTGCTTCTGCATGAGCTTCTCAAGCTTGACCAACTCTTCTGGGGATAATGCTGCATCGATACTACGCTTCTTGAGCTGCTCAAGCTCGGCGCGATTCTGCTCCTCATCTCCCAATTCAGAAGGAGCTTCAGAAGCCGCGTCTTCATCCAGGTGGGTCCTGAACTCCTTGATCTGCAACCAGAACTCGAAGCGCTGGTTGAACTTAGTACACCAATCTTGCAATTCTTGACGAGACATAACCACAATGCCTGGGGGCTCAGGATCTGGGCCAGCAACTCCTCCAACTTCGCTAGCAGCAGGATGGCCACCAGCGGGGGGTTGAACGTGCCCAGGTCGAACGGAAGGGGAATCACCATCAACTTGCATATCATGAGGACCCCCTGCATCAGGGGCGCCATGTCCTTTAGCACCAGCAGCGCGGCACTCACGCTCATGTAGATCACGCTTAGCTTGTTCTTCAGCCACCACCTGCCGTCTGAACTCCAGAGGGTCAAACTTGTCCAACTCAACGTAGGCTGCTTTGTGGGCCGCGGCGGCGCTCTCCAGGTGCTGGACAGCCTCCGCGTGCGCCATCTCCGCCTTGGCCAGGGCGTCTTTATGGCGTAATACAGCCGCCAGACGATGTTCCACCTCAAGTAGTGCCAAACGCTCAGCCTTGGAATCACGCTCAACAGCCATGGCAAGGGCAGTACGCTGCTTGGCCACCTTCCTGTCCAGCTCGTCGTCAGACGACGCCACAGGCTCAGGGCCAGGAGCGTGCGGACCTTGACCACGAGCACCTCGAAGAGCTTCAGCGCGATCAGGGAAAAGTGTGGCCAGCCTCTCCAGTTCGTCGTCCAGCGAAGGGCCTTGCACCTGCCCTCTGCTCTTGCGCCAACGGCCCACGCCGCGCTTGTCACCAACATCACGAACTGCATTATGCGGCTGGCCGAGGTACTCTCCTTTGCACTTGGAGCAACACTTGTGTCCATGGAAATCGTACTCCCAGTGCCCACAGAGCGCACAAACGCTGTACGCCTGCTTCGTTTGCGGGCCAAGGACACCTCGCCGAGGCGGCAGCTGCTTGGTCCACGGCGCATAGACCCAGCCCATCACCCAGCTGCGCCCAGGGTGGGATCGGGCCAGGTGCTCCAACAGGAGCTCACGGAAAACGAAGAAGAGCGGTTCACCAAGGAACCTGAAAGCTGGCCGAGGCAGCCAGGCCTCAGGAAGGGGCTGCCCTTCCACCTCGGCCTCGAGCCTCTGGAGTCGGGACGGGAGGTAAGCTCCGTCTTGAGCCAAAATGGCTACGGAGGAGGAGGAGGAGGAGGAGGAGGAGGAGGAGGAGGAGGAGGAGGAGGAGGAGGAGGAGGAGGAGGAGGAGGAGGAGGAGGAGGAGGAGGAGGAGGAGGGAGGACACGGCCCGCTCCCCCCAGCGCCCGGAGGACCCTGGCCGTGGCAGGCGCACTCCTCGGGCGCGGGCCGCAGGGCGGCCTCGTCCTCCGCCGCGGCCGCGGCCTCGGCGCGGGGGGGCGTCGGAGGCCGGGCCCGGCGCGGGGGGCGCGGGCGGGCGTCCTCCTCCTCCTCCTCCTCCTCCTCCTCCTCATCCTCCTCCCTATCCTCCTCCTTTCCCTCCTCCTCCTCCTCCTCCTCCTCCTCCTCCTCCTCCTCCTCCTCCTCCTCCTCCTGCTGGCGCGGGGGGCGCGGGGGGCGCGGGGGCGGCGCCCCTGGCCCAACCCCCCTCGGGAGGGGAGAGGGGGGAGAGGAGGGGGGGGGGGGCGCCGTCAAGCCGGGGAAGGGGGAGGGGGGGGGAGGGGAGGGGGAGGAGGGGAGGGGGAGGGGAGGGCCAGGGAGGGGAAGGGGAGAGAGAGGAGGGTGGGAGAGGAGCGTGGGGCAGGGGGGGGAGGGGAGCGGAAGAGAAGGGGTTCCTACATCCAGCCGGGGGCGTGTCGGAGGAGCCTCGCAGGTACTCGCGCGAGGCGCTTCATTTGCGCTGGTGCCGCTCGCCATGCCCGGGGGCGTCTGGGAAGGAGCCCGCTCTGGAGTCTCTGGGTCGCGAACAACTGTCATATCGTCTGTCGCCGTATTGGTCTTCAGGAGTGGCCCTGCTGGACCTGCCGGTGGAGGAGACCTCCCGAGGGACTCTCTGGAAGCCTCCAGCGTTCCGGAAGGCCCCGTTCCCCATAGGAGCCGAAAAGGCCAATGGCAGCCGCTGGGAGCTCTGGGAGGCCCCTGGAAAGCCTCTGGAGTCTTCGGGCGGCTTGAATTCTCACCTGCTGGACCTCAGTGCGCTGTGCGCGTCTGGAGGCAGAACTCTTGAGCGTCGATCTAAAGCTTAGCAGGCATACAGCACGAGTGGCCTGGGAGCAAGATGGACTCCAAGACTGCCAAGGTGGCCCAAGATGGACTCCAAGACTGCCAAGGTGGCCTCCAAAACGGCCAAGGTGTCCCCCAAATCCCAAGATGGCCCCAAGACAGCCCAAGATGGTTTCAGGATGACCCAAGACAGCGCAAGAGGCCCCCAAAACGCTTCGAAGACAGCCCGAGAGGCGTCCAAGAGGTCCTTGATTAATGCCCGAAGAGGCTGAACCTCTTTTAGTTCCATTAGGTATGTTTTAAAGGATTCTGGGATTTCGTTATTATCGGCCTTCCGACGGCCCACGGCTTGACGAGGCCAAAATCATTAACTTCCTCTGATTTTAAGCGGCTTCAGCGTTTGCTCCTTTCCAGTCTTCCGACGGCCCAAGACGGCCCGAGAGGTCTCCCAAATCGCTTCAAGATCACCCAAGAGGCCCCCGAAATGTCCACCTGATGGCACAGCAGGCCCCCAAGACGGCCCCAGGAGGGCCCACAGATGGCCGAAGAAGCCCCCCTAACACCCAAGATGGCCTCCAAGACGGCCAGAATGGCCCCAAGAGAGAGAGCCCAAGCTTGTCGCAGGATGCCTTCAAGACGGCCCATGATGCAGACAAAACGGCTTCAGATGGCCTCGAGATGGCCCAGGACGGCACACGGGGCCCTCAAAAGGTCCTGCAGAAGGGCCGACGCGGCCAACGCCGCTTATTTGTTTGAGGCTTTTGACGGCTTGTGGGGTCTGCTATTTTCGGCTTTCCGACAGCCCAAGGTGGCCGCAGAGGTCACCAAGATGGCCCCGAGAGCGCCCGAGGGGCCTCCGAGACGGGCCACCGACGGCCCGAGAGGCCCCCAGGACAGCCCCAGGGCGGCCTGGGACACTTCCAAGACGCCCAGGATGGCCTCCGAGACGGCCCTGCAGCGCGCCAGGAGGGCCCCCGGCGTGCCCAGAAAGGCTGCCAAGACGGCTATCGACGGCGTCAGGCGGGCCAGAAAGGCCCTTCCTCCACTCGCTCTCGGGGGATGCGTCGTGCTTTCCGGGGATCGCGCGTTTCCCTTTTCCGTGGGTGGGTGCTCGGGCGTCCTGGGTTCGAGTGCTCGCGGTTTCCTGGGTTCGTGCTTGTTTCGCTCCAGGGCTCGCGCTCCCGTCTCGTTGGTTTGGCCCGTTTCCTTGCGTCGAAGTTTATCCCTCCCAAAGGCCCCTAGCACAGACTCAAAACGGCCTGAAGGGATCCCCAATACAGCCCTAAGCGACCTCCAGATGGCCGAGAGGGGCCCAAGACGTCACCAAGTCGGCCGAAAAGGGCCCCCAGACGGCTCAATATGGTCCCAGAAAGGCTCCAGACAACCCCAAGACAACCGACGTGTGCATCATCATAGCCCTTCATGGAATAGAGACGAGAGGTGTCACAGGTTCCGGTCTTCTGGGCGATGCTCAAAGCGTTGCCACACAGAATGTGGCGCTGGCACGGTGGCGGAGCTTGCCGCATGCAGCTGGTAAGGCCCCGTAAACCCTGACACGGTAGACCCGGACACCCAACATCCCTCGAAACCATTTTTTACAGACGGCGGCACGAACACGATACTGCACTGTAGCATTTCCAGAATGAACCCGGACATAGACCCTAAAAGCCCTGAAGGTCCCCCCTAACCTGGACACGAACCCGAATCCTGCAGTGCAGCAAACAAACAATGCACGGGTGTTGGAAAATGTGGCTTTGCAAGAGAGGGCGTCGCTTACTTGGTTTTCCGTGTCCTGGTTTATCAGTGTCCTGGTCTCCAGGGGCCCTTGGGAAGAGCTGCTGTCTCAGACAAACCTTTGGCACAATCTACCCCCCCCCCCCCCGCCCGGGCCTCGTGAGCTGCCGACTGCCTCTCGGCCTCCCGCTGGTCCACTGGCGGCTGCGCGCTCCTCCCGTGGGGGGGGGGACAACAAAATACCCACACTCCAAGGAGGAGGAGGAGGAGGAGGAGGAGGAGGAGGAGGAGGAGGAGGAGGAGGAGGCTGCGCGCTCCTCCCGTGGGAGGAGACAACAAGATGCCCACGCCGCTGCTCCAAAGACACCTCCAGGAGTGCGTCCTGGCCAAGATCTCGAGGCGAAGCCAGCCGCGGCGACGAGGGACGGGTATACCGGCACCTCTCCGAGGACCTGGGCGGCGGCACGCCCGAGCGCCACCCAGCAACTGGCGATACTCGCGCGTCCCCACGCCCAGGGGTCGGCGCCCCCCTCCCCCCTGGACTCTCGCTGGCGGTGGTCCCTGCTTCTCTCCCCCCGGAAGTCGGGGGCGGCCAAGAGGGGGGCGTCCAAGAGGGGGGGGGTGCAACTCATGACCGGCGGCATGTGCGCGGCCCAGGGGGGGGCCAGGGACGTAATGAAATAAGAAGAGGCGCCATGAAATCTGGGGAAATATCATATGGCCCACGCCATGATATCCCCCCCCCCCCCAGTCTTCACCCCCCTCTTTGCCGCCGCCCCCGAGGAAGAAGAGGAACAAGAAGAAGAAGAAGGCGAATAATAAGAAGAAGCGTAAAAATAAGAAGGACAAAAAGAGGCAGCATTAATATGAACTTCTGGAGCTCCGCGCGTTCTTCGGGATCGGCGCCGGAATCCCCTCCCTGGCGCACGGAGCGCGCCCAAGGGCGGCGCCGGAGGCGCTGCCAGGTGGACCCGGCGCCGGTCCAAGAGGTCCGCGCGGAGCTCCGAGAAGTCTATGCTCTTATGCAGCTTTCTCTTCCCCGATCCGCTGCATGCTTCCCCTTCCCGTGGGTGGGTGTTCTCGGGCGCCCTGGGTTCGAGTGCTGGCGATTTCCCGGGTTCGTGCCTGCTTCGCTCCGGGGCTGGCGCTCCCGCCTCGGTGGTTTTGCCCGAGAGGAGGAGGAGGAGGAGGAGGAGGAGGAGGAGGAGGAGGAGGAGGAGGAGGAGGAGGAGGGAGGAGGAGGGGGTCCATCCTTCCCAGAGCCCCACAGCTTCCTCTCTTCCCCGATCCTCTGCAGGCCTTCCTCCTCTGGCCTCCCAGGCTCGCCCCCAGGCGGCGCGGGCCCAGCGGCCGGCGGCGGCGCCGCGGGCCAGGGGCCGCCCGCCCAGGCCGGCCTGCTGCGGGGCCCGCCCGCGGCGCCCGCCTCTCGGGAGCCGATCTTCTCCTTGCTGGGCGCCCGAAGTGGGTACGGTTAGATCGGGCCCTGGGGAAGAGGAGGAGGAGGAGGAGGAGGAGGAGGAGGAGGAGGAGGAGGAGGAGGAGGAGGAGGAGGAGGAGGAGGAGGAGGAGGAGGAGGAGGAGGAGGAGGAGGAGGAGGAGGAGGAGGAGGAGGAGGCGGAGGAGAGGAGGAGGAGGAGGAGGAGGAGGAGGAGGAGGAGGAGGAGGAGGAGGAGGAGGAGGAGGAGGAGGAGGAGGAGGAGGAGGAGGAGGAGGGAGGAGGAGGAGGAGGAGGAGGAGGAGGAGGAGGAGGAGGAGGAGGAGGAGGAGGAGGAGGAGGAGGAGGAGGAGGAGGAGGAGGAGGAGGGAGGAGGAGGAGGAGGTGGAGGAGGAGGAGGAGGAGGAGGAGGAGGAGGAGGAGGAGGAGGAGGAGGAGGAGGAGGGGGGGCGCGAGGGGGGCGGCGTGCAAGGAATGGGGGGGCGGCGTGCTGGGCGCCCGAAGTGGGTAATGTGGGATGACGATCAAGACAAAAGGGAGGGGGGAACGATGAAACAAATAGTTTCCCACACCGGGGGGGAACGCTCAGAAGCAGGGCTCGCCTGTGCGGTGTTTCGTCACCGGGGGGGGGCGCGCGCCCGAGGACGGCGGGGGGGGACGATGAACAAAAATAGTTTCCCAGCCCGGGGCCGGTTTTTTCTAATCATCATCCCGGGCGCCGCCGCGTGAACACGACCCCCGGCCATTTTTTAATCATCATCCTCCATTACGGTTAGGTCGGGCCGGGCATGTCCACCTACAGGGCGATTTCGGACGAAAAATGGAAAGCAGCTAGAAAACATCCAAGACATGCTCTCAAAGAAAAAGAACGAAAGATCGTCCCCAGACTACTCTTTTCGACTGGTTCTGAGTATTCCTCCTGTAGAGGGACCGGCCCGCCTCGAGGGTGCGGGGAGGCCTCCAGCATCGCCCCCGGACGGTCCCGCACGCCCCCAAGGTGGGCCCAAGAGAGCCCGAGAGGGCCCCGAGACGGACCCAGGGGCGCCCAAGAGCGCTCAAGAGGGCCCCAAGACGGCCCCAAGAGAGGCCCACGACGGTGAGCACGAGCCACCGAATGTCCGAGCCTTCTGCCCCAAGAGGCCCCCGGGAGGACCCCACGAGAGCCCAGGCGGCCCCCTGGGGGCCTCACGAGGCTCCCGGGTGGCCCAACGAGAGGCCCAACAAGAGGCCCCCAAGCGAAATCCAAGAGGCCCCGAGAGGCCACGAACGCGCAGGCAAATGCCTGCGATGGCACAACACTGAAGGGGCCCTGGGACACACAGATAAATACACACAAATGACAGGATTCCCGTATATCAATATTTTCCCATATTTTCTGGGTTTTTGTTTCCCCCCCATTTCCCATATTTTCGCATATTTTCTTGGGAATCGATGATTAATTATGTCTGTGTGTTTCTTCCCCTCCTGAAACACGGGCTGGCAGAATGAGCGAAGCGATTCAAGTAGCGAGCGCAGTCACAACTGATAGTAAGGCTGCGCGATGAGGATGCAACTCCCCTAGGCGCCGCATGCCGAAGCTTTTCTTCGAGCAGGGCCGGCCACTGAAAATGGTAAAAAGGGTAGGGCGAAGAGGCAAGAACGTTACCCAGCGGTCGGAAGAAGTGAGCAAACACATGGAGTAGGAAGGCGTTGGAAGTAGATTGGGCTCCCGCCCACCCCCTGGAGACGAGGGAAGAAGGACAAGCGCTCGACTCTTCAAGTAATTAGGAAAGCCCTCAAAGTAGATTGGGTTCTGGGAATCCAAGAATACCTACTTTCAACGACCGATGGGTACGCGTCCTTATCGTTGATTTCAACTGTACGATACCAACAGCACATGTTGTCCAACAGTCCCAGCGGCCGCTGTTGGGCAGGCGGGTTTTATCCTCAACTGGACAACGTCCGCGGTGACACCGACAACGAATCGTGTTCAAGACGGACAGGAACTGCTGTCAGTCTTCGCACCCATTAGAGGCCTCCTAGATGGGGTCGGAGTGGATGGGGTTGGAGGATCGCGCCGCATCGGCGATACATCGCCGATGCATCGGCGATGCACTGGCGATGCATCGGCGACGTCAGCGTGGGGAAAATCGGGCTCCGCATCGAGCCGCATCGGCGATGCATCGTCGATGCGGCGCGATCCTGCGACCCCATCTGCTCCGACCCCATCTAGGAGGCGTAGACCCATGCTTTCCGTACCTGCTTCCAGCGTCCCGATCCTCGAGCGCCGGCCGCACGTCGGCCGGCGTCAGCGTCCGCGCCTCCGCGGCCCCCTCTGGCAGGCGAACGACGCGCGTGGCCCGCTCGCGCAGGGCCGCCTCTCTGGGGGGCGGGGGGGCAGAGAGGCACCAGGGGCCGTCACTCCGCAGGCCTCTCGCCAGCTGCGTCCTCCAGGTCGCCTACCTCCGCGCAGCGCGCCCCGCGAGGCGCGCCGCGCGGCCGTCTCTTCGCGCACCCGAGCCGCCGCCCTGGAGGAGGGCGCCTCGCCGACCCCAGGCCGCGATGCGCGAACCGCGAGGGCCTTCGTGCCCCTGCGGGTGACCCGGGCTCTGACCATGAGCTGGAGGCGAATCCAGCCGTGGCGCAACGAGGAGGCAGCGGTACCGGTACAGGGCAGTGTTTAATACATAGGATGTTTAAACATATCGGATTTTTCATACAACATTAATTTATGAATAAATTAATGCATAAACTCATCCTTGTACTTATTAATCAACCCTTTATCTTTAATGCATGCTCCGCACGCGGAGCATGTATTAAAAATGGCACTGTGTGGTTTCCTCCCCTGAGCCTTCCAAATATCGTCGACGTCCCTCGCGTTGCCCCAGCCGTCCAGCCCCACGAGCTTCCCGAAACCCGCCTCCAAGATGCCCTGCACCTCTGGATCAACGTCGTAACTGCCGTGGGATGCGCGCTTCTGGAACAAGTCGACGCAATCGCTGGGCTCCCAGTTGGGAAACTCCATGAAATGATTGAAACGGCTCTTCAACCCAGGATTCGTGTCAAGCATGTCAGAAATCTCGGCGCGGTAGCCGGCGATGATGATGACAACGCCAAGGTACTTCGGGTCTGTCATTGCAGCGACGAGGGCAGAACAAGCTTCAATACCGAAGTGGCTCTTACCTAATTCGTAGGCTTCGTCGATGAAGAGGACTCCACCTTTCGCTTTGTCGAGCTCCCCTTCGACTTTTTTCTTAGTGGAACCGACATACTCGCCCGTCAAATTGAGACCCGAAGTTTCGACCACGATATCTCGGGCGATGAGTCCCATGCGGAACAGAATGCCAGCCACAGAACGAGCGACAGTGGTCTTTCCAGTCCCAGGGTTGCCGACGAAAACAAAATGTCCTAAAGGTGGCGCGTCGTCCCCTTCGCGCTTCGCCATGATGTACGTGTCCTCCAACTGCCTCAACTTCCGTATCACTGGCTCCATCCGGTACAACTTCTTCAATGTGTCGAACGGATCAGATTTGTCGCCGCTGTCGTGCTTGGTGCCAGCGGTGCCCATCCTCATGTCGATCAGACTGTCAATTGCTGCTCGGATGTCAACATCGGCAAATGACTTGCCAACATCGCCATCCTCGCTTGTTAGACGTCGAGCCCGAGACTGCTTGGCAGCTTCCCACACCTTCTCGACGTCGCGGGCATTGCCCCAACCGTCCAGCGGCAACAACTTCTCGAAACCCTTGCTCAAGATCCCTTCGATTGTCTCGGAGCCGCACTCGAATGTGAAAGCACCCGCCTTCGCCTTCCTCAAGAAATGACTCACGCAATCCCTCGATGTCCAGTCTGGAAACGGCATGAAATGCTGGATGCGACTTTTCAGGCCTGCGTTCGTGTTGAGCATCTGGTCCATGTCGGCCTTGTACCCCGCGAGGATGATCACTAAGCCGTCGTATTGCGGATCTGTCATCGCAGCGACTAGTGCTGAGCAAGCTTCGCTTCCATACTGGCCCTTGCCCAACTCGTAGGCCTCGTCGATGAAGAGAACGCCACCACTGGCCTTGTTCAACTGCTCATCGACCTTTGTCTTCGTCTCGCCTACGTACTGCCCTGTCATTTTCAAGCCCGACGTCTCCACTACATTGTTTCGGTTGATCAATCCCAACCTGAAAAGAATGTTGGCGGTCGCGCGGGCAACCGTCGTCTTCCCGGTCCCGGGGGCGCCGGAGAAAACGAAGTGGCCGACAGGCGGCGGATCTTCGCCGTCCTTCAGAGCGATCTTGTGCGTGGCCTGCAGCTGCTCCAGCTTCTCCTTCACCTGCGAGGACAACCATCCAAACCTGCGCCTCCCTATCACCACCGCTTTGTTAAGAGAAACAACGACTATTGATAACTCTGGGTGTCCGTTCAATCTACTCGCCAACTGCTGTTGACGATGCCAAAATGGCTCCCCAAAAGGCCTCAAAAGGCTAAATGACCAGCTCCAGGACAGCCCGCAGCAGCTTCAAAACGGCCCCGAGACCACGAGGCTCCCCAAGAGGCACCGACAACCATGTATATCTGATTTACACAATTGATTCAAATGCGAGCCGAATGACATGCGGCTCACATTTGACGCGCATTCGATTCAACAAAAATGATGCGTATACTTACAACTTATTTGCAATCATACTTACATGTATTTCAGAACGGATTCGCATCACACGGACTCCTCAATAGTTTCCCGCATTAGAGGGACGGCGCGAAATACACGAGTGGGGTTAATAACGCCTTTGGGTTCGACTCACCTGCTCCATGCGATACAACTTATCGAGAGCCTCGAATGGGTCGGAATCGTCACAAGTGTCACGAGACATGCCCCCGCTTCCCATCCGTGCTGCAATGAGCCGATCAATGGCGAACTTGACGTCGGCTTCCTCGAGCGTTTTATCGCCGTCATGGTCAGCGCCAGCTCTGATGACACGATCGGCCCGAACCTGCTTGGCCATCTCCCAAACCTTCTGCACGTCCCGCGCATTCCCCCAACCCTTGAGCGGGAGCAGCTTCTGGAAGCCCTTGGCGAGGACGGCATCGATAGCTGCGTCGACAGCTGCGCCATCAAACGCGAAATTCTCGTCGCGTGCTTTCGCCTTGAAGCACGCAACACAGTCCTTGGTCTTCCAATCGGGGAACTCCAAGAAGTGCTGTATGCGACTCTTGAGGCCCTCGTTCGTGTCGAGCATGTTCATCATGTCAGCCTGAGACATGACTTTGAAAGAACGCTTTCCAACGCTGCTGGCAACGGGGGGGGTCAACCCACCTCCCCACCCCCAGAACGAGAGGGGGGCCCCCCCTCTGGAAACCCTGATCGGACAAGAACGGGAAGAGCGCCGCTTTAGTCCAATGGGCTAAGGGCTAAGTGGGCACAAGGACGAGGTCGAAGAGAACGAGGGCGAGTACGAGGAGGAATGTGGAGGACGATGACGACGACAACGGAGGACAGTAAGAGGCAATTGGAGAAGGACGTTGCATCAGGAGAGGGTCCTGGTGACCCTATCGGGCTACCTTGGGGGCTCCTGGCGCCGCGCGGGGTTGTCTTGGGGCCTGTTGGGAGCTTCTTGGGGGCCTCTTATGTCCTCTTGTGGGCTTCTGGGCTATTCTTGGGCTGTCTGGGCGCGTCGTGGGGTTCTTCGGGAACTTTCTTGGGCCGTCTCGGTGCCATCTTAGGCCGTCTTGGGACTTTCTTGGGCCGTTTCGGGGCCTCCGGGTGTCTCTTGGGGCCCTATTGGCCCGTCTTGGGCCGTCTTGGTGTTCTTGTGAGCGGGTGCCTCCTCGACCGCTCTTGGGGGTCTCTTGGGGTCCTCTTGGGGTGCTCTTGGGCGCGCCAGGGGCCCTCCGGGGCGTCTTTTGGGCCTCCCTTGGGCCATTCGAAATCCCTCTGGCAGCGATTCGACGACGAAATCGATTCGGAATCCCCTCCGGGGCCGATTGGAACGAAACGGCAATTTTTCAGAAACCTGACCAGACAAGAACGGGAAGCGCAACTCTGTCCACGAAGCTTGTCAGACAACGTCAGGTTGAGAACGTCAAAGAAACTCAGAAACGTATCGCACACGACCAACACAGATCCCATCGGATCAACTGCTTTGGTCTGCTGCGCTGTTCTGTCGTGTTGGTCTGCCGTGCTGCTGTGGTCTGCCGCGCTGGTCAACCGTGCTGCTGCGGTCTGTCGTGTTGGTCTGCCGTGCTCCCGTGGTCTACCGTGCTTGTCTGCCGTGCCCCTGTGGTGTGCCGTGATGGTCTCTGGTGCTGCCAACAATGCTGCTGTGGACTGCTGCGTGTACGTGCTGCGTGTGTGCTGGGTGGGCGGGCGGGGGGGGGAGTACGGTGTGCGTGCGGGCTGCGTGCAGACCACAGGAGCATAGCAGACCACAGCAGCACGGAAGACCAGCACGGCAAACCACGTGAACATGGCAGACCACGAGAGCATAGCAGACCACAGCGGAACGGCAGACCAGCTCAGCAGACCAGCGCGGCAGACCAGCACAGCAGACCAGCACGGCAGACCACGGGAGCATCGCAGACCAAACCAGCACGGCCGACCAGCACGGCAGATCACGATACCATAGCAGAACACAACAGCACGGCAGGCCAGCACGGCAGATCACGGCAGCACGGCAGACCACAGCAGTACGGCAGACCAGCACGGCAGACCATAGGAGCATGGCAGACCACAACAGCACAGCAGACCAGCACGGCAGACCAGGGGAGCATGCTAGACCACAACAAGACGACAGACCAGCACGGAAGGCCAGCACGGCAGACCAACACGGCAGACCACAGCAGCACGGCAGACCACAGCAGTACGGCAGAGCAGCACGGCAGAGCAACACGGCAGACCACAGGAGCATAATAGACCACAGCAGCACAGCAAACAACAGGAACACAACAGACCACAGAAACGCGACATACCAACACGGAAAGCCAGCACGGCAGACCAACATGGCAGACCACAGCAGCACGGAAGACCAGCATGGCAGACGACAGGAGCATAGCAGACCACAGCAGCACGGCAGACAAGCACGGCCGACGACAGGAGCATAGCAGACCACAGCAGCATGGCAGACCAGCACGACAGACCAGCGCAGCAGACGATCCGCATGGCGGAGCAGCACGGCAGACCACAAAACCATAACAAACCACAACAGCACGGCAGACCGGAACAGCAGACCAGCACGGCAAACCACAGGATCATAGCAGGGGACAACAGCACGGCACACCAACACGGCACACCAGCACGGAAGACCACACGAGCATAGCAGACCAACACGGTAGACCACACGAGCATAGCAGACGACCACAGCACGGCAGACCAACACGGCAACCCAGTACGGCACACCAGCACGGCAGACCCCAAGAGCATGGCAGACCACAGCAGCATGGCAGACAAGCACGGCAGATCACACGAACATAGCGGACCAGCACGGCAGACCAGCACGGCAGACCACACGAGCATAGCAGACCATAGCACCACGGCAGACCAGCATGGCAGACCAGCACGGCAGGCTAGCACGGCAGACCAACACGTCAGACCACAAGAACATGGCAGCCCACACCAGCACGGCTGACCAGCACGGCAGACCACACGACCATAACAAACCACGGCAGCACGGCACACCAGCACGGCAGACCAGCACGAGCTTCATCTTTACATAGATAGCGTCGAAAACACCTCAACTAGAGCTGCATTTTTTCGAGGATGTCGGCAGCGAGAGCCTCTCTTTTAAAGAAACGAAGAATTCGCAAGCAATTGCAACGTATCATGCTCCTGATGATGTCTGCAGCCAGAGCCGCACTTGTTGGGAGCATCGTCGCAGGGCGGATCCTCCAGTATGCGCGTTTGGAGGATGTCTCAGGCGAAACGCTTGTTTTTGCTGAAACCAGCGCTGGTGAATTCTTAGTCGGTGAGGATGTCCCTAGCGACACTGTCGTTCTCGGTCGTCTTGAGGGCGCTCTTGGGGTCATACTGAAGCTAGCTTTTGGGTCTTTGGGGCCGTATATTATGCCATCAAGCATGGTTCAAATGCGATGCTAGACACATCTCCTTTTTAGGGATGTCCCTAGCGACATTACCGTTTTTAGAAGGGCCAATTTCGGTCGTCTTGACGCCTTTTCGAAGGCGATTCCAAGACGATGTTCGACCAACATTTTTCAAACATATGTTATCGTCATGTTCAGCAGTCCCTAGCGATGTCGTCATGTCATGTTTTGAAGATGTCTAGCGAAATCGTCATGTTCGGCAGTCTGCAGGGCGCTCCTGGAGCCATCCTCGGGTCCTTTGGGGCTCTTGTTCTTCAACTTTACAAATTCAAGGACGATACGAAGACGATGTTGAGACCAAATCGTTTGATTGAAGATGTCCCCAACGAAATGGGGCCTCATCTGCCGTGCTGGTCGTGTTGGTCTGCCGTGCTTCTGCTCACTTTCTGAAGATGTCCCTCGCGAAAGCGCTATTTTTGATGAGCAGAGGTACTACAACACCTCGTTCGACATCTTACTTTTTCGGGATGCCCCAGGCGAAACGCTCATGTCCATTCACATCGACAATCCTCGTCTTTATCAGAGTGAGGGGGCTGAACCGAACGGTCATTCACTGTCCCTGGGTGCGTGGCTGAAGTGGAATTCCGCGATGCGGATTTTTGTTGTTGAGGCTGATTGTTTTTTGTTGTTGTCGTCGTCCCACCCGCGACTCGCCTCGCGACCCACCCGCGACCCACCCCGCGACCCACCCGCGACCCACCCGCGACCCACCCGCGACCCACCCCGCGACCCACCCGCGACCCACCCGCGACCCACCCCGCGACCCACCCCGAGACCCCCCCGGCGACCCACCCGCGACCCACCGGCGACCTACCCGCGACCCACCCGCGACCCACCCGCGACCACCCGCGACCCGCCTCGCGACCCACCCGCGACCCACCCCGCGACCCACCCGCGACCCACCCCCGACCACCCGAGACCCCCCCGGCGACCCACCCGCGACCCACCGGCGACCTACCCGCGACCCACCCGCGACCCACCCCGCGACCACCCGCGACCCGCCTCGCGACCCACCCGCGACCCACCCCGCGACCCACCCGCGACCCACCCGCGACCCACCCCGCGACCCACCCAAAATTTTCGGCGCCTGCGGCGGGTTTCTTGTGCATTCGTTCCAGGTCGTTCCAGGTGGAGAACCTGCCACCCACCCGCGACCCAAACCGCGTTCAGTGTACAAATCAAATTTTCGGCGCCTGCGGCGGGCTGTTTTTGAATTCCTTCCAGGTGGAGATGGGGAGCCCGCGACCCACCCGCGATCCAAACTACGTTCACTGAACAAGCCAAAACGTCGGCGCCTGCGGCGGATTTCTTTTGCATCGGCGACCCACGCGCGACCCACTGGCGACCCACCCCGAGACCAACCCACGACTCACCCCGCGACACACCCGCGACCAACCCGCGACCCACCCGCGACCCACCCGCGACCCACCCGCGACCCACCCCGCGACCCACCCAAAATTTTCGGCGCCTGCGGCGGGCTTCTTTTGCATTCGTTCCAAGCTTCTTTTGCATTCGTGAGGGCCACGAGGTCCGCCGGCTCGACGCTCGCCGCCGCCGCTTGACTATCAGTAGAAGACCACCACCACACCAAGGGCACTACGACGTTGTTCTACGCTAGTGCCACGGCCTTCACCACCAAGGTGTGGCAATACACCCAATCAAATTATTGCAAGTGCGACTATTGGGCCTGGGCTGAGACTCGCATGCACGACGAGTCCGAGCTCAGGGAATGGGACAAGAAGGCGAGGGACGCTCACCTTCGACTTCACAGCAACGCAGCCCCACCCTCTGCCGGACCAGTGGCAGCCGGGTACGAGGAGAGGGCGAACGCGGGTGGCGAGCTTTTCGTGGCCCAGCAGCACCTCCAGGCGCACGTCTTGTCAGAGGCGCGGGTTGCTGCTGGGCACCTCCGCGAGGCAGGCCAGGTCGGCCTCGACGGCTTCCTCCCCTTGGTGCTACACGTGGCAGGCTACTCAATCATTGTGGTTGTACTATATGCACTGTCCAGCATCATGGTGACTGGCCACAACAAAGTCAAGTTTCACCGCCTTGGGGGTTTGCTCCAGGCGGTGCGGCTTCCGTGGCTCGTAGTTGGTCACTTCAATAAGGGGCCCGACACTTTGCAGGCCTCGCGTTTTTTTCAGCAGCTGAATGGTATCATACGCACGGCAAGCACAGGGGGCACTTCCGCCAACGCCCAGGGGCGCGACAGAGTGCTCGACTACGTTGTGTGCAGCCCCGAGGCCATGCCGTTCTTGAAGACAATCAGCGCTGTGAGGTCTGTCCCGTGGAAGCCCCACCAAGGCCTTGCTCTGGAATTCCGCAGCTCTGGCCTCCAACTTCTCACCCGCTCTCTCGTGGTCTCCCCGAGGCCCCCTCGAGCCCCCTGGCCACGTGGAGAGCCCACGTCTGGCTCCAAGTCAAGTTTGTCTCGGGCCCACCAGGCTGTTGCTCAGCAAGAGGCTCTGGAGGCTCGCGGGCCTAGGTTTCACGAAATGTTTGCGGGTTGCTTTCAAAGCCCTGGGGTCCCGTCGTCGGTGGAGGATGTAGGTCAGGCTCCTCCCGATGAGGTCGATGAATCTCTCGGTTGTTGGCCCGACGAAGAGGACGACCCGTGGGCAGGCCAGCTCAATTTCTGCGATGACGGGGCGTTGAGCAACGCCCTCTCCTCCCCGTCACATCCCGTCCTCCCCGACCCAAGCTCGGAGGTGGGCGTGAGTGCGCGTGCCCAGGAGATGCAGCTGAAATCTGGCCAGACGCAGGAGCAGTGTAGCACCCCCCAATTCGAGCCAGTCCTCCTCAAATAAAGACAGCGTTATACACGATGAATTTGAACGGCAATTTACCCAAGATGCCGACCCTGGGCCCAATCCGTTACAAGTCCCTGGAGGTGAATCGCCATTGCCGCCCGCGTTTGCTATCCCCAGCCAACTGTTGGTTGAGAGCCGACAGGAGATGAGATTCGCCTCGGGACAAAGCTGCGCCCATTCCCTCTCCCCTCGCTGCTCGGTTCCGTAGCATCTAGGCTCGAAGCCTCGCGCGCTCTCCTTGTTTCGGGTATGTATGCCGCCTGGGTCTCCACAGTCGAGCTCAACGTCACTCGACACCATGGAGTGGCCCTCCCTCGTGTTCGCCGTGCGCAGGGCGCACGATCCGAGGAGGGCCCAGCCGGACAGGCAGCCCACAGGCGACGAGTCCACCTGCGAGACCAGCGCGCTCAGTGGTGGACCCAGGTGCACACCATTGTTGCAGGGATCAGCAGGCACCGCCAGAGAGACAACGGGCGGCACCAGCTGGAGCAGTACCAGATCGCGGCGAAGAAGGCAGCAGGGGACGGACCAGACGGTGCCCACATGGTGCTGAGAGAAGGCCGTGGCCCCCCATGGGGTGAGTGGCTCCGCATCCTTGAGAACCAGTGTCAATTCCATCTAGCGGTTGTGGAGTCATTCGCCCACGCCGCGAAGAAGATCATGCAGCGTGCCCAGAGGCTTGCAGTCCTGTCGACCATCAACGACTTCCGTGCGTGGGTGGTTGGGCCCGAGGCCAACGGCATGCTGCGCAGATCGCTGAAGAAAGGACCACTCCCCCCCGTGGAGATTGTGGCGGGCCCTTAGCTGGTCTACCATCCGGGGGACATCATGGACGCGAAGGCGAAGACATACCAGCAGCTGTGCCCCCCCCCACGGCCCCCAAGGTGCAGGACGTTCGAGAAATGTTCAAGGGTATCCGTGCGAGAGCGATGGATGAACCGCTCCCGCAGATGGAGGTGGCCGGCATCTCCAGGGCGGCATCACGTATAAAGGCGGAGGCTGGCATGGGCAGCGACATGTCCACGCCCGCGGACTGCCAGAGGCTCCCAGCCGAGGGCCGGGCGGAGTTTCGCTCCTCGTCCTGGAGGCGGCCGAGCACACTCTGGCGTGGCCAGCGCAGACGCTCGCCGTCATAGGGAAGCTCACCCCCAAGAATCAGGGGGACGTAAGACCTGGGTACAGGGGACTCGGAAATTCCCGACGAGGTCGTCAACAAAAATGACGAGGCCGAGCCTGCTTTTTGACGAGGCCTCCCGCTGCAGACATCCCACGAAACTCCGCCTCGTCAAAATCCGAGGCGCGGTCGTCAAAAAACGATGGCGAACCCGAGTCCTGGCAAACCCGGGTCTTACGCTCCCCCGAAAGAAGACGGCGGGAGATCGTGCCATCGGCTTCGTGTCGATGCTCGGCCGTCTCGGGCCACTCCCGCGGGAGCTCCGTGCGCAGCCATTTGTCGGCCGGCAGCGTCCGACCCTGGGACGCAGCCCCGTCGGGCAACTCCTGCCCGCAGGACGCGTTCCCGCGGGCGCTGGGCGAGGAGCTGACCTTCACCGTGGGCACGAGGCACGGCCGCGGGGTGCTCGACACTGCCACGTTCTACGACAGCATCCCGCGGGACATCCTCGTGTCAGCCGCTGTGCGGCTGCATGTTCCTCCAGTCATACTGTATCTTGAGCTGTTGCAGTGCGCAGCCCCGAGATGCTTGGAGCAGGACTCGGCAATTTCCGAGCCTTTTGACCCGCTCCTCAGTGTCGTGCAGGGGCCCCGCTCGGGGGCCCGTTTCGCCAAGATGATGACGCATCACGTCATGATCACGGTTGCGACCGCCCACCCCAGGATGGGGGCGAGGCTCTGGGTGGGCGATGTGTCGGAGAAGGTCAAGGGATCGAACAAGGCCGTCCGCCTGGAGCTCGCCAATGGCATCATCATTACGTGCCAAGAGTTGCAGAAACGGAAGCTCAAAGTTGGGGATAAGCCTGTTGTTGTGTATAGCCTGATGAGTGACGCTCGTGCTGTTGCCCGACTCGTCCGCCGAGCTGGTTTCGTGGTGCGCCCTGTCGCACATGCAACATACCTCGACATCGACATCGGATGCGGCAGGCGAGTACGCACAAGAAGAGTCCAACGTGAGAAGAAGCATCGTCTCATGAGTTCTAAAATGCGCAGGTTCACCAGGGCCACGCGCCAGTATGAAGCTATGTTCAAGCTCCAACGACAAGGGGGCCTCCCAGCAGGCCTCTATGGGCACCAGGTCCACGGGCTGATCGGCGAGCAACTCACGAGGCGCCGCCGTCGCCCAGCGCAAGCGTGCGCCTCGGCGGCGAAGGGGCGGTGCCTCACTACAGTGCTTGCCCTTCGGGCCCCAGGGGCCGACCCCGCTGTGCTCTACCCTACACAGACAGTGGATACGTGGCTCAAGACATGGCGCGACCGACCTGAGATACGAACAGGGGGACGACGAGCATGGCCGATCATCCTACGGCAGATGCAGGCCATCCCTGTACCAGCACAGGTACGGCTCATCAAGGGCCCCACTGGTGCCATCATACACTCACTGTTGCGCCTGGGATGGCACCCCAGGATCCATCGACTTGGTCATACACGACAAGTCCGGGCAGCAGTGAGGAGTGGAAATTTCCAGACACCATCTACACGGGCAATCCATATATTAACCGACATGACGACCTCCTGGCAGGTATGCGTGCGGCATGTGAATCCCAGCTCTGGGCTCAAGCCGCCAAGCGCTTCTGCGAAGGCGGCCTGGAGATGGAAGTGGACAACACATCGTGCATCCAGCTGCTGAAGCACATGTCCCAGGTACCGAATGGCAAGGGACTATGCGAGATCATGGTCATGGTGGCTGCAGGTGGCATGTGGAATAAGCAACGCAAACTGCAGGAGCTCAAGAACTACCAGGGCTCGGACAAGCGAGACAGGTGCGGCACAGACGTGGAGACCCCAGCTCCACAGATGTTGGCAGTGCGTGTGCAGTACGGGCGCCACACCCTACGACGACTCGGCCGATCTGTGCACGCAGGCTGTCACCCAGTGCAACACTGCCGAGGCGCTCTGGTTGCGAGGGCTCCTCCCTGCACCCTGGACGGAGGTGGGCCCACCTCCGACCACCGAGGCCTGAGGAGGAGGAGGAGGAGGAGGAGGGGGAGGAGGAGGAGGAGGAGGAGGAGGAGGAGGAGGAGGAGGAGGAGGACTGGGGGGCGAGAGCCGGCGCCTGGCATGTGTGGGGCCAGGCACCGCCGCCCCCCCGGGGGCCCAGGCAGCCGATGCCCTGAGCTTCGCCGAGTGGGCGTGGCAAGCACGCGTTTCGAGAGTTTGCTTCCCAGCATCCGCCCCGCAGGGTCTATCTTCGGGCCCCTGCGTGGGCGGAGGCGGGTGGTAGCGAGGGGAGAGCTCAACTGCCCACACGTGGCGCTTTGGGCCACCACCCGCCACCTCACCTTCGCTACCGACTTTGAGGATGTTGTCACGGGGTGGCATGAGCAGAGGTTCTGCCACCCCAGAGGCTCTGACGCGGACATATGGGCGGCCATCGGACAGATCATGGCCACCCGTCCCACCGAGCACGTCACTCTCCTTTTCGCACACTCTCATTTCTCGGCTACCCAGATGGCCAGGGGAGAGGGCATCAAGCAACTCATCATCGGCAACGCATTTGTTGACGAGCTGGCAGGCCTGGCAGCTGCGCAGGCCAGGACTCTCGAGGCTGAGAGGCATCGTCTCCTGCTGCATGAGCGACGCGCACGTTTGGTGCGCCTCAGACTCTTGTGGGCGGCAGTCGACTGCCTAGCCAAAGAGAAGGAGCTGGAAAAGCAGTGCGACGGACAAAGGAGACGTGGTGTGCTGTCTTCCCCCCTCCACCCCCTCCAGCTGCTGCGTCAGTCGCGGCCCTGATGTCGAGGCATGACTTGACGGACTGCAAAAAGAGGTGCACGAGATGCCGTGGCTCTGCGACCGTGGCCACCATGAAAGAATGGCATACTACAGCGTGCCCTGTTTTAGTGAATGTGAATGGTCTCACTTCCTCCCCTCCAGTTGGAGCCGGATACATGTCGGGGGGGCTGGCTGCACACTTCACACCACCTCAACGTGCATGTTGTATTAAACTGTTGGTTCTGTGGGAGGTGTGGGGCCACAGCTGACCTAGCCAAGCCCTGTTCGGGCATCCCCACCCCCACGGGACGTCAATATCTCAAGAGAATTAGTGATGGGCTACCCCCGAAGGTCCTCAGCAAGGTCGAATTGGTCCAGCGAGGTCGGGGGTAGAATCGGTCGGGATTGGCATCGCCATCGGTTCCTACTCCTACTCCTACTCCTCCTCCTCCTCCTCCTCCTCCTCCTCCTTCACCTCCTCCTCCTCCTTCTCCTCCAGATTCCAACACCCTCCCCTGGGCGTCCTCCTCTTCTATTTCTCAATGCAAGTGCGCCTCCTCCTCCTCCTCCTCCTTCTCCTCCTCCTCCTCCTCCAGATTCCAGCATTATCCCCTGGGCGTCATCCTCATTTCTTTCCCCAAGCCGGTGCGCCTCCTCCTCCTCCTCCTCCTCACCCTCCTCCTCCTCCTCCTTTTCCTCCTCCTCCTTCCCTCCTCCTCCTCTTCCTCCTCCTGTCCCTCCTCCTCCTCCCCTCCTCTCCTCCTCCCCTCCTCCTTTCCTCCTCCTCCTCCTCCAGATTCCACCATTCTCCCCTTTTCCTCATCTCTTCCCCATCCCTCCTCCTCCTCCTCCTCCCTCCTCCTCCTCCTCCTCCTCTCCTCCTCCTCCTCCTCCTCTCCCTCTCTCCTCCCTCCTCCCTCCCTCTCTCTCCCTCTCCCTCCCTCCTCCTCCTTCCCTCCTCCTCCTTCTCTTCCTCCTCCTCCTCCTCCCCTCTCCTCCTCCTCCTCCTCCTCCTCCTCCTCCTCCTCCTCCTCTCCTCCTCCGCCTCCTCCTCCTCCCCCTCCTCCTTCCTCCTCCTCTTCCTCCTCCTCCTCCTCCTCCTCTCCCTCCTCCACCTCCTCCTCCTCCCTCCTCCTCTCCTCCTCCTCCTCCTCCTCCTCCTCCTCCTCCTCCTCCTCTGCTCCTCCTCCTCCCCCTCCTCCTCCTCCTCCTCCTCCTCGTGTTTCCCCTCCCTCCTCCTCAGATGCACAGATCCACACATAGGTCCGAAGCTCGTGCAGTGCACAAGAATGAGCAAAACATATGGAAGGGGACTAGGGACGCACCCAGGAGAAGAAGGAAGGCCGAGAGGGGGGAGGAAAGAGGCGAGCAGGAAGATGAGTGCGTCCGAAATCCCCGACCTGGGCGAGCCTGCTGTGCCCTGGCGCTCGGAGCGCCGTCTTGGCACCCGTCCAATCGATGGCCGCCTCCCTGGGCGACTCCTCGCTCAAAGCTGGCCTCCCCCACTCCTCCACAACCCACCCACAATCACAAGCAGTTCCTGCTACTGAGAAGGCAGAGCCCAGGCCTCGCCTGGCCGTCTCCTCTGCTGGCTGTGGGAGGGAGGAGGAAGAGGGGACGGAGTGCAGAGATCCTCCTCCTCGTCCTCCTCCTACACCTCCTCCTCCTCCTGCTCTTCCTCCTTCTCCTCCTCCTCCTCCTCCTCCCCCTCCTCCTGCTCCTCCTCCTCCTCCTTCTCCTCCTCCTCCTCGTCCTAGCGAACAAGGTCGGCGGCACCGGCCGTCAGGCCTTCGCAATCCTCCCGCCACAGGGGATATGGCAGGGAGTTCAAGGAGTGTTCTCCCATGTTCCCCTGCCTGCCACATGGATTCGCGCAGGAGCTCCACTCGCCATCGCTCGGACGTCTATTCCCTGTGTTTTTAGCGGTTTCGTGCGTGGTTTTTTCACCAAATGATCAAGGATGCTCCTCGATGGCCCTCGCCGAAGGAAAAATGCACACGTCCGAGCGATGCCAAGTCCAAAGGACATTTGTTTATCCCGCTTGCCTGCCACGGGGGTCCTCGCACGGGCTCCGCGCGGGATCTGCACATTCCCTCCCTGCTTGGCACTGGGGACTTCACACTGATTACGAGGGAGATTTGTCTGCTTCCCCATGCATGCCACAGAGGGCTCTGAAAAGGTTTCGAACAAAGATCTGTTCATTTCCCCTTCCATGTAACCGTTTTCTTATTCGGCGCTTCGACAGTGGGCGGAAGAGGGGAGGCAGGGGGGGGGGTCTGGCTCTGGACCTCTGCTTAATGCGACTGCTTGCAACAGTGTCCTATGGGGGAGACGCCACCTGCTTGAAACAGGCGCCCCAAACAGCCACCATCTACTCCACGAGGGGGGGGAGCGGAATGCGAGGGCCCGCGCCGATCGGCAAAACAATGACTAGGAGAACGATCGCTATGTCAGAGGGGTTCGCCCAGGGGTCCAGGGGAAATTTGTTCATTCACCCCTGCCTGCCGCAGGGTATCTCAGCGACATTTATGTACCCCTAATCTTGCTTCCCACAGGGTTCACGTACATGTTCACATTGACATTTGTTTACTCCGCGCTGCCTGCCAAGGGTTATCACACGGGTTCTACGCGAGTTTTTTTGTGCACCCTCTATGTTTATGTGTTGTCACATGGTTTTCACAAGGGTTCTAAGGGAGGTGTTTGGGTTTCCCCATGCCTGCCACCCGGGGTGCGCGCAAGGGTTCCAAGGCTGATTCACCATGCCTGTCACAGGGTTTATCACAGGTTCTTGAGGAGTTGTCTACATTCCCTCCCTGCTTGCTGCAAGGGCTCACGCTGGGTGTCTGTTGCCCCCCCCGTCTGCTACAGGGTTTCGCACGCCAGGTTCTGATGGAGATTCGTCGATTTCCCCCTTGGTATTGGGTCCAATGGGAATCGAGTGTATCGAGATTTTCACCTCTGTCTGTCAAGGGGTCTCACAAGATCTGCAAGAGGGATTGCTTTATTTCCCTCTGCTTGCAACAAGGGCAATCGCGAGGGTTCTTCATGATATTTGTTTATCTCTCCATCTGCCTGCCAAATGAGTCCCACCAACGGTTAATTATCAGGGAGACTTGTTCCCCCCCCATCCTGCCTGATGCACGGGTTTCGGGCCCTGGGGGGGCCATGATCTTGATCACTTCGGCTGCGAGCCGACCAACCAATCAATTAGCCAGCCCACGAGCCAGCCAACCAACTGGCGACCCGACCAACCAGCCAGATAGCCAACAAGCTAACCAACCAACCAGCCAACAAGCCAGCGAACCATTCAGACAGCCAGCCAACCCCCTAGCCAACCAGCTAGCCAACTAGCAAGCCAGCCAACCAACCAACCAGCCAACCAGCCCCAACCGACCCCAACCAACCAACCAACCAACCACCCCATTGCATCCTTAAAAACATTTTCTCTTGAGGCTTGGCCCCTCGCACCTCTGCAGGATGTCTCACACGCCGGAGTCCAGACGCATCAGGAACAGGCATGCCTTCCAGCCCGCGAGAGGGAGAGGTTTTGAGGAAGGCGGAGCGAGGGTGCCCGCCCCATGTTCCCCAAAAGTATGCCTGGTAGCCAGCCAGGATGATCACCAAGCCGTCGTACTTCGGGCTCGTCATGGCTCCTACGATGGCAGTGCACGCCTCGCTGCCATACGTGCCCTTGCCCAGCTCATAGGCCTCATCGATGAAGAGCACGCCACCCTTGGCTTCGTCGAGCTTCTCCTCGACCTTCTTCTTCGTCTGCCCGACGTACTCGCCCGTCAAGCGCAAGCCATCAACCTCGACGACCTTGTCTTGCGCGATGAGGCTCAGCCGGTACAAAATCTTGGCTGTCACCCGCGCGACAGTCGTCTTGCCGGTGCCGGGCGCACCCATGAAGACGAAGTGTCCCAGCGGCGGCCGATCCTCACCCTCGTCCTCGGCGAGCTTGGTGGCGCTGCACAGCTGCTGCAGCTTCTCCCTCACGCTCTCCATGCGGTAGAGCCCGTCCAGCGGGGCGAACGGGTCGCCTCCCTCGCCCTCCGGCCCCAGGTCCACGTCGGTGTCCTCCAGGCGCATCTCCTCGTCTCCGAGGCCCTTCGCCGCGCCCCGGGCCATCGCCTTCTGCACAGCGGCCTTCACAAGGTTGTCCACCGCCCCAGCGTTGCCAAAGTTGGGCTCGCAACGGCGCTGCTCCTCCAACTTCTTGAGAGCCTTCTCTTGGAACGCCAAGCTCGGCTTCAACTGCTTGCTCTTGCAATTGTACATCAAAATTTGGAGTAACTCGTGTTCCGTGTAGTCCTCGAAACAGAATGCCTGTTGTGGGTCGAACCGGCGCTGCAGGCCAGGATTTTGGTTGCGGATCATTGCTAACATCTCTTCAGTGTAGCCAAGAAGCAGTACGGCGATATCGCTGCCGTTCTGCACCTTCTCCACGATCGTGTCCAGCGCCTGCGCTCCGTACTGGCTCTTATCCAACGCGTACGCTTCGTCGATCAGAAGCACCTTACCCACCGCCGCATCTAACAATGCGGCTGTCTTTTGCTGCGCCTGCCCTACGGCGGATCCACCCAGGTCGCTGGCAGTTTTTTCGATCACGTCGCCGTTCGAGAGCAAGCCTAAATGTTTCAGAACTTGCCCGTACAATTTAGCACACGTGGTCTTGCCTGTGCCTGGATTGCCAAGGAATAGCCTGTTCATGAACACGTCCAGCGGAGGCTTGCCATCGATCTCGCGCTCGTAGTTCGCGCTCGCTACCTCAACCAACTCTTTGACAGACTTCTTTACCTTCGCCCACCCAATCTTCTGAGAGATCTCATCTAGAATCTTTTGCAACTTCTGGCTGTTCGCGGGATTCTCGCCGACCACGTCCTCCGTCTCCAGCACCAAAGCCGTCGGGTCGAAATCATCGCGCGCCGTCAACCGCTGGAATGCGTCGTCGAGCTTCTGCCGTACCGCACGCGCGTTGCCGAAACCCTTCTTGCCAGCCATCTTCGCCAAGCGCCGCACCGCGACTTTCCCCAATCGGGGATCGGCCTCGATCAACTTCCGCTTCTCCACCATATTCTTCCAGACCTCCAGAAGCTCCGACTCGTCAAAATCCTCGAACACGACCTCCTTGAACCGACTCTTCAAGCCAGGATTATACGCAAAAAACTTATCGTTCATGTCGTCCTCGTAGCCCGCGAGAATGATTGTCAAATGCTCCCGGTCGTTCTCCGCGGTGGTCACTATCTCGTTCACTACGGGTGCGCCCTTGAACTTGTCTCCCACAGGATCCAAATCGTAGGCCTCATCGATGAACAGTACGCCGTCTCTCGCATCATTGACCCTCTTGCGGAACTCGTCGGCGCCCTCTTCTTTCAACTTCTGTGCGGTGCACTCTTCGAAGGTCCGCTTCTGCCGCAACCCAGAGTCGTAGAGAATCTTAGCGAAAAGCCGAGCTACTGTGGTCTTTCCTGTGCCAGGATTGCCTAGGAAACAATAGTTTAGTGTTGGCACGTTCAACTTGCGTACTTCGGGGTCCATGCGAGCGAAAGCAAGCCCATTTTTGAAGAGTCGCACAGCAGCAAGCTTTACCTTCCGCAGACCCGTGAGCCTCAGCAGCTCTTCCATCGCTTCCGATTTGGTATTGTACTCCTTGTGGCTGACAGGAAGTGCAAACGTGGCTCACGAAAATGTCCATTGCCAAGGCCCCCCTTATCAAAGAGACAACGACGAAACAGTCTTGCCACGACAGAACTGGAGTCGCGCATTTTTCTACCAACAGATCTTTAGCCACGCAATTGTCCTCCAACTCAAAGCAAATGGCCTACACCCGCGTAACTGAACATATGTTCTGGCGGCAGGGGGCGCCGCTCTTTTCAAATTCCATGTTGGCGAAAGGGTGCGCGACATGGGCTCCGCCATTCGAACTGCCCCACCAACAACGAGAGCAGCTGATCACCGAATCGGGCTTACCAAAAAGCGCGCCCCACAACAAGAAACGAAGACTTCACAGGGGTGGGTTGGAATCCTGTGTCGTACAGTCGGCCTTGATTGGAGAGGACTCGCGAGAGGACACAAAACCCTTCCGACGGCCACATTGCCATAGGAATGCAGGAGGCACGGGTCGCGAGACACAGGACACAAAGGCACCCTTGATTTGGCAGGGTCGACCTACTAATCCGGCCGACTGTATGCCGAAGGTGTCAGGTGGTACTCCCTGCGGCATGGAACGCTGAGGACGTGCCAGGCGGGGTCATCACCGAAGGACTCGCGCCCCGACGGCTGGCATCGTGCAAACGTGGCCAGTGTGGATGGGGCAGGCGAGCTCATATGAAGGGGCCCTTGGACACACAAATAAGTAGACACAAATAACATGATTCCCCATATTTCCCCATACTTTCTGGGTTTTTGTCTTCCCCCCCCACTTCCCATATTTTCCCATATTTTCCTGGGAGTCGACGAGTAAATATGTCTGTGTGTTTTTTCCCTCCTGATCAGAATCGAATCGATAGGTCGGATCTGCAATCGAAACGCATCGGATCGGCTGAAGTCGGCAGCCGAGTCGAGAAAATGGGACCGGTGGAAATCGGCAGGCCAGTAGGCCTCCGCTGAGAAATCGGAGCCCAAGTCGGAATCCGAAGCCGAATCGAATCGGAATCGGAGGCCATCGAAATCGAATCGGATCGGATCGGAGGAATCGGAATGAGCCCTGCCGGATGGGGGGGGGGGGCATGTCCCACAGACCTTCTGGGCCGAGGTGGCTTCGAGGTCCTGGTGACCTCCCGTCCCCGGGCCTCCTGGGCGGGGCTTCCCCCTCTTGACTGCCCCCCGCCGCCAACACACCTCCACTCGCGGCTGTGGAAACAAGTGGAGGTGTCCGGCAGTCTGGCGCGGCGGCCGCCCCGCAGGTAACCGCGGAGAGGAGAGGGCGAGCGCCGGATGGCACTCGCTGCTGGACAGGACCTCGGACTTCACGCTGCGGGGTGCTGTGGAACTCTTTTAGAGCTCTTTTGGGCGTTCTCTTGCTCGGCGTTTCGGTAGTGGGCGGAAGGGGGGGGGGGGAGCTGGCTCTGGACCTCTGCTGAATGCCTACTATTTGAAGCAGTGCGTCCTATGGGGGAGACTCCACCTGCTTGAAGCAGGCGCCAAAAACAGTCAGTATCTACTCCATGGTGTGTGCGTGTGTGTGTGTGTGTGTGTGTGTGTGTGTGCCCGCGCCGATCGGCCAAACAATGAACAAGAAAAGGATCACCTTTTTGGCGCTGTTGGGCCCTGTTTGGGACCTCTTGGCCCTTTGGGGCTCCCAGAGCCTTTGGGGCTGTCCTACGGCCAGCTTGGGGCACGGATGGACCTCCCCTTCGGGCTTGACCTGTGATCTGAAGCTTGGAGGGGACTGTTGGGGCCCACGAGAGGCTCTCCCAGGGTGCTCTTTGAGGCCGCCTGGGGGCTCTGCTGGACCACTGTTGGGCGACTTGGGGCCTCAGAAGCCTCTCGGAGGCAGATTTAAAGAGGAAGCGACAATCGCAGTCGACAGCCGATTGTTGCTTCCATTGATTCCGGCGCCTCCGAGCCATCCCTGGGAGGCTCGAGGGCCGCCCGAAATCTACCTCGAGGCCTCCTTGGAGCCCCGACGGGCCCTGCTGGAGGCCACCTGAAGCCAACGTGGCCCCACGACTACAACTTTGGAGGCACGTGCTGTCTAGTCCTGCCACATCTGGCCCTGCCCGGCTCGCGAAGGCACCGCGGGAGCAGTGCCGTGGTGCTGCGAGCCCTGTCTCCGCGGCTCGCCCAAGAGGGGAAAAAGGCGCAGCGCCACGATCTGCGGCGCCGGGAGGAGCTGGCGCGCCACAGCAGGGGTCGTTCACCCAGGACCTCAACTCGGGTCGGGCGAAGGGGGGGGATAGCAAAAGGGGGGGGGTTGAGAATCAGCTCACGTAGCTGATTTTCCCGGCGCCTCCCGGCGCCGGAGGCGGCTATGTATCGAAGAATGGGCCCCTCCGTGGGGCCGAAACCAGCTGCATGCAGCAAATTTCGTACCCCCCCCTTTCCCAATTCCTCCCTTTCGTCCGGCCCGATCAACTTGGGGGTGCTTAAGAGTTTGTCCATCAAGGTTCCACTCTCTGCGGCAGTCGTCTTCAGAAAAGGGAGCCCTCGAGATCAGGAGCAAGGGTGTGCGATCCTCTCGGGCCAGCCACCACGGTGTCCCCACGGAGCTTCAAGATGCCAGCGATGTGCTAGAGACACGGACGCCAGAGGCCCCCGAGCCAACCGCGAGCATCGAAGCCGACTTATCTTCTGCCAACCGTTTTGCAAAGACGACGGTAGCCCTCAGGGCTGGAACGTCTAGCAAAGGCTGTGAAACTTGCTGCTGGACTGCTGTCTCGTGTCCCTCGTGCTGTCTTCTGGTTTTGTCTCTTGCCTCGCCAGCCCTGCCTCCATTCTGCTGTCGACTAGGGGGCCCGCGCGGGCAAAGAAAGCACTGTGTGTGTGTGTGTGTGTGTGGAGGGGGCCCCTCAGCCTGCTGGCCGCTCTAGGCTGCTCTGGGTTTCCTACAAAGACGCAGCCAGAGAGCCAAGAGGGCCTGAGAGGCCTCCGGAACGGCTCCAAGAGGCACCGAAGAGGCCCGGCCGAAGATGGCCTCGAGATGCTTCTGAGACGGCCCAGTAGGGCCCCAACACGCCCCCGAGAGAGAAAGCAAAGCACATACACACATCTTGCTACATTGAATTTCTTTCCCTGTCCTATGTTCTGCTCCTCAGATGTTGCATGGTCGCTTCAAGACGCCTCCCAGAGTTCTAGATATTGCCCAAGACTATCCCACGGTGGCCGCAAAAATGTCGCCAATCTTGCGCAGTGTGGTCCAACAGAGTCACAAGGTGCCCCTCAAAATTGACCCCAGAGGTCCTGGTATAGCCTCAATGTTGCCCAACATGTCCCAAAAGCAGCACGAGAAACCCAAGCATGTCAGAACCAGATAGTCGTGGAAGCCCTCGGGGTCGGCCAAAAAGGCCAACATCATTGAACCGTTATATTTACACATAGATGTCCGTCGGCACCCTTGTGGGGTAACCAGGCTGTAGGACGAGGGTTTGCTGTTCCCTGCGCCAGTTCCCGTTTCCAGTTTCCACAGTTACAATATTGTTTTATGCTGCTTACTGTTCCTTGTTGTAGAGCGCGCGAGGGGGGGGTGCCGAAAATCAGCTTGATTAGCATCTCCTGGAAGGGGTCTCAGAATTTCTGGAGGGGTCGAAATTGACACCCCTCACGCAGATCGGCGGAGTCAGAGTCGAAAAACATAACGGATTTGTTACATTTCTAGAATTCGGTGGCACTCCTCATGCAGACCGGCGGGGTCAGGGTCGAACAACCAATGGGATTTGCGACATGTCTTGAAATTCGGTGGCACCACTCACGCAGATCGGCGGGGTCAGGGTCGAAAAACCAATGGGATTTGCGACATTTCTGAAATTCGGCGGTACCCCTCATGCAGATCGGCGGAGTCAGAGTCGAAAAACCAAAGGGATTGACTACATTTCTGAAATTCGGCGGCACCCCTCACGCAGATCGGCGGAGTCAGGGTCGAAAAACCAATGGGATTTGTCACATGTCTTCAAATTCGGTGGCCCCCCCCACGCAGATCGGCGGAGTCAGAGTCGAAAAACATAACGGATTTGTTACATTTCTAGAATTCGGTGGCACTCCTCATGCAGACCGGCGGGGTCAGGGTCGAACAACCAATGGGATTTGCGACATGTCTTGAAATTCGGTGGCACCACTCACGCAGATCGGCGGGGTCAGGGTCGAAAAACCAATGGGATTTGCGACATTTCTGAAATTCGGCGGTACCCCTCATGCAGATCGGCGGAGTCAGAGTCGAAAAACCAAAGGGATTTGCCACATGTCCGAAATTCTGTGGGAAACCTCAGTGCACAGCATACGGGGGCAGGTTCAAAATGCAACACTGAGTTCAACAATCTCATCAGAATCTCAATTTCCCTTGCCGATGCTGCTTCACGGCGGCGCCGAAACCTCATGAATTAGCTCTTGCATCGCCCATTATCCGAGAGAGGGGGCTGGCAGCAGGGGGCGAAACCCTTACGGACACATGTATGCATGCATGCATGCATGCATGCATGCAATGTGTATGTATGTATGTATGTATGTATGCACACGTACATTTATGTGTGTTTATGTGTATGTATGTATGTATGTATGTATGTATATGTATGTATGTATGTATGTATGTATGTATGTATGTATGTGTGTATGTGTGTATGCGTATATATATATATATATATACGTGTAGCTGTGCTAACACAATGGATGCCTATGTACTTAGAATACGGATCCGCCTTGATTTCTGGCCCGGTGGCCCTCCGCCCCACGAGGCCCAAAGAGGCCTCCAAACGGCTCCCAAACGGGCCCCAAGATGTTCCGAAGAACCTCCTGACCCGCCCCAACAGCTCTGACCTGACACTCAAAACAGCGGTCCCAACCCCATCATGCACCGAACCGAGGACCCAATTATTACGGCAACGGTCAGACAGTCAACATGGATGGATGGATGGATGGATGTCAGAGTGAGGGGGCCGAACGGTCATTCACTGTCCCTGGGTGCGTGGCTGAAGTGGAATTCCGCGGTGCGGATTCTCGTTGTTGTTTGTTATTGTTGTTGTTTGTTGTTTGTTGTCGTCGTCCCACCCGCAACCCGCCCCGCGACCCACCCGCGACCCACCCCGCGACCCACCCCGCGACCCACCCGCGACAAACCCGCGACCCACCCCGCGACCCACCCCGCGACCCACCCCGCGACCCACCCCGCGACCCACCCCGCGACCCACCCCGCGACCCACCCCGCGACCCGCCCGCGGCCCAGCCCGCGACCCACCCGCGACCCACCCGCGACCCACCCGCGACCCACCCGCGACCTACCCCTCGACCCACCCGCGACCCAAACCACGTTCAAGGTACAAACCACAATTTTCGGCGCCTGCGGCGGGCATTTTTTGCATTCCTTCCAGGTGGAGAGCCCGTGACCCAACCCGTGACCAACTCGCGACCCAAACCACGTTCAGGGTACAAACCACATTTTTCGGCGCCTGCGGCGGGCATCTTTTGAATTCGTTTCAAGTGGAGAGCCCGCGGCCCACCGCGACCACGTGCAAGGTACAAACCACATTTTTCGGCGCCTGCGGCGGGCATCTTTTGCATTCGTTCCCGGTGGAGAACCCGCGGCCCACCCGCGACCCAAACCACGTTCAGTGTACGAACCATTTTTTGGGGCGCCTGCGGCGGGCTGCTTTTGCATTCCTTCCAGGTGGAGGTGGAGAGCCCGCGACCCACCCGCGACCTAAACCACGTTCACTGAATAAACCAATGCCGCACAAGCGCGGCGGCGGATATCTGCATGCCGTCTGAACCCGCAAGGACCTCTTCAAGCCCCGCGCATCCACACCAGCCCGTCCAGCAACTCTGCCCTGGCGAGTTGCCTTGATCAGAGAAGGCGGGGAGCATAAAGTGGAACAAAGGATTGCGTTGCAGTTATCTTGGGAAAGGAGGGGGAGGCAGGAGGAGTAAACAGGGGACGAGGAAACGCGGAAAAGAGAGGATGTAAGGAGAAGGTGGAGACAGAAAAGGAGGAGGAGCAGGAGGACGAGGAGGGGGAGGAGGGGGGGAGGAGGACGAGGAGGGGGAGGAGGGGGAGGATGATGATGATGGACGACAATGGGAGGGACGATGATGGAGGCCGATGAGGGGGAAGACTACAATGGGAGGACGATGATGAAAGGACGAGGGGGGGAGAGGGAGGACGAGGAAGAAGAGGAGGAGGAGGACGAGGTGGAGGAGGAGGACGACGATGACGATGACGATGAGGACGAGGAAGGGGAAGAGGAGGAGGAGGAGGAGGAGGAGGAGGAAGAGGAGGAGGAGGAGGAGGAGGAGGAGGAGGAGGAAGAGGAGGAGAGCGCCATCGACAAGGAAGGTGGGGGCCACGAGGTCCGCCGGCTCGACGACGCCCGCGTCGCCCGCGCCCGCCCCCTCACTCTTATCCGCAATTGCGGGGTGCTACGTATGTGTATATATGTATATATACCCTTATGTGTGCATGTATGTATGTATGGATGGATGGATGTATGTCTTTATGTGTACATGTATGTATGTATGTTTGCCTCTGAGTGGGTCCTAGCGGATTCGTATGGTTAAGTGAGGTGCGTCGCCGATTTCGGTGGCCCGCCCGTGTGACCGGGGGTGCCTGGGTGACCGGGGGTGCCAAGGTGCCCGGGAGTGCCCAGAGGTGCCCAGGGGTACCCGGCGGTGCCCGGCGAGTGCCTGGGTGCCTGGGTGCTCTCTCGCCCTATAGCCCTATAGCCCTCCTATAGCCCTCCTGTAGCCATATAGCCCTACAGCCCTATAGCCATATAGCCCTACAGCCCTATAGCCTGATAGCCCTACAGCCCTATAGCCCTACCCTATATAACCTTCAACACTAGGAGCAATTGCAAACATATCACATATAAGATGAAAACAACTCGGATTGGTTTTCTCCGGTATCATATCTATATATATATATATGCACATATGTGTATATATATATATATATGTTTCCCAATCGGAGCTTGCCTCTGCAGGGGTCCTAGCGGATTCATATAGTTAGGTGAAGTGCGTCGCCGATTTCGGTGGCCGGCTCGGGTGACCGGGTGCCCGGGTGCCCGGGGGGGCCCAATGGTGCCCGGAGGTGCCCGGCGGTGCCTTGGGGGTGCCTGGGTGCCCGGGTGCTCTCTCGCCCTATAGCCCTGTAGCTCTATAGCCCTGTAGCCCTATAGACCTATAGCCCTCCAGCCCTAATTACAGACCCAGAGCCCTGCACCCCTATAGCCCTACAGCCCTATAGCCAAATAGCCCTGTAGCCCAGATAGCCCTACTGCCCAATAGCCCTACCGCCAAATAGCCCTGTAGCCCTACAGCCCTATAGTTTTACAGACCTATAGCGCAATAGCCCAATAGCCCTGTAGCCCATATAGCCCTATAGCCCTACAGCCCTGTAGCCTTGTAGCCTTATAGCCTTATAGCCCTATAGCCCTATAGCGCTATAATCCTATAGCGCTATAGCCCTATAGCCTGATAGCCCCAAAGCCCTACAGCCCTATAGACCTATCGTCCTAGCCCTCATGGCCTTCTTCACAGCCCTCGCAGACTTCATAAACCTAAGGAGCAATTGCAAAAGGATCTCATCCTATATCAAAAGACTCTGATAGATTTTTCTCCGGTATCATATATATGCACATATATATATATATGTATTTATAACATGTAGATCTGTACATCGTATATCTACACACATATAAATGAACACGCACCCCCTCCAGGATTCGAACCAACGCATTTTTATCTCTCGAGCGGCGCCTCCGCCGCTGCCCCCTCGTCTTTCCTCGTGCCCCCTCGTGTTTCCCGCGCTTCTGTTTGCGCATTTCCAGCTACTAGAGCGCGCCAGCGGATCGCCCCTGCCGCGCTGCGAGGTAAAAAGGTTTCCTGCGTGTGTCCACCTGTTGCCCCCTCGTCCCCTGTTGTCCCCTCGTGCCCCCTCGTGTCCCCTGCTGTCCCCTCGTGCCCCCTGGCGTCCCCTCGTCTTTCCTCGTGTCCCCTCGTGTTTGCTCTTGTCCCTTACGTTTGTCCCCTGCCCCACATTTCGCCCGGTGTCCTTTGCCGTGGGTCTCCAGACTTAGACGAGGCCCCCAAACAACATTTAATAAAGGGCGTAGCTTCTTGCTATAGCAAACCAGATTTCGCAAGTCATCCATTTGGAAGAGAAAGGGACTTACAATGGTGAAGCGGGAAATTCGTACGCGGCAATACTTTTGCTGGCCAAATCTTGACAACAACCTATCGCGGCCTGTTCCACATATGGCAGAAGGGGTATCCACTTTGGGATGCCTCCTTCTGCCACCCCCCATGCGCCTGACCGTGCAGCAGTGTTGCAGAGCATGGTCCTCAGGCCCTCGTCATCCTCCTCCTCCTTCTTCCAATCCTCTATGTCGTCTTTCTGCTCCCCATCCATCCAGTTGGGGGGAGTAGGGCAAAACGAATTGGAATGCTGAAATTTTAAGAACATTCTCAAGAAAACAGTGCAACACAAAGAATTCAAAAGGTTGGTGGCAGAAGCTGTGGGAACGCAATCAGGAAGCCCAAACCAACACATATTCCAACGATAATAGGAGGGTAAGAACGGGGAGGACCCAAAGAATGCCACCACATTCTCATTGGAATTGTTATATATGTACACATGTACAGCGGGCTCCAAAAACCCTGCCCCCCCTAAAACGTTAATCTCTCCGGAACGCAACTTTGATTCCGCCTGCTAGCGCAGCCCTTCCGCCGATGAAGAAGCGTCAACTCCTTCGAACCTCGAAGGCGAGGCCATTTCTGGAGCGCTCCTTGTGGGCACACATCTGAATCCATATATCTATATATATATACACACGTATATGTATGTCTGTAGGTATGTATGTGTATATATATATATATATATATATATATATATATATATCTGCACATACGGGGATACGCATGCATTTATGTTATTGGTAAATGCGTACTTATACACACATCTGGTCTGCACCATTCCGATTGACATCCTGCGCGGATCCTGTACACGTCAAAAAGAAGTCACCTGGACCTCGAGTTTGCTCGATGCCTCTTGAAATCCTGCCGGAATGCACTTCGCAGCAAGCGTAAGTCCACTAGACCGGGGGTCTGCTCCAGGAGATTGGAACCCAAATGACATCTTTGCTTCATCCTACAGACATCATACAGGCCTCGGAACAAATTAGCGAACACATGCCACATTCATCCGTCAACGCCTCCCTCTCCCCCCAATGTTCAAAGTTAGCGGTGGGTCTGATGAGATGCACTTCGACCGCAGTCTCCCCCGCGCGTGCCAACGTTGAGTTTGGGGGGGAGGGGGAGTGTTCAGTAATCGTTTCCCTCTACCGTATGAATCTGGGGTGTTCTCAATGCCCATTGGAATCCTCATGAAAGCCGGTCCACATCCATTACGAGTCCTTTGGACCTTGGGTCTGCCCCAAGCTGATTGGCGTCCTTTGCGCAAGCCTATACAAAGCCCAAATAAATCACCCAATCTGGGGTCTGCTCCATTCCTGCTGAAATCCTATTCGTATCCAGCAGATTCAATGAAAGAAAACACCTGTGGATCTGGGGTCTGACCGACTCATGCTTGTCAGAATCCGATTGGGATCTGATTCAAAACGAATGACATTCCCGTGGCTCTGGGGTCTGCTCTGTTCCCAATGGATTTCGATAGAAACTCGATTCAAATCCAATGCGAGCCCCCGGGATCTAGGGTCTGCTCCATTTTCACAGGAATCTAATTTGAATGCTATTTACATGAAATGGAGATCCTATGGATCGAGGGTCTGCTCCATTCCTATTGGAGTCCGACTGTAATCCGATTGAAATTCGATAGAATGCATCTGACCGTGGGGTCTGATCGATTCCAAGCTACACCTGATCTAAATTCTGTTGCACTCCATCAAAATCCCTCTGGACCTGAGGTGTGCCCCATGCTGATTGGAATCCTGCAGTCACCGTGCAAGCTCAAAGAACGCAGAGTAATGAACGAAAGGGTTTTTCTGGCCACGGCGGGAGGAGGAGGAGGAGGAGGAGGAGGAGGAGGAGGAGGAGGAGGAGGAGGAGGAGGAGGAGGAGGAGGAGGGAGGAGGAGGTAGGAGGAGGAGGAGGAGGAGGAGGAGGAGGAGGAGGAGGAGGAGGAGGAGAGAGGAGGAGAGCCTCTGCCGCGAAGGGGGGCTCCCCGACCCAGGCCTGGGGAGCGGCCCGAGCACCAAGGCCCCCCTCGAGCCCGCGGTGGTCCTCGTGCCAGCGTCGGGGCTGCCTTGGAAGCCTGCCAGCATCCGATCGGCGTCCTCCGGACTTGGGTTGTCTGCTCCCTGCCTGCTGTGCTCCTGGCTGGGTGCTGCTCGATTCCCATCGGCTTCCCCCGGATCGGGGGTCCGCTTTTTTCGGGGCGGAGTCCGATGGGAATCCGATGCAAACTCAGTATGCAACAGATTCGAGTACAGGGTCTGCTCTTACCAATATCCAATGGGAACTCTGTTCGGATTCACTGGCAATCATCTGGAAATGGTGTCTGCTCCATCCGTCTTGGAATCCAATTGGAATCCGAGACCAATCAAGTAGCAATCCCCTGGATCTGGGGCCTGCTGCTGTGCATCCAATTGACCACCAGGCCCCCCACTATAAATATTGCACGCAAGCCATGTGGTGCAAGCTATGTGGTGCAAACTATGTAGTGCAACATCGACGGACCCCCCAAGCGCGGTGGGCGGCAAGGAGGCGGCAACGGGCAGCGACGCGGCGAAACTTCGACGGACCCCAGAAGTTGGTGGAGAGGAAGCGCCAACGAAGCGGCGACGGGGTGGCGACTCTGCGGATTCGACGGGCCCCCCCCCCCGAGTGGGCGGCAACGGGGGGGCAGCGAGGCGGCAACGGGCGGCGACGTGGCAAAACCTCGACGGACCCTGGGACCCCCTCCCCCGATATGGGGGCAACAGAGCGGGAACGGGCGGCGACGCGGCGAAACCTCGACGGACCATCCGAGGGGGCGGGAACGAAGCGGCCACGAGGCGGCAACGGGCGGCGACGCGGCGAAACCTCGACGGACCCATCCAAGTGGGCGGCAGCGGGGCGGCGACGGGCAATCCACGTGGTGCCAGCCGTCTGGTGCAAGCTGTGTGGCGCAAGCCATGCGTTGGAACAAAGGTGGTGCAACCTCGACGGACCCCCCCCGCGGTGGGCGGCAACGCGGCGGCGATGGGCGGCGACGCGGCGAAGCCTCGATGGACCCCCCGAGTGGGCGGCAGCGAGGCGGCAGCGGGGCGAAACCTCGACGGACCATCCAAGGGGGGGCGGCAACGGGGCGGCGGCGCGGCGAAACCTGGACGGGCGGCGCCGCGGCGAAACCTCGGCGGACTCATCCGGGTGGGCGGCGGCAACGGGGCGGCGACGCGGCGAAACCTGACGTGCAAGCACTCTTTGTGGAGTGCTCTGGCGGTGGCACCCCGCATTACAATCTCTCCAGGTCGCACGAGAGCCTCATCGGACAAGGACGGGACGCGCAGATTTTTTGTTCACTGGGCTCGTAGGGGAGAGCAAAGAAGAGGATGATGGCGACGCCATGGTGGCGGATGTCGAGGGTGGCAGCATGGATGATAGGGGAGGGCAGCGAGGGGAGCACAAGCACAACGAGTAGGAAGACAAGCACGAGGAAAAGGAGGAAGAGTTGGAGGACGACGAGTACGAGGAAGAACGAAGCGGAGGAGGAGGACCGATGTAAGCCCAAAGCTCATCAACGATGTTGAAATACACACTCCATCCAAAACCCTTCTTCATAAAGCCCCATAGAAGGCCATTCTGACTGAGGGAATTGCCCGGGTGAAGGACAAGCGTGTGAACATCTTGGAGCGTGCCTAAACACCATTCTCAAGACTTCAACACAAACCTGACCGTTACTTCTTGGCGATCCAGAACCGTGCCAGAACACCATTCCTGGGACTTCAACACCACTAATCACTGTTGCGCCCTGGCAGTCCCCAATCATTCCAACACATCATTTCTGGTACGGCAACCATGGTAAACAATGCAACTTTTTTTTGTTAAACGAATGTGCGCGGCGCCAAGGCGGATAACCACATTTGGAAAACCACCCGCCTGCAATCTGTGATCCAATCCGCAGAAGTCTTGCAACTTGAAGAAACGAAGGTGCGCGGCTCCAAGGGGGAGAGGCACATTTTGAAAGCCACCCGCCTTCAATCCGTGAAGCTCTTGTAAGCTAAGAAAGAACAAACCAATGATCGCGGCACTAAAGGGAGAACCATCTTTTGAAAACGATCCGCCCTCAATCCGTCCAGCTCTGGCACATAAAAAACGAATGTGCGCGGCGCTGAGGCGAAAACCACATTTTGAAACATTCCACCCTCAATCCGTGAAGCTCGTGCAAATTCTAAGAAGAAAGAATGTGCGCGTCACTACGGCGGGGACCCCATTTTGAAAACGACCTGGGCTCAATCCGTGAAGCTCTGACATTTTTTCAAAGAAGCACTGTGCGCGGCGCTCAGGCGAGAACCACATTTTGAAAACGACTCGCCCTCAATCTGCGAAGCTCTTGCAAAAAAGAATGTGCGGTGCGCTAAATCGAGAATCACACTTCGAACAACCACCCGCCTTCCATCCGTGAAACTGTTGTCAGCTTTCGGGCATTAGGGTCATACATGGTGAAGAAATCTCAAGCGAAACGCCCAGCCCGCCCTTTCGACTGGCCTCGGGGTGCGACATGGAGAAGTTATCTATAAGGAGAAGGAGTGGAGGAGGAGAAAACCAATAATGAAGACGACGACGAAGGACGGCAAGGCACCCGACGAAAAGGACGTCGAAGAACAAAAGGGTCCTCGTGCTGTTTTGAAGCTACCATGGGGGCTGCTGGGGCTGTCTGGGGCTATCTTGGGGGCATCATGGTGGCCTCTTGAGGGCCTGTCGGGGCCCCTTTGGGGGCTGCTGGGGTCTTAAGCTTCTGTGGGGGCTCTCTCAAGCCATCTTGGCGCCATCTTGGGCTGTTTTGGGCCGTCTGGGTGCTCTCTTTGGCAACCCCGGGGCCTCTCAGGGCGCTCTCGGGGGCCCCTGGGTGCCTCTTGGGGGGCCCATCGAGACGCTTTTGGGGTTCCTTGGGGGGCCATCGAAAGCTCTCTTGGGTTCACTCTCGGGTCGTTTTGAAGCCCTCCGGGAACGATTCCAAGATAATGCTGGTACGCAGTCGTCTCCGGAACCGATTTTTCGAAGAATCTTCTGGCGAGGCTGCCATTTTCCAAAACCAGACCGGACAAAAACGGGAAGCGTCGTTGCGCCTACGAAGCCTGATGGAACGTCTCGTCCTGAGTTTTGAAATAGGCGGCTGGTCTGATGTGCTGGTCTGCCGAACTGTGTGCCGTGCTGTGTTGGTCAACTTGGCTGGTCTGCCGTGCTGGTCTGCACAACCGGCCTGCCGTGCTGGTCTGCCATGCTGGTCCGCTGGTATGGTATGGTATGGCGCGGCCGTAAACTACTCCGACGGTAAGACCCCGCATGGGAATCTGTTTCATTTGCCCTTGTTTTTTCCCATTCGCCTTCGCGGAGGCTCTCCTCCCGCTCTTTGTTGCGCCGCCTCTTCCTTGTCATCTTCGCCCTCCGTCTCCTTCTCTTTTTCGTCCTCCCCTCCTCCTCCTCCTCCTCCTTCCCCTCCCCTCCCCGTCCTTCTCATCTTCCCCCCCTCGCTATTCTCCCCGGTCTCCCTATATTATTAGATTCCCGCCTGTTTCCCCATGCGTCTCTTTTGCCCCCTGGCCGGGGCAAGTAGACTTTCCGTGGCGCCGTCGCCGCCGCGGCTGGCATGGGCGTGTCCACCGATGGCCACGCCGCGAAGCCGCTAGGACAGCCCCGCGGGCGAGGCCCTTGGGGCAACCACGCGAGCCGCTGGGGCGCGGGAGCCAACCGTTGGGACAACCCCGCAAGTCTCGAACAAGTCGCGGCGGCGCTCAGGCGGGGGGCAGCACGGAACGTGGCTTTGCCGCGAACTGCTCCGCCTCAGTCCTGGAGCTCGCAGCCACCTTAGCGAACTCCCGGGGCGCCTTCCGCAGGGACGCCGGCGGCCCGCGCTCCAAAAACTCTCGCGAAGGCGGCCGCAAGACCAGCATGTTCCGCATGCGCGTGGCGCGGGGGAGCATGACGTAAAAATGCAGCCACCACTGCTCTTTCGACATGCCCGTGCGACCAGCGTTCTCATCCCTGGTGCAATCGATGGTGACGCCTTTGCGCAACGTCTGGCCCTGCGACAGCGTGTGGGTCAAGTAGGGCGCGTGCGTCAGGCCTCAGGAGCCCAAAAGTGGCGACACTTATAGGTTTCCGATGACCCGTTCGGATTAATAACATGCTCTGCGGGCCCCATAGGGGAGGGGCTCCCCAAACGAGGCTCCAGCCTGAGACTCCCGCCATATTCGGGCCTCAGGATGGCCCGCTCGGATTAATAACATGAAATGCGGGCCCTATAGCGAGGGGGGCGCCCGCTTGAGATTTCGTCGCGATTCACTCACAAATGACGCTCCCGCCTGATACATCCTTCAAATCCCGGCTAGCCTAAAAGTGGCGACAATTACATGTTTCCGATGACAGGCTCGGATTAATAATATGATCCGCGGGCCCCATAATGGAGGGGCTCCCGCGTGATGCGCCCTCGCAATTCATTCACAGACGAGGCTGCCGCCTGATACTCCCGCTCTCAGAAGCCGAAAGGTGACGACAGTTACAAGTTTCCGATGACCCGTTCGGATTGATAATAAAGGTGCGGGCCCCATGGGGAGGGGGCTTCCGCTTGAGACTTCCTCGCAACTCCCTCGCACACGAGGCTCTATAGTCAGGATTCAGGAGCTTAGAAGCGACGACACTTACATGCTTCCGATGGCTCGCTCGGATTAGTAGTATGATCTGCGGGCCCCATATGGGGAGGGGTTCCCGCTTGAGACGTCCTCGCAATTCACACACAGACGAGGCTTCCGTCTGATACTTCCTCAAAATTCAAGCTTGAGGAGCTCTGGTAAGATGATCAGTTGAATTCAGTGACGCAATATGATGATAATGGTGGTTGTGATGATGAGGACGATCGATGGTCGATGGTGATGCTGATGATGATGATGCTTCTGCTGATGCGGATGATGATCACGATCGTGATGGGGTTGTGACAGTGTTGATGATAACGATGGTAGTGTATTTTGATGGCTGTGATGATGGTCGTGGCCATCTTGATGAGTGTGATCTGTGGTGGTGAAGGCAGCGGGTGAGTTGGGGTGACTGTGCGAGGTGTCCACCTCCTCGCGATCCGTCTGGCCCCTATGGGCCGCCAGGCATAGCAGAATACCGAAACCCCGACACAAACTGAATCCATAGTTTCTCTGATAAAGAAAACAAGACCCCCACTTAGGATCCGGGTAATTAGTGGTATGAATTGTTGGTCCGCTGTGCTGGTCTGCCTGTGCTGGTGTGCCTTGCTGGTCTACCGCGCTGGTCCACCATGCTGGTCTGAACCGTGGTCTGCGTGGCTGGTCTGCCGTGCTCGTCTGCCAAACTGGTCTTTGGCGTGCTCGTCTGTCTTGCTGGTCTGCCGTGCCGATCTGCCGTTCTGGTCTGCCGTGCTGGATTGCCGTGCTGATTCGCCACGCTGGTCTGCCGCGCTGGTGTGTCGTGCTGGTCTAAATCGTGCTGGTCTGCCGTGCTGGTCTGCAGTGCTGGTCGGCCGGCCTTGCTGGTCTGCCGTCCTGGCTAACCGTGCTGGTATGCCGTGCTGGTCTGCCTAGCTAGTCTGCCTAGCTGGTCTATCACGCTAATCTGCAATGCTGGTCTGAACCGCGCTGGTCTGCACTGCTGGTCTGCCGAACTGGTCTTTGCCGAATTGGCCTGGGCCGTGGGGCGCGATCCCATTCGCGAGGCTCACGGGCGCATCCACCCAGCGGGGGGGGTGGGGGGCCCGATGCTAGCATGGGGGCGGGGGGGGCCACCGCCCAAGGCCAGGCCCCTCCTGGGCCCGGTGCACATCCCTCCCTGGTCAAGCCAAGGGAAGCGTACACAGTGGAGGCCAGTCCACAAGAAACCTTCCACAAGAAACCCAACCCTGAGACCCCAGGACGTCCATTGATTTTGTGATGTGGGAACGTCACGCCTTCCGCAGCACAGTCCCCGAATTCCCAGGAAGCCCAGGACACCCTGGAGGCGAGCAGGGTGCTTCTTGGCATGGGCCCGCCCTCGTCGCCCGACCCCTTCGTCCAACCCGACCCTCCCCCGCACAGGGGCCGAGGTCCTCCACCAGCTCGCGCCACATCGCGACAGGATCCTCCGGCGCGCCGCCGGGCGCGCGGCCGCCCTCGTCGTCGCCGCCCCCGCCATCGCTGGCCGAGAGCCGCTGGCGGATGCGCTCCCTCTCGGAGTCAGTGCAAAGGCCGTCGGCCGCGGCGGGGTACCGCGCCGCGAAAGCTCGCAGGAACACGTCACCTTGCGAGGGGAGCGGAAAGGAGGGGGCCGGCCTAGGGGGGAAGCACTGGACTGCGATCGACGCCAGAACGGCGACAGGCAATCCATGGGGAACACTGGGCCAGTGCTCGTGGGCAGGTTGGCACATCCGGGCCCCGATCGGCGAGGGATGGGCGATCGGGGGTCCATGCCGCCCGCCCCACGGAGCCGGTCCCCCCGTCTGCGCCCCTGGCCTTGGGAGGGGTCCTCGCCCGGCGCGCCGGCGGGCATGCGCGCCGCGGCCAGCAGCGCCAGCGGGTGCGCGGGGCACGAGCCGCCCAACTTCTTCAGCAGCGCGCGGTGCAGGTCGAACTGCTCCACCGCCTGGTCCTTGTCTTTGGGCAGCAGCTCCAGCGCGTTCAAGAGGCGCAGGTAGCAGACGAGCACCTCCTTGGAGGGGTCCCCCACGGCTTTCTCCAGCTGTTTCTCGAGGACCTTCTTGCCGGCAAAAGTCGCTGCCTTCGGGTTCATGAACAGAAGCTTGTCCAACAGCTCTCGCTCCTTCGTGGGCTTCACGCCAGGAAGCTCCAGCGTCGTGCCATCCCATCCAGTGAAAAATGTGAGTTCCTCCGCCCATGTTTCACGCAACTCTTCGATCTTCACAACCTGCCTGACGCTGGCATTCGGACCACCTTCGGCAGCATGGTCGCCTGCTCCATCGGACGTCGTGTGTGGTTGATCAGCCAGAGCAGCGCCCGCAAGATCGCCCGAACCCTTGCCATGGACAAGCGGTTTTGCCCCGTTGGCTGGCTCGTCGTTCGCCGGGAAGCAGCGCGCTAAGCTCGCAGCAGCTGCGCCAGAGCCAACCGAGGATGCGAGCTGCTCGAGCTCGCTCTTGGACAAAGGGCCGACGCGGTGCGTCGCATACAACGGGAACGGGTCGAACACGACCAGACGGCTCAAGCCCTTCTCTTGAACGAACTCCACGCAATCGCAACCCTGTTCTCGCCACCTTTGTCCGCTCTTGTTTGCCCCCTTCTTCGGCGGCCACGTTGCCTTCTCCTCAGCTTTCAGAGCGCACACGTATCCGAACAGCAGTGTCTTGCAGGCATCACCCGAAATCTTCGCCGCCACGCCCTGCAAATTTCCCATTGTCGTTCGGTACACCTGGGAAAAGTCATACGCAGAAGGCATCTATACACCACCACCGTGCCAGGCCAGGGCCATCCTGGCCCTGGCATGGTGTATACGCCATCCTGGCCGAGGCCAGGAGGGTCTATACACCATCTTGGGGCTCAGGATGACCCTGGCCTGTCACGGTGGTGGTGTGTAGATGCCTTCGTCGGAAGTCAGTCGCTACCCCATCCGCCATCTGGGCGTAGGTGGTTTAGCAAATTCGTTCTTCCACCCTTCTTCTCCCCTTTCGGGTCCCCTCCCCGCTCCCGCTGGTCTCGACAGGGAGGGCGCGGCCCATAGAGAGGCGCTCCGCCAAAATGTGGCTCCGAGAAGGCCTCGGGTAGCCCAAGATGGTCTGCAGGATGACACAATGTATCCCCAGATGGCTCTAGATGGTTTCGAACATGCCTCCAAGAGGCCCCTAGCCTACCCCAAAAAGTTTCGAAATTGCCAAAGAGCCTCCCAAGAACGCCCCCGCGAGGCCCAACTCCTTCAATACCCTATCCAATTTCAATGTTTGTTTGGCTTCTCGCCTTTTCGCTCCCGATGGGCTCCTGAGGCCTCAACATAGCTCCAATATCTCTCAAAGGGATACCAAGAGGGACCAACCACGGATGTCTCCAAGACGGGCAACGAAGCGCCCAAGAACACCCCAACAGGGCCCCAATGAATGTGTTTGGCCTCCGACGGGGAGACTCTAATTGTGACCCCCCCTTTGCCCAAAGCCAACAAAGCACCCAATGCTTTTGAACAAGTTTGGCCTCTCGGGCAGGCTTTTGGGCCACGATGTCTCCTAGATGGTTCCATATGCTGAAGGATTGCCTCCAACACGACGCAAAAGTGGCCAACATGTGTCAACCTAGGCTCCACTATAACTCCAATATGCTCCAAGGCGGCTCCAAGAGGCCTTGGAGCATTCCAAGGACGCCCACTAGAGGCCCAAACCATGCAAAAATGACAGCTTGAGAAAAAGGTGCAACATTGTTGCGATTGCTGCGTATGTCAATGTGTTTTGGCTTCCCGCCTTTTCCGGCCGATTCGCTTCTGAAGCCTCAGAATGGCTCCAGCATCGCACAAGGGAACCCCCGAGAACGCCCAAGAACGGCCCAAGAAACGATGTGCCAGCCTCCGACGGGGGGGCTCTGATTGAGGACCCCCTTCCGCTCAAAGCCAAAAGCAGTGAACAGCCCCAAGATTCTAGGGGATTTTGGTAGCTCGGGGGCATCATTGGGAGGTTTTTGGGCACCTATTGCTCCAAGATGGCTCCAGACGCATTGCATGACCTCCAGGATTGCGCCATATGGTCCAAGACAGCCTCCAGCATACCTCCAAGATGGCTCCACGCGGCCTTGGAGCCTCCCAAGGACGCCTCCCCGAGAGGCCAAGATCCGTGAACGACCTGAGTGTGCATCACAGTTGCCTGATTCTTGTACTTTCGTTCCCGCTGGGCGTCTGAGGCCACAGGTGTCCCCAGGACTGCTCAAGAGCGCCCCACGACGGGCCCAGATGGGGGCCCCCCAGAGGCCCCCCCCGGGTGTTCCTCCAACTCCGCCTCCTTCTTCTCCTCCTCCCCTCCTCTTCTCCATCCTCTCCCCCCTCGGGGGCGGCCAAGAGGTGGGCATCCAAGAGGGGGGGGTGCATATCGTGGCCAGCGGCATGTGCGCGGCCCAAGGGGGGGCCAGGGATGCAATGAAATGAGAAGAGGCGCCATGAAATCTGGGGAAGTATCATGGCCCATGCCATGATATCCCCCTCCCCCTACTCATCACCCCCCTCTCTGCCGCCCCCGACCCCCTCCTCCCTCAGCGGCGTCATGACATGCCCGAGTGCCACCACACGTGCGGGCAGGCTTCCCCGCCGTGGCCCCCCGCCCCGCGGGCCGAGCAGGGCGGGCGCTTGGCGCGCGCGCGCGCCTGCGAGCGCCGGGCGGCCTCTGGCCGCGCAGAACGCCCCGGGACCGCCGAGATTCTCCCAGGACGCCCCACGAGGCATCCAAGTGGCCTCTGGCCTTTCTGCTCGCCCCCCTCCTGCCTGTCCTCCTCCTCCTCCTCCTCCTCCATTCCTTCTCCATCTCTTCTCCTTATGGATAACTCCTCTCTGCCTGGAGTCTGGAGAAGAAGCGCACGAGGAAGGCCAGGCATGCTATAGGACGGAAGGGCAGTGAGGACTGCGTGGGCAGCTCGCGCGTTCCTTCCGCGGCACCAGCTCTCGGCCGACCCCCGGGTCTGGATTGCCGAGCTTCCCGGGCCTTTGGAGCCTCCAGATGGCTCCATGTGATCTCGACATGGCCTCAGCATGGCGCGAGCGGGCTGGGATGGTCCCGAGAGAGACCCACGTGGCCACAAGAAGACCCAGAAGGCCCCCAATGCGTCCCAAAAGGGCGCCAAGGGGCCCTCCAAGACGGCCCAAACGAAGTCAAATGATCGATCTCCCGCTTTAGAATGCTTTTTTGGCGTTCTCGCCTTTTAGAGCTTCTGACAATACAGGACGGCCTGAGAGGCCTCCAAGATAATCCCAAGACGGCCCAAGAAGCTCCAAGATTACCAAATAACGCCAACCACACCCTAACGTATGTATCTCCATGACGTCCTCCGAAGGCATCAGACGGGCCAAGCCTCACAGCCTAGGAGGACCCCCACAAGATCCCCCAAAATCCCAAGAGGGACCCAAGAGACTGGAAAGAGGCCTCCTTGTCCCCACTCCCGCCTCCTTCACCTTCCTTCCTCTTCTCGTCCTCCCTCTTCCTCCCCCAGGCGGCCTAACGACATGCCCCACATGCGACATTTGTGGGCTCGTCTCCCGCAGAGGGACCCGTCGTGGCTTGCGCCCAGCTGGCCCAACTGTTACCACCGCCGCTGTTTCTGAAGCTACTCGTGTGATTGCTTCTGCCGCAATGGCTGTTTGGATCGGCGAGAGCAACGTCAATCGTCAATCCCTCTCCCACACATGTGGAAGCACGTGCGTGTGTAATGAATTTTACGCGAAGCATGCATGTGTAGATGAGCACAAGTACCCAATATCATACTGACGGGTTCATGTGAGGGTGATGTTGTACATAAGCTGATAAGCAAACACATCCGCAACCAACAGTGGCACATGGCCAACAACAATGTAGGTAGGCTAGTGCGCGAATGCACGCGCGTGCATGTCCAGAGGCTGAGGCGCATTCACGGACCCTTGAATGCTTGTATGTTTGTCGTGGTACGCCTCGCTTGTATTCGAACGTGCGCAACGGATTGCATTCAATCGCGCGCGCATGTGCGAACGTGCTACCGCAAGCCTGCAATGGATTTGAGTGTCCAGACAAGCACGGTTGGTACCTGACCTTGCGCGCACACCCTCCAGCACAAGGATCAGAGAAAACACGTCTTGAAGGACACCATACTCTCAACCGTCGAATCTGGTGTGAATGGCCGATGAAATGCTCCTCTTGCCCAGAAACTTGACCCGATTAGATTCGGAAGAGATCAACACTACTCTCGCCAAGCAAAGGCATATTTTTCTGGTATGCGGACCGGGCGCGAGAGCGCTGGGTGGGGGGTCCAACTTTTTATGGATTGGGGCCGAATCGAAGGGACGCAACGCATATGTACGGACAGCTCGAGATGTATGGGGGCCAACCTGACCCCTCTTCCTTCTCCTCCTCCTCGTCCGCCACATGTTTTCCCTCTTGTGCGCCACAGCTGCTTTAACATTATGCATGGGGCAACGTAGATTGGCTTGAGCCCTTGGACCTGTATTCCATTGAGCGTTGCGGCTTTCACAAAGCTTGCCGGCGAAGAAAACCCATCCGGCAACTTCTGCTCTTGCATTCCCGCGATCTCGTAGAACACTGGCAACCTCATCGGCAAACATAGCTGCCGGTCGAACTTGCCGCCAACTTTATCATTTGCTAAGAACTTGATGAGCTGTGTGGCGTTCGCCTTTGCCATCTTACGCTTAATTTCCACTGTGATCGGGAACTCTATCGCTTTCCCGCTGCGCTGGAGGCGCTGTACTGCAGAAACGATGCTCTCTGCCTTTACGGCTGGCCATGGCCAGAGCGCCTGAGGACCCGAAACAGAAACAACGTTCGGGTCGGGCAAAGGGGGGGATAGCAAAGGGGGGGGTTGAGAATCAGCTCACGCAGCTGATTTTCCCGGCGCCTCCCGGCGCCGGAGGCGGCCGTGTATCGAGGACTGGGCCCCTCGATGAGGCCGAAACCAGCCGCATGCAACACACTTCGTACCCACCCCTTTCCCAATCCCCCCAATCCCCCCCTTTCGTCCGGCCCGAAACGTGTGCCCCCCGATCACCCCATCCCAACCAAGTAGTTGGCGGAATCCTGAAACCCTGGGCTTAGGTCGGGCATGTCCTCCTACAGGCGGCTTCTGGAAGCAAGATACAGGTAGTCAAACGTGCCAAAACGTAGTCAACCACAGACGAAGCATCGCGCCTGGACTGTTCTTGACCATCTTTGCATACTCCTCCTGCAGAGGGACATGCCCGACTTAACACTGGACCCGAAACTGTTGCCACCTCTCACGGACGCACGCTTCACACCAGCCCGCTCTCGCAGGCCTTCCGCTGGCTTAGCCGCGGGCGCAGCCGCTCTCGCTCTCTACTCCGGCCGCCCTCCGCCGAGGCGGAGACGCCACAACTCCTTCGACCTTCGAGGGCGGAGCCCTTTCTGGCACGTCCCACGTGGAAGCATACGGTATTCGTCCTGACCTAAGGAACGATACATAAGGAACGAAGCCCCTTTTTTCCAAGTGAGTCTAGGAAATCCGAAGGAACACCAGGGTGACTTGCCGCCAAAAAACCGAGCCCCTTTTGAAAAGTAAGTTTTCCTTATTCAAGCCGGATCCTGTATGGAGGTGATCCTGATCCAAAGCACGCGAGCGGCTCCCGCCACTTCGCTCGCCGCGCCAGGCCCGCACGAGGTCAGCACCCTCTCACGAAGCCGT
>CAUYUJ010000059.1:344983-409983 GCA_963575745.1 Prorocentrum cordatum | reverse complement strand
GCTGTGGGTAACCATTGCGGTAGCTCAGCTCTGTGCTTTGGCAGCCTGCTAACACTGCAAGCCTGGCTCTCGGCCTCCGAACTCATGCTGCTGGCGATGATCGACGCCACGCTAACGCATTGGGAATCACCTAACTTTTTCTCGTGGGGAAGCGCGACCCGTGCACCTCTGCGCGTCACCCCACTTTGCCATGTGATCGATGCTCTCACTCTATCTTCCCTGCGCCAAGCGAGTGATGAATTAGCAATCGCCTGTCATGCGATTTACCAGTTCTGCAGCAGTCGCATCGTTAGTTGTTGTTTCTCTTATATGTTCGTTTGTTGTGCCGATCTCTCGTTGGTCGTCAATTTCAGTGGCAACCAATCGGGGGGTCCTAGTTGTGCTACGGACGTGTGCCCTAGGAGTTCGGCTCCGCGCCTCCATGAGACCCCTAGAGCCCTCACCAGCTTTAAGCTGCCTTGCGTGCCCTGGGTGCTTGATAGGATTCTCTGCTGCTCCTGTCCAGCCCCTGACTTGTCCCTCGACGACTTAATGGGTGCGCCAGAGGAGGCCAAAATTGCGTTGGAGCTCTGCCCTTCTCGTCAGGGGGCCTGGAAGTCCATTTCCGTGTTCAGTGACGGCCCTGTCAAAAACAGTGATGATGATATCGCGGCCTGGGCCTTCGTACTTGTGTTTCACGACGATCAGGGCTTCGCATGTGGTGGTAAATACTGTGGTAAAGTGTGTCGCACGTGCAAGGCGATGCCCGACCGCGCCCTTGCCGGCACCGACTCGGAGTATGCCGCCCTTTTGTGGGCAATCATTATGCTTCTCTTCTTGCCCGACTCGCTCCCTGTCCACATAGAGTCTGATTCCATGAATGCAGTCAAGTTCATTCTTGGAGAGACAGCGCCGGCCAGAGACGACCCCCTGGCGCGTGTCACTTGTTCGTTGCGGCTAGTCCCATGCCTGCGCAGGCAAGCGCGCGTTTCCCACGTCAAGGCTCATCATGGCCATCCTTGGAACAGCCTCGTGGACCACGTTGCTCGGGATACTCTTCTGGGCCATATTTCTCCCTCTGTCCTCCCCTGCGGGCTGGTCGCCTGTGCCGATTTCCACCAGGGCCTCGAGCGGGAATGGGTTCGCCACCTGGGCGAGGGGCCTGCGGGTGCGTTTCCTGTCTGGGATTTTGACGTCACTACACCTTTGCCCTCTTGTAGGGCCGTGGAGTCGCACATAGCTGATCTCAAGAAATCAAAAGAGGTCAAGGCCCAGGACGCGGTCGTCGGCCTCAAAGTGGCCCAGTGCAACGCCAAGTCTGCGTCTTCCCGCAAGGCTTATGGGGCCCAGGGTAAGGCCCGCCGTGCCCGCAGCAAGACTCTCGGGCTTCAGTTTGGCTCCTTGGGTACCCACCTGGTTGGCATTCAAGAAGCCAGAAATCCTCGCGGGGTAAGATGTGCGGACGGTTTTGTGATCCTTTCTTCTGGGACCTCTGCCGTTGAGGGTGAAGATGGGCTGGGTGTCGAGCTCTGGGTCAACTGCAAGGCTCACTATGCCAAGATGGGGACGCGCAGCCTGGTCTTAGAAGGTAGGCGCGTGCGCATCCTTTATGCCGATCCTCGGATACTTGTCGCGCGCATATGCCCCCTCCCATCGCGCTTACAGCGGTGGTTGCCCATGCTCTTCATGCCAAGAGAACACCTGAGTTTCGGCTGAGCTTTTGGGATAAGCTTCGGGCACTCCTCACAGAGTGGGCCCCTCAGTTATGTTTCAATGCCGCGAACGCCCGCGTGGGTAACATCACCTCGAACGTTGTTGGCGATGAGGGATTCGCACAAGATCAGGATGCAAGCGGTGACGAGCTTCACCGAACAACCATGCAATGTGATCTTCCGCTTGTCAACACCTTCCTACCTGATGACCAGCCTGGTCACGCGTTTACTGAGATGGGAGGCAAGGCGCACCGTATTGACTACATCATGGTTGATCGGACATTTCTTTCACTTGCGTCTGCTTGTCACACCCGTGCCTCTTTTGACAACTGCCTTTCTATTCGTGATCACATTCCCATTGTTGCCTCCTTTCAATGGTCGCTATCTCCTTTCTCTGCCCTTATTCCCAGATGCCCCAAGATGGACCCTCGTTTGTTGGGTTGTGATGAGGCCAACGCCAAACTTGCTAACGGCCTCCAAAGTCTATCATCCCATGGGAGCGTGACATGAAGGATCATTTACAAGAGATCTCAGAGGGCACCATCGAGTTGGCCAAGGGGTGCTTCGGACACCCTGGCCGAGTGCCCAAGCAAGAACGCGTCTCTCCACAGGTTCTTGACCTTATCGGCTGGGGGAGGGATGCCATTCGTGCCACTAGGAAGTGGCATGCCCTCGACACTGCCCCAGCCAGCTCGGATCATGCTCGCCCTTTTGCCCTCTCTTTTTTAAGTTTGCCAAGAGGATCACAGGAGGAGATCTCCATCAGGCTGCCGAGGCCAGATTCACACCGACCTTCTGGAAGCCAGTGGATGTGATCATCCAGCAAGCGTGGCAGTTTAGGAGGCTGGCCGTGGACCCCTACCGTTTTGCTGATCTGGTGGTGGCTTTTCTGATTTCGAGCAAGGTTGTCTGGGCGTGTGCTTTGGGCCAGGACCGCGCGCGGTTCCTCGAGAAACCGCCGGGGATATTTCGGTGCCGGTCGGCGCCAAACTGCCGCGCCAACAATGGAAACAACTCCAGGCCCTCCTGGTCGCTGGTGGCAGAAAAAAGGGGGCCTCGAGGACACTGGATGTTCTCCCCCTGATCGACCCCCCTGCGAGTGGCGACATGTCGCGTGCTGCTGGAAGAGGTGTGCCGCCTCCGCAAGGTAAGGTGCTTGCCTCTCAAGAAGAGGTAAGTTCTTACATGCAGAGACGCTTCTGCCAAGTCGAGCCAGGTAGACATGCATCTTTACAAGAGGTCATTCAAGCCTTTAACCGACTACCTGATCTGCTACCCCCATCTCAGCCTCATGCGCCCGATCTCATCCCCGCTGTGATCGACCTCGAACACATTGTGCGAAACTTGCGAACGGGAAAGGCCCCTGGGCCCGATCGATGGGCTTCCCTCTGACTTGCTCGAGGCTGCTCCCCAGGCTATGGCCAAGGTTCTTTGCTCTTTGATGTGTAAAATAACCCTGGCGGTCCGTGAGCCCATTGTTCAAGTTTGGTGAGGTGGCCTTTTTTTGCACAAGGGATCTGGGCCCCCCCATGGCGGCAAAAGGCCAGCGAAACATTACGATGGCAAGTGCGATTTGCAAACTCTATCATCGTCATATTCGTTCTTTGGCGACGGACTTCTTCTGCGCGCGTCTCTTGGCCGAGCAGTGTGGATGGGGTCCCCCGCAAGGGCCCTAAGATGCTTTTGCGCGGCCTATTTCTGTGCGCGCAGATTGCCAGAGGGCACGGACTTTCCTTTGTTTCGCTATCTCTGGACCTCGTGGATGCCATTTATAGGGTTATTAAGCAATGTGCTGCCTCTCTTCCTGGAGAAGAGGACATATTGGAGGAGGCTTCGGAACAGATTTCTCTCCCCCCTCTGTTGTGTCAGGGGGCCATGAATGCCCTCCGCGAAGAGAAACCCCTTGAGAGTATTTCCTCTGGCCACCTGTTGGCGCTTCTTCGGGAATCGCAGCGCTGTTCCTTCTGGCAGGTGCGGCGAGCGTCGGGACTTGTGCTACCTGGAGGTGGCGCAAGGCCTGGCGCTCTTTTGGCCGCTGATGTTTTCAATCTCGTTTCCAGGTCAGTCCCACTTAAAATCCGCGAGGGCGTTCGACAGCTCGGGAAGGGAATTGCTGATATTTCTGCGCCCCCTGAACCTTCCTGCTCCTCGCCCCAGGACCGGCAGCGCGTGCAGGGCGATTTATCCTTTGACGATTTCACAGTTTCTTCATTCGCACGCAAGAGCGAGCGACGTGACGGCCACCGCTATGGCCATATCGGCGACTGTTTATGCGTCGTGCCTATCATATGGGCTGCGCCCCAACTCCGCCAAGACCAAGGTGTTGTTCCATCTGAGGGGTCCTGGATCCCGTGGTGTTCTTCTGTTTTCGGACCGCTCTGTTGTGCGTGTTTCCTCTGAAAAGTGGGGAAGTGGGGATTCTGTTCCCCTGTCTGCTCCGCCCGCAAGATTCTGGGTGCCCCATTTGACGCCTCAGGGAACATGGCTAGTGAGGTCGCGTTTCGGGTCTCCAAAGCGAGAGCGGCTTTGACGCCCATTAAGGCCACGGTGGGGCGCAGGGTGGCCCATTCCCTCTCTGCTAAAGCTCTTTACTCGGAAGCAATGTCAGCCTCTGTGCTCCTGTGTGGAGTGGGCGTGTGGCCCCCCCCTCTCGGAAGCGCAGGCGCGAAAGATGCGTGCGGCGCGCTGTGCCATCTACCGCGCGGCGCTGAACCTTCCTTCTGCCAACGACGCCAGCTCCCGCGATGTGTCTGCAGAGGTGTACCGAGGAACAGGGAGGCTCCCTCTTCATGTGGTGGTCACTGTTGCTAGGCTCAGATACCTGTATCGTATGATCCGATATGCTCAGCCTCTTGTCCGTGTCCTCGTTGATCTCACAACCCCCCTCGGTGTGTCTTGGGCCTCGCAAGTCGCGGGAGATATTCGCGCCCTTGGCTTTTTCTTGGGCCCCTCGAAACGGTCTACATGTGAGTCAGTGAGTGAGGTTTATCCTTTTTGCTCGAGCTCATCCCAGAGAGCTCAGCTGCTTGTTGCGCTCTGCCATACCCAAGATGCGAGCCTTCTGTGATGGCCAGCACCACTTGGCTTCGTGGGGACACTTGCCCCGAGTGCTAGCGAAGGACTCACCTCTTGCTTCTGACTGTAATGAGGATCCCTTCGTGAAGTGCCCACGTCGTGATGTCCGGTCCTCCTCCGAGCAAGTGGTGCGAGCGCACGTCGGAAGAAAACGCAGGTGCGTGTCCTCCCCGACCATGCTGGCTGTGGGTAGTGTCTGTCAGATGTGTCTCAAGGGCTTTCCCTGTGTACCCAGACTCACCCAGCATCTTCGTAACTCCCCGTCATGTCGTCTGTCGTGGGGTAGCAGGTGTGAGGGGGGCATAGTGAGAGTGAGCTCCAGGACGCCAAGGAGGAGGCTACGAGGATCACGGCGGCTAACCGAGCAGCTGGCAGATCACCCACCTTCGCGGTGCAGTCACCTGTTCAATGTGTGGGACCATCCATCGCCCCACGGATTGCCTACTCTCGCAAGCAAGCTCGGGAGGACAGGCCAGAGCTCCATTTCCTTTCCCCTCTTCCTGTGCCCCCTGCTTCCTCTTTTGTCCCCTCCCCTCTGCCCACTCGCGCCTCCAAGTTTGTCTTGCACCTTGTCTCAGGTTTCAGAAGAGAGGGTGATCTCCAATGGTGCGTCGATGAGCTTGTATCCCGCTTCCCCACTCGTTCGCACATGCTGAGTATAGATGTCGCTAGCCACCCCGAGCACGGCGACTTCACGCGCGAGGAGACAGTCCAATTATGGGTTGCGCTCATGAGATCTGGCAGGGTGGCTGCCATTGCAGCGGGTCCCCCTTGCGAGACCTGGTCCGCGGCGCGGTGCCTCCCAGGCCCTGCCGATGCTCCTGGAGGTCGCAGGCCCCTCGGGCCCCTGCGGGCCTGCGAGTTCCCTTGGGGTCTGGGCCACATCTCCCCCAGAGAGAGGGAGCGGGTGCGTCTTGGGAGCCTACTTCTGAAGACCACCGTGCGTCTTCTGCATGAGTGTTGGCTGTTGAGCATCCCAGGTATCATGAGGCACCCCTCTGCCAGCGAAAGACTCCCTGAGGCCCCCAGCTCTTGGAAACTGCCTCAGATTAGGCGTCTCGAGGCCCCCCCACAGGTTCGAGTGCTTAAGATCCATCGGTGTATGTTTGGGGGGGAGGCCAAGAAACCCACGACACTTTTGCCTGTCAGGTGCCCCGCCCTTTGTACCTTGTTGGATGGTGCAGCACCGTGGCGTCTGGGGGGTCGGATCTGATGGGCTTTGGCGGACGGCACATCGCAAAACGTCTCCCCCTGGACTGTGCCAGTTCTTGGCCTCCGCTATCGTTCAGGAGACTCGCGATCGCTTCCCTGAGATTTGTCCGGATCTCCCCCCGACCCCTTTTGTCCTGGACCTGACCAAACCACCACTGCGTTGGACTGTGCAGGATGAGAGATCGTTGGGCCAGGCCATCGATTTGACCGACGGGTCCGACGGGTGGGGTGTCACATTTTCACTGCCATGGTTTGCCACACCATACAACCCATATGTGATCCAAACCCTGGCCATGGATTGCATGCATCACAGGGTGCCCATTGCGCCTGCGTTGTGACGACCTCGGCACTCTCTTTCTTCCTGTTGTTGTTGTTGTTGTTGTTGTTGTTGTTGAACATTATTTATTCTAAAGAATAATTATTGTTGGGACCCCTGGTGCGCGACCCCCTCGCCGCGCCTAGGCCGCAGCTACATTTTCATCATTTTCGTGAGGAAGCCTCAGGTAATACGATGTCATCAAGATCCGGTTGTTTTGTTCCCCCCCGCTGTCCCTTGCAAAAAACACTATAAAATGAAATTTCTTGTTCTAAAATAACCAAACTTCAAGAATCCCTTGCAAAAAATAAGGTAAAGTGGACATTCGCGCGCGCAAGACGAAATCCTTCCAAAACCTTAGTGTTCGTAGCGATTTCAACATAAAAACATCAAAAAACCAATTTTTTTTTTTTTTTTTTTTTTTTTTTTTTTTTTTTTTTTTTTTTTTTTTTTTTTTTTTTTTATTTATATATATAAAAAAAGTGTCACAATTTCATCCCGCGCGCTCTTGCGGATTTGCAGGAAACCCAACTTTTTTAAACATTTCTGTCAAACGGGCTTTTGCGATCAACTTCTTCACGTGCTTCGAACTTCTCCAACAACGGTTGCGCACCTGCCAGGGCCATCATCCCTGTCAAATAATACCATGCGGGACACATTCGTTTTTTCTTTCCGTGCGCACGCCGAAATCTTCAAAAACCATTGGGTTTCGTAGGAATTTTAGCACCGCGCAACATAAAATCATTTTTCGCACCGTAGGCCCTTCAAATCGTCGTCGTCGTATACTAAGCTAGTTTCCACAAGATGTTACCACAAGAAGTCATTGAAACCATGCGCCAGTGTAGTAGCCACGGTCGTCCGCATGCCACGAAGTGAAGTGTCCGAACGTCATAGGGCGGGAAGCTGGGTGTGGGTGGTGGCGAAGAGTCGTTTGGAAATGTGGTAGAGCTTGAACCGGCCCCCCCACAAAGTGGGGGTATTGGCGGGCGTCGTATGAAAACCCTGGCACTGGTGAGAACACTGAGCGTTCGGGTAAAATGATTGTTGTTGTTGTTGTTGTTGTTGTTGTTGTTGTTGTTGTTGTGCCGTCACTGTTGCAGAACTGCCGCTTCTTCAAGCACCGTCAGTTGACGGGGGAAGGGCTCTGCTGGGAAGGTTGTCGCTCCCTAGGGAGCCACTCGGCGCGCGGCCGAATGATTCGCAGTACCAGTGGGGTTGGCGTCACCAGTTGGGCGGCACCTTGCGCCATGGGCAGTACCCTGTTCTCTGATGTGGGGGAAGGCTCTACTTTTCCAATTGCATTGCTATTTCCTCTTCCCTGTCTGTATTGTCTCATCCGCATTGTGATCGTACCCCTGTTTGTCACCACGTATGTGGCCGCGCCTTGTGCGTTGCAGTGTGTATAGTCCGCCTCGCCGTTCTGCTCATGCTGCCTGCTTCGTTCTTCACTCATCGGGCTTCTCTTCCTTTTCTCTCCATCTTGGCACCTATTGTCCGCCATGCGACCGACCGACCGACCGAGGAGGAGGAGGAGGAGGATGAGGAGGAGGAGGAGGAGGAGGAGGAGGAGGAGGAGGAGGAGGAGGAGGAGGAGGAGGAGGAGGAGGAGGAGGAGGAGGAGGAGGGGAGGAGGAGGAGGAAAGGGTGAAGAGGAGGAGGAGGGGGAGGGGGAGGAGGGGAGGAGGAGGAGGAGGAGGAGGAGGAGGAGGAGGAGGAGGAGGAGGAGGAGGAAGAGGTGGGGGAGGGGGAAGAGGAGGAGGAGGGGGAGGAGGGGAGGAGGAGGAGGAGGAGGAGAGGAGGAGGAGGAGGAGGAGAAGGAGGAGGAGGAGGAGGAGGAGGAGGAGGAGGAGGAGGAGGAGGAGTAAGATGTGGGGGAGGGGGAGGAGGGGGAGGAGAAGGAGGAGGAGGAGGAGGAGGAGGAGGAGGAGGAGGAGGAGGAAGAGGTGGGGGAGGGGGAGGAGGGGGAGGAGGAGGGGGAAGAGGTGGGGGAGGGGGAGGAGGGGAGGAGGGGGAGGAGGAGGAGGAGGAGGAGGAGGAAGATGTGGGGGAGGGGGAGGAGGAGGAGGAGGAGGAGGAGGAGAGGAGGAGGAGGAGGAGGAGGAGGAAGAGGTGGGGGAGGGGGAGGGGGGGGGAGGAGGAGGAGGAGGAGGAGGAGGGAGGAGGAGAGGAGGAGGGAGGAGGAGGAGGAGGTGGAGGAGGGAGGGTTCTCGGGCCTGCCGCGCCCTCGGCCGGGGGACCTCGAAGGGGCCCGCCGCGCCCTCGAGGTGCCGCCCGGCCTCGTGGGAGCTCGAGGCCGGCCCTGCCCGCGGGCCGCCAGTCGTCGCCCCCGTGGCGTCCGGCTGTCCCTCTCGGCCCTGGGACACACGACCAAATACAGTGGGAGCGTTGACCCAAGGAACCCGAAATAAGGAACGAGGCCCCTTCTATCCAAAAGTTGAACCTCGATTTCCCATCGAAAACCAAAGGAAAACCCAAGGCAAACTGTGAAGCAATCAAGGAACACGGAGCCCCTCCCCAACGAAAAGGGTTCCTTCTTCAGGGCCCCGACTGTACACGCAAATTCCAGGACCCCCCTACATTCTCAAATGTCTTCTGGGTTTTCGTCTCCCCCCCATTCCCTTCCCACATTTTCCCACATCTTCCCCCCTACATTCTCAAATGTCTTCCCACATTTGCCGATCTCTTCCGGGGGACCGTCGATTAATTATGTCTGTGTGTTTTTATTTCCCCTCCTGACTTTTCGGGTGACCACGCACGCACCCATTGGGTTCAATGCGGCCCCCAACAGCTCCCACCAAAGCCCCAGCGAACCGAGGAGGGCCTCAAGAAGGCCCCTCAGCAGCCCCACCAGGAGATCAAACCAGCCCCAAAACACAGACGCATCGGAAACGCGCTCGGACTATCACAGCTCCTCCTCCTCCTCTTCCGCCTCCCTCCTCCTCCTCCTCCTCCTCCTCCTCCTCCGCCTGATCAGATGTCTCTATAAATGCACAATATGAATGCTACTCTCCTTGCTCCCCTGGTGGCGTGCGTCCAGGGAATGTCCGGCCCCCCGCGTACTGGCTTTTTGACACACAGGATTCCCGGGAGATGGGTATTCGTGTTTTTTTGTTTTGTTTTTCCAACATGCTGCTACCGCTGAAGCGCTGGCCTTATTTTCGGGCTAACACTTGTTCCGAATCGTGCTCCTGCTGCAGCGTTGGCCTCATTTCCGCGCTTCCGCTCGTTCCGAATCGTGCTCCCGCTGCAGCGCTGGCGTCATTATTTCCAGCGCCATGCCACGGCATGGTTTTCGGTCCTTCCAAACAGGCCCCCAAATCTAGAAGATGCCCACCCAAAGAAACCATCGGAAGTGATTACACATTCGGTGTCGATTCATTGATTTTTTGGGCCGCGGAAGCCCCCCCCTCGCCCTCCCACTTTGGGGCGTCGCCACGCCATGCTATGTCAAGCTACGCGTCCTCATTTCCGCGCTTCCGCGCTGATTTTTTTTCAAAATGCTGCTGCTCTCGCTGCAGCGCTGGCCTCATTTTCGTGCTACCGTTCGTTCCGAATCGTGCTCCCGCTGCAGCGCTGGCCTCATTTCCGCGCTTCCGCGCTGCAGCGCTGCAGCGCTGGCGTCATTATTTCGAGTGCCATGCCCCTTCCAAATGGGCCCCACCATCTGAAAAATGGTCTCCCGAAGAAACCATCGGAAGTGACTACACATTCGGTGTAGATTCGTTGATTTTTGGGCCGCAGAAGCCCCCCCCCCACCTTGGGGCGTCCCCACGCCATGCTGTGTCATGCTACGCGTTGATCTTCGACACCATGCTATGCCATGTAATATTATGCCATGCTGCGACATCCGACTGGGCGAATAGAGAGGATATCTACGCCATGGTAAGGGATTGGAGGGAGGGGTAGGACTTCAGATATGACGCGAGCGCACCTAGCTTGTTCATCCCCCCCCCCCCCTCAGCACCACGATGCGGACAACAAAATTCGATCAACGTCCTCTTTCTCCTCCTCTTTCTCCTCCTCCCCCTCCTCCCCCTCTCCCTTGTCACTCCATACCTATGCGCTCTCATTAGTCGCGATACTTGCGCGCTCGCTTCTCTGCGGGGGCCCGCCGTGACTCCCGCTTTGCGTGTGCATTGTAACTGCCCCTATCGTGCGAGTAAAGCTCGGAACAAGGGTGGCGCTGGCTGGGACGAAGCATGACGGATGGGGATCTTTCAATCTTGCCAGGTGGCAAGGAGCAGAAACACCCTCGCGCATTCCTACCACATGGTCCGCCCATCCTCCAAGCTCTTCGCTCTTGGTGGCGCCAAAGGCCCCAATCTCGCAAGATGGCCCATAATGGCGTAAGAAAACCAAAGCCGTCGGAAGCGTTCATCCAGGGCCATCATCTACATTTGTAACACATGATTCGGGTGAAAGGGGGATGGGGTTGTTTTCCTGGCAAATAGAATGCGCGAATGTGTTCTGACGGAAATGGCGCGCCTGCCTGAAGTACGTGGGCCAGCCAGTAACGGATAGAGACACCCTGCGACCCCCAATGAACTCCCCTTCGCCGGGAGGGAGGAGACAGGGGCAGACTTGTATCCGTCTGTATCATGAGATGCACGATAGAAGTGAAGGGGAACTGGGACACACACAAATAAATACACACAATTACCCTGTGACGTACCCAACCCATTTGTACCATGGGAAACGAGGAGTTGGCCGAAACTTGCACGGACCATCAAATTGCAGGATCCTTTGTTTGATATGTAAGCTACTTGGGACACGCGCCAATGGCATGATGCGCAGGAGAACCATACAAGAACGAGGGGCGACAACTACAGGCTCGAAGAAAACGTGGGGAACCGGGAACGAAGAGAAGGAGAAAGACGTGCGGGAAGCCCTCTGTGCTGGGCCCCTCAGCAGCCCTCGAAAGTGGCGACAGTTTCACAGATCGCAGCCCCCCAAGGATGGCGAGGTCTAGTATGAGTCTGCTGTGAGTACCCACTGTGCTGGGCCCCCCAGCAGCCCTCGAAAGGGGCGACAGTTTCACAGATCGCAGCCCCCCAGGGATGGCGAGGTTTCATTTGAGTCTGCGGTGAGTACCCACTGTGCTGGGCCCCCCAGCAGGCCTCGAAAGTGGCGACAGTTTCACAGATCGCAGCCCCCCAGGGATGGCGAGGTCCCATTTAAGTTTGCGGTGAGTACCCACTGTGCTGGGCCCCTCAGCAACCCTCGAAAGTGGCGACAGTTTCACAGATCGCAGCCCCCCAGGGATGGCGAGGTCCCATTTGAGTTTGCGGTGAGTGCCCACTGTGCTGGGCCCCTCAGCAGCCTTCGAAAGTGGCGACAGTTTCACAGATCGCAGCCCCCCAGGGATGGCGAGGTCCCAGTTGAGTTTGCGGTGAGTACCCACTGTGCTGGGCCCCTCAGCAGCCCTCGAAAGTGGCGACAGTTTCACAAATCGCAGCTCCCCAGGGATGGCGAGGTCCCATCTGAATCTGCGGTGAGTACCCACTGTGCTGGGACCCTCAGCAGCCGTCGACAGTTGCGACAGTTTCACAGATCGCAGCCCCCAGCAGCCTTTGAATCCGCCGTGGGCACCCACTGTGCTGGGCCCCCCAGCAGGCCTCGAAAGTGGCGACAATTTCATAGATCGCAGCCCCCCAGAGATGGCGAGGTCCCATTTGAATCCGCCGTGAGTGCCCACTGTGTTGGGCCCCCCAGCAGCCCTCGAAAGTGGCGACAGTTTCACAGATCGCAGCCCCCCAGGGATGACGAGGTCCCATTTGAATCCGCCGTGGGTACTCACTGTGCTGGGCCCCCCAGCAGGGCTCGAAAGTGGCGACAGTTTCACAGATCGCAGCCCCCCAGGGATGGCGAGGTCCCATGTGAGTCTGCCGTGGGTACCCACTGTGCCGGGCCCCCCAGCAGCCCTCGAAAGTGGCGACAATTTCACAAATCGCAGCCCCCCAGAAATGGCGAGGTCCTATTTGAATCCGCCGTGGGTACCCACTGTGCTGGGCCCCCCAGCAGCCTCGAAAGTGGCGTCAGTTTCACAGATCGCAGCCCCCCAGGGATGGCGAGGTCCCATTTGAGTCTGCGGTGAGTACCCACTGTGCTGGGCCCCCCAGCAGCCCTCGAAAGTGGCGACAGTTTCACAGATCGCAGCCCCCCAGGGATGGCGCGTGGGCCACTGTGCTGGGCCCCCCAGCAGGCCTCGAAAGTGGCGACAGTTTCACAGATCGCAGCCCCCAGGGATGGCGAGGTCCCATTTGAGTCTGCGGTGGGTACCCACTGTGCTGGGCCCCCCAGCAGCCCTCGAAAGTGGCGACAGTTTCACAGATCGCAGCCCCCCAGGGATGGCGAGGTCCCATTTGAATTTACACTCGAAAGTGGCGGGATCGCCACCCCAGTACCCACTGTGCCGGGCCCCCCAGCAGCCTCGAAAGTGGCGACAGTTTCACAAATCGCAGCCCCCCAGGGATGGCGAGGTCCCATTTGAATCCGCCGTGGGTACCCACTGTGCTGGGCCCCCCAGCAGGCCTCGAAAGTGGCGACAGTTTCACAGATCGCAGCCCCCCAGGGATGGCGAGGTCCTAATTTGAATCCGCCGTGGGTACCCACTGTGCTGGGCCCCCCAGCAGGCCTCGAAAGTGGCGACAGTTTCACAGATCGCAGCCCCCCAGGGATGGCGAGGTCCCATTTGAATCCGCCGTGGGTGCCCACTGTGCTGGGCCCCCCAGCAGCCTCGAAAGTGGCGACAGTTTCACAGATCGCAGCCCCCCAGGGATGGCGAGGTCCCATTTGAATCCGCCGTGGGTGCCCACTGTGCTGGGCCCCCCAGCAGCCCTCGAAAGTGGCGTCAGTTTCACAGATCGCAGCCCCCCACGGATGGCGAGGTCCCATGTGAGTCTGCCGTGGGTACCCACTGTGCTGGGCCCCCCAGCAGCCCTCGAAAGTGGCGACAGTTTCACAGATCGCAGCCCCCAGCAGCCCTCGAAACGCAGCGACGAGCCAGGTAAAAGGCAGGGGGGGAGAGAGGGACGGGAAGGAAGGTTCGCGCGAGCAGTGCTCTATTCAAAACGAGAACCCAACGCATGAGGGTTGCGAATAAAAGGATCCCCCATATTTTCCTGTATTTTCTGGCTTTTTATCTCCCCCCCACTTCCCATATTTTCCCATATTTTCCTGGAAATCGACGATTAATTGTGTCTGTGTGTTTCTTCCCCTCCTAAGGTGATGCTGAGCGGCACGCGAGGCAACGGGCAAAAGAGGCCCGGCGCGCGCAGCTCAAGGAGCAGAACCTCCGAGAGGGGGGCGCGCTCCACCGTCGCCGCCCCGAAACAGGTATCGGAAGGGTGGGTCAGGACCGTCGCGGGCACCCCCCCCTTCCTTACAGTGGGGGCGTTGACCTAAGGAACGCTAAATAAGGAACGAGGCCCCTTTTTCCCATCAGTTAAATTTCGATTTCCCATCGGAAACCTAAGGAAACCCTGAGGCAAGCTGTCAAACAATTAAGGAACACGGAGCCCCTCCCCAATGACAAGGGTTCCTTCTCCAGCGCCCCGACTGTATAAAGTGATGCTGAGCGGCACGCGAGGACGCGGGCAAACGAGGCCCGGCGCGCGCAGCTCAAGGAGCAACACTTCCGAGGGGGGCGCGCTCCACCGTCGCCGGCCCGAAACGAGGGTCAGGAACGAGGAGGAGGAGGAGGAGGAGGGGGAGGAGGAGGAGGAGGAGGAGGAGGAGGAGGAGGAGGAGGAGGAGCCAGCGGGCACCCCCCCTTCCATATGCAACTCCTCAGGGGGGGTCACCCCCCCACCAAACCCCCCTCCCCTCCACGTCCGCCCCCCGCCCGTGGGAAAAACCTAAGGGGGGGTCTGGACCCCCGCTCCCCCTCCCGGGAGGATCCGCCGGCCCCCTTGTGGTTGCTGCTCCCTGCGCCGGTTGCAAGTTCACGTCTCCAGATGTTGCAATGCTGTTGTCTGCTTCCTACTGAAAATGGTTGAAGCCCGCGCGAGGGGGCTGGAGCCCTTAACCACCCGGCTACCACGCCCGGGTCGCGTTCTCTGAGCTCCTGGGGAGCGTGAGACACGTAACAGTACACGAATTGTGCATTCCCGAGGCCATACTCCCTTGGTAAGTTATGCAATGTTCGCGTCTCCCAGGCCACAGCCCTTCCTACATTACACAATTTTTGCGTCCGCAACGAACCTGCTTAAATTACATAATATTCGCGACCTCGAATCAACAAACCCGGGTAAATTGCAATATCCGTGTCCCCGAGACCATAATCCGTTGTAGTGTCCATCAGATTCGCGTCACCGAGGCCACAAACCTCCAACAGTATAGAATTTGTGCGCCCCCGAGGCAACAAACATTCGTAACTTCTGCAATATTCGCGTCCCCGAGTCCATAATCCATTGCAAGTTGCGCCGTCTTCACATTGCCGAGGCCCAGAATTTTCCAAAGCGCCCGAAGATGGTTCCAAGACGGCCCAAGAGGGCCTCAAGAGACCCCAAGAGGCCTCCCGACAGAGCCCCAAGAGACCCACATCGTTGATTTTACTAGGGTTTTGATACATTTTGGCCGTCTCGCATTTTCGGCCGTCCGACGCTCCAAGACGGCTCAAAAAGCTCCCCAGACCGCCCAGAGACAGCCCAAGAGGCCTCCAAGAAGGCTCCCAGACGGCCCAAGAGGGCTCCAAGATTGCCCAAGAAGCGCTCAAGACGGCCCAAGAGGGCCCCAAGACTGCTCCAAGAGGGCCCAAGCAGAGGACCACGAACTGAAAATTTCATATTTGTGCCCCGAAAGCCCCCAGGAGGCCCCAAGAGGCCGCCAAGAGGCGCCCAAGAGGCCTCCAAGAGACCCAAAAGATACCTCACGAGGCCCCAAGAGGCCCGAAAGAGGCGCCCAAACCGCCTCCAGGAGGCCCCCGAGAAGCTCCCCACGACACCCCAACACATATACAAGAGGCCTCAGACCCACAACCCATGCACTGTGGCGGGATGGGCCGAAGGCCACTAGGATCCGCCGCCCCCTGTGGTCTTGCCACAGGGGTGCACGGCGTGCTGGACGTTTCAGGTTTTGGTTTTGGTTCTTTTTCTAAAAGAACTCCCCAGTGGGCTTCGGCCCGTCCCGCCGGCCACCCGCAAGTTTCCGAAAATCCGTCTGTCAATGCCTTTGTTGCCCCAACTTGGCCCAAGATGGCCTCCAAGACGGCCAAGATGGCCCAAGATGGCCTCCAAGATGCCTCCAAGACGGCCAAGATGGCCTCCAAGACGGGTAAGATGGCTCCAAGATGCCTCCAAGACGGCCCAAGATGCCCTCCAAGACGGCCAAGATGGCCCCAAGATGCCTCCAAGATGGCCCAAGAGGCCTCCAAGACGTTCTCCAGGAGAGCCCGAAGAGGCCAAAATCATTGGTTTTCCTTAGGTTTTTGAAGGTTTTTTGCGTTTTCTTCTTTTCGGCCTTCCGACGGCCCAAGAGGCCCCCAAGATCGCCCAAGAGGCCTCCAAGAAGGCCCTATGACGGCCCAAGGGCCCCCCAAGACGGCCCCAAGAGCGCCCCAAGACGGCCCAAGAGGCCTCCAAGACGCCCAACATGGCCTCCAAGACGGCCCTGAAGCGCCCCAAGAGGGCCCCAAGACGGCCCAGAGAGGCCCCCAAGACGGCTCCAGACGGCGTCAGACGGACCAGGAACGCCCTAAGACGGCCAAAGAGACCCCCAGGAAGCCCCCAAAGGCCCCCAAGAGGCCCAAGGAGGCCCCCAAGATGCCTCCAAGAGGCCTCGAAGAGGCCCCCAAGAAGCCCCAACAGACCCCAAGGGTGCCCCAAGAGACTCCTAACAACCCTCATCCTCCTACTCTATTTCTTCCTCTTCCTCTTCCTGTTCATAATCATTCTCTCCCATGTGTTCCCCGAAAGCTTTCCAAACCGACTCGGGGAACTCATGGTCCGATAGCTTGGCCAAGCTCTAGTCCAACTTTCGGCCACATCGGCGTTTCCAAAAAGGCAGGGGGCGGCGGTGATTCGCCGTAGGCGTCTTCGATCCGCCGTCCCCTGTCGATTCATCGCAGGGGTGCCTGGCGTGCTGAACCCTCTTGGTTTTGGTTTTGGTTCTTTTCCAAAAGAACTCCCCAGTGGGCTCCGGCCCGTCCCGCCGGCCACCCGGAAACTGCATCAGTCAATGCCCAAAACGGCCGTTTCGCTCGGGACATCTTCACAAAATCGCGAAGATGGCCCAAGATGGCCTGCAAGATGCCTCCAAGACAGCCAAGATGGCCTCCAAGACGGCTAAGATGGTCCCAAGATGCATCCAAGACGGCCCAAGATGGCATCAACATGGTCTAAGACGGCCCAAAAGGCCCGCAAGAGGCCTCCAAGACGGCCCAAGAGGCCTCCAAGAGGTCCTCCAGGAAGGCCCGACGAGGCCAAAATCCTTGATTTCCTTTAGGTTTTTGAAGGATTTTGGCATGACGGCCCAAGAGGCCCCCGAGACGGCCCCAAGAGGGCGCCAAGACGGCCCAGGAGGCCTCGAAGACGCCCAAGATGGCCTCTAAGACGGCCCTGGAGCACCCCAAGGGGGCTCCAAGTCGGCCCAGAAAGGCCCCCCAAACGGCTTCCGACGGCGACAGACGGGCCAGGAACTCACCAAGATGGCCGAAGGTGGCTCGCAGCTGGCCCAAGACTGCCCAAGAGGCCTCCAAGAGGGCCTCCAGGAAGGCCAGAAAAGGTCAAAAAGAGTGTTTTTTTTCCAAAGGTTTTTGAAGGATTTTGACATTTGCTTCGTTTCGGCCTTCCGACGGCCCGATACGGCCCAAGAGCTCCCAAAGATCGCCCAAGGATCGCCCAAGAGGCCTCCAAGATGGCCCCAGAACGGCCCAAGAGGCGCCCAAGACGGCCCCAAGAGGCCCCCAAGACGGCCCAAGAGGCCTCCAAGACGCTCAAGATGGCCTCCAAGACGGCCCACGAGCCCTCCAAGACGTCCTCCAAGAAGGCCCGAAAGGGTCAAAATGGCCTCCAGGCGGCCAAGATGACCTTCAAGATGCCCACGTGTTCCCCGAAGGCTTTCCAAACCGATTCGGGGAACACATGGTCCGATAGCTTGGCAGGTCTGGCCTCAACGTTCGGCCACATAGGCGCTTCCACAAAGGCAGGGGGCGGCGGTGATTCGCCGTAGGCGTCTTCGATCCGCCGCCCCCTTTTGCTTTAGCAAAGGGGTGCCTGGCGTGCCAAACGAGATGGCTTTTGGTTCTGGTTCTTTTTCCAAAAGAACTCCCCCTGGGCTTCGGCCCGTCCCGCCGGCCACCCGGAAAAGATCAAGGAGCTCAATCCGGAAAAAAATCCTCCAAGATGGTTCAAGATGGCCTCCAAGATGGCCACGTTGGCCCAAGATGGCCTCCAAGATGGCCCAGGATGGCCTCCAAGTCCGCCCAAGATGGTCCAAGACGGCCCAAGAGAGTACAAGATACCTCCAAGGTCGCCCAAGACGCCTCGAAGACGGCCCAAGACGACCCAAGAGGCATCCAAGAGGTCCTCCAGGAGGACCCGAAGAGGCCAAAATCATTGATCTTCCTTAGGTTTTTGAAGGATTTTGGCAGTTGCTTCTTCTCGGCATTCCGACGGCTCAAGACGGCCCAAGAGGCCCCCTAAGATCGCCCCAAGATCGCCCAAGAGGCCCCCAAAAAGGCCCCATGACGGTCCAAGTGGCCTCCAAGACGGCCCCAAGAGGGCCCCAAGACGGCTCAAGAGGCCTCCAACACGCCCAAAATGGCCTCCAAGACGCCCAAGACGGCCTCCAAGACGGCCCCGAAGCGCCCCAAGAGGGCCCCAAGTCGGCCCAGAAAGGCCCCCAAGACGGCTCCCGACGGCGTCAGACGTGCCAGGAACCCACCAAGGTGGCCGAAGTTGGCTCGAAATTGGCCCAAGACGGCCCAACAGGCCCCCAACAGGTCCTCCAGGAAGGCCACAAGAGGCCAAAATCATTGATTTTCCATGGGTTTTTGAAGGATTGCGGCATTTGCGCCTTTTCGGCCTTCCGACAGCCCGAGACGGTCCAAGAGCCCCCACAGATCGCCGAAAGATCGCCCAAGAGGCCTCCAAGATGGCCCGATGACGGCCCAAGAGGGCTCCAAGAGGCCCCCAAGACGGCACAGGCGGCCTTTAAGACGCCCAAGATGGCCTCGAAGACGGCCCTGGAGCATTCCAAGAGGGCCCCAAGTCGGCCCATAGAGGCTCCCCAAACGGCTTCCGACGGCGCGTCAGACGGACCAGGAGCCCACCAAGACGGCCGAACATGGCCCGAAGATGGCCCACGACGGCCCAAGAGGCCTCCAAGAGGGCCTCCAGAAGGCCCGAAAAGGCCAAAATCATAGACTTCCCATGGGTTTTTGAAGGATTGTGGCATTTGCTTTTTTTCTGCCTTCCGACGGCCCGAGACGGCCCAAGTGCCCGATTGCCCAAGAGGCCCAAGACACGGCCCCCAGAGGCCCCCAAGACAGCCCAAGAGGTCTCCAAGACGCTCAAGACGGCCTCCAAGACGGCCCAAGAACCCTCCAAGATGTCCTCCAAGAAGGCCCGAAAGGGTCAACATGACCTCCAGACGGCCAAGATGACCTTCAAGATGCCCACGTGTTCCCCGAAGGCTTTCCAAACCGGTTCGGGGAACACATGGGCCGACAGCTTGGCAGGTCTGGCCTCAACGTTCGGCCACATAGGCGCTTCCAAAAAGGCAGGGGGCGGCGGTGATTCGCCGTAGGCGTACTAGATCCGTCGCCCCAGGGGTGCCTGGCGTGCTGAACGCTATCGGTTTTGTTTTTGTTTTTTCCAAAAGAACTCCCCCTGGGGCTTCGGCCCGTCCCGCCGGGGTCCCGGGACGCTTGCCCAGAGGTGGCTGCAAAGCCCCCAAAAAGGCCGTTTCGCTAGGGACATCCTCAACAAATCGCGAAGATGGCCCAAGATGGCCTGCAACATGGCCAAGATGATCGAAGAGGGCCGACATGATGTCTTCCAACATGGCCAAGATGGCCTAGAGATGGTCCAAGATGGCCTCCAAGGCGGCCCAAGAGGCCCTCAAGACTCAAGAGGCCTCCAAGAGGTCCTTCAGGAGGGCCCGAAGAGGCCAAAATCATTGATTTTCCTTAGGTTTGTGAAGATGTTTGGCTTTTGCCTCTTTTCGGCATCCCGACGGCTCAAGTCGGCCCAAGAGGCCGCCAAGATCGTCCCAAAATCGCCCACGATGCCTCCAAGAGAGCTCCATGACGGCCCAAGAAGACGGCCCAGGAGACCTCCAAGACGCCCAAGATGGCCTCGAAGACGGCCCCGAAGTGCCCCAAGAGGACCACAAATCGGTTCAGAGAGGCCCCCAAGACGGCTCCCGAAGGCGTCAGACGTGCCAGGAACCCACCAAGGTGGCCGAAGTTGGCTCGAAACTGGCCCAAGACGGCCCAAGAGGCTCCCAAGAGGGCCTCCAGGAAGGCAACAAACAGAGAGCCAAAAAACATTGGTTTTCCGAAGGTTTTTGAAGGATGTTTTACATTTGCTTCTTTTCGGCCTTCCGACGGCCCGAGACGGCCCAAGAGCCCCTAAAGATCGCCCAAAGATCGCCCAGCTTCCAAGATGGGCCCAGAACGGCCCAAGCGGCCCCCAAGACGGCCCCAAGATGCCCCCAAGACGGCCCAGGAGGCCTCTAAGACACACACGATGGCCTCCAAGACGGCCCTGGAACATACCAAGAGGCCCCAAGTCGGCCCAGAGAGGCCCCCCAAACGGCTTCGATGGCGTCGGACGGGCCAAGAGACCACCAAGAGGGCCCCGAAGATGGCCCTAAGATGGCCCAAGACTGCCCAAGAGGCCCCTCCAGGAAGGCCCGAAAAGGCCAACATTATAGACTTCCCATGGGTTTTTGAAGGATTGTGGCATTCGCTTTTTTTCTGCCTTCCGACGGCCCGAGACGGCCCAAGTGCCCCCAAAGATTGCCCAAGAGGCCCAAGACACGGCCCCAAGAGGCCCCCAAGACGGCCCAAGAGGCCTCCAAGACGCTCAAGATGGCCTCCAAGACGGCCCAAGAGTCCTCCAAGACGTCCTCCAAGACGGCCAAGATGACCTTCAAGATGCCCACGTGTTCCCCGAAAGTTTTCCACACCGATTCGGGGAACACATGATCCGATAACTTGGCAGGTCTGGCCTCAACGTTCGGCCACATAGGCACTTCCCAAAAAAGCAGGGGGCGGCGGTGATTCGCCGTAGGCGTCTTCGATCCGCCGACCCCTGTCGATTCATCGCAGGGTGCCTGGCATGCCGAATCCTATCGGTTTTGGTTCTTTTCCCAAATAACTGCCCCTGGGGCTTCAACCCGTTCCGCTGGGGTCTCGGAAGGCCGCGTAAACCACCTCAGCGTCCCCACATAATCCTGGCAAGAGGCCTCTCAGACGCTCCAAGATGGCCATGTTGGCAAGAGGCCTCCCAGACGCTCCAAGAGGTCGTCCAGTAGGGCCCGAAGAGGCCAAAATCATGTTCTCCTAAGGTTTCTGAAGGATTTTGGCACTTGCTTCCTTTCGGCCTTCCGACGGCTCAAGACGGCCCAAGGGGCCTTCACGATCGCCCCAAGATCGCCCACGAGGCCTCCAGGATGGCCCCATGACGGCCCAAGAGGCCCCAAAGACGGTCCCAAGAGGCCCCCAAGACGGGCCAAGAGGCCTTCAAGACGCCCAAGATGGCCTCTAAGACGGTCCCGAAGCGCCCCAAGAGGGCCCCAAGTCGGCCCAGAGAGGCCCCCAAGACGGCTCCCGACGGCGTCAGACGTGCCAGGAACCCACCAAGATGGCCGAAGTTGGTTCGAAGCTGGCTCAAGATGGCCCAAGAGACCTCCAAGAGGGCCTCCAGGAAGGCCAGAAAATGCCAAACACACGTATGTTCTTCAGGTGTTTGAATGATTGTGGCACTTGCTTCTTTTCGGCCTTCCGACGGCCCGAGACGGCCCAAGTGCCCCCAAAGATCGCCCAAGAGGCCTTCAAGATGGCCCCAGAACGGCCCAAGAGGCCCCAAAGACGGCCCCAAGAGTCCCCCAGGACGGCCCTGGAGGCTTTAAGACGCCCAAGATGGCGACCAAGAGGGCCCTGGAGTCAAGATGGCCCCAAGTCGGCCCAGAGAGACCCCCCAAACGGCTTCCGACGGCGTCAGACGGGCCAGGAGCCCACCAAAACAACCGAAGATGGCCTTTAGATGGCCCAAGAGGCCTCCAACAGGGCCTCCAGGAAGGCCCGAAAAGCCCAGAATCATTGATTTCCCATGAGGTTTTGAAGGATTGTGGCATTTGCTTTTTTTCTGCCTTCCGACGGCCCGAGACGGCCCAAGTGCACCCAAAGATAGCCAAAGACGGCCCCAAGAGGCCTCCAAGACGGCCTAAGAGGCCTCCAAAACGCTCAAGATGGCCTCCAAGACGGCCCGAGAGCCCTCCAAGACGTCCTCCCAAAGGCCAGAAAGGGTCAAAATGACCTCCAGACGGCCAGGATGACCTTCAAGATGCCCACGTGTTCCCCGAAGGCTTTCCAAACCGATTTGGGGAACACATGGTCCGATAGCTTGGCAGGTCTGGCCTCGACGTTCGGCCACATAGGCGCTTCCCAAAAGGTAGAGGGCGGCGGTGATTCGCCGTAGGCGTCTTCGATCTGCCGCCCCCTGTCGATTCATCGCAAAGGTGCCTGGCGTGCTGAATCCGCTCGGTTTTGTTTTTTTTTCTTTTTCCAAAATAACCCCCCATGGGGCTTCGGCCCGTCCCACCGGCCACCCGGAAGACCTGGTTGCAAACGGTTTTCCTGTCCCAGACGGCCCCAAGATGGCTTCCAAGACGGCTAAGATGGTCCCAATATGCCTCCAAGACGGCCCAAGATGCACCCAAGACGGCCTAAGATAGCCTCAAGATGGCCCAAGACGGCCCAAGAGACTCCCAAGAGGCCTCCCAGACGCTCCAAGAGGTCCCCCAGGAGGGCCCGAAGAGGCCAAAATCATTGATTCTCCAAAGACATGTTTGAAGAATTTTGGCATTTGCTTCTTTTCGGCCTTCTGACGGCTCAAGCGGCCCAAGAGGCCCCCACGACCGCCCCAAGATCGCCCACGAGGCCTCCAAGATGGCCCTATGACGGCCCAAGAGGCCTCCAAGACGGCCTCAAGAGGCCCCCAAGACGGGCCAAGAAGCCTCCAAGACGCCCAAGATGGCCTCTAAGACGGCCCCGAAGCGCCCCAAGAGGGCCCCGAGTCGGCCCAGAGAGGCCCCCAAGACGGCTCCCGACGGCGTCAGACGTGCCAGGAACCCACCAAGATGGCCGAAGTTGGCTCGAAGCTGGCCCAAGAGGGCTCCAAGAGTGTCTCCAGGAAGGCCAGAAAAGGACAAAAACACGTATGTTCTTGAAGGATTGCGGCATTTGCGCCTTTTCGGCCTTCCGACGGCCCGAGACGGCCCAACGATCGCCCAAGAGGCCTTCAAGATGGCCCCAGAGCGGCCCAAGAGGCCCCCAAGACGGCCCCAAGAGGCCCCCAAGACGGCCCAGGAGGCCTTTAAGACGCCCAAGACGGCCACCAAGACGGCCCTGGAGCATTCCAAGAGGGCCCCAAGTCGGCCAGAGATACCCCCCAAACGGCTTCCGACGGCGTCAGACGGGCCAGGAGCCCACGAAGACGGCCGAAGATGGCCTTCAGATGGCCCCAGACGGCCCAAGAAAGCCTCCAGGAGGGCCCCGAAAGGCCCAAGTGCCCCCAAAGATCGCCCAAGACGGCCCCAAGAGGCCCCCAAGACGGTCCAAGAGGCCTCCAAAACGCTCAAGATGGCCTCCAAGACGGCCCAAGAGCCCTCCAAGACGTCCTCCCAGAAGGCCCGACAGGGTCAAAATGGCCTCCAGACGGCCAAGATGACCTTCAAGATGCCCACGTGTTCCCTGAAGGCTTTCCAAACCGATTCGGGGAACACATGGTCCGATAGCTTGGCAGGTCTGGCCTCAACGTTCGGCCACATAGGCGGTTTTAAAAAGGCAGGTGGCGGCGGTGATTCGCCGTAGGCGTCTTCTATCCGCCGCCCCCTTGTGATTTATCACAGTGGTGCCTGGCGTGCTGGATCCTATCGGTTTTGGTTTTGGTTCTTTTCCAAGAGAACCCCCCTGGGGCTCCTGCGCGTCCCGCCGGCCACCCGGAAAGGCTCTCAAGGAGCCCAATTCCACATTTTTTCGTTCAAGATGGCCCAAGATGGCCCCCAAGATGGCCACGTTGGCCCAAGATGGCCTCCAAGATTGCCTCCAAGTCCGCCCAAGATGGTCCAAGACGGCCTCCAAGACGGCCCAAGAGAGTCCAGTCCAAGATACCTCCAAGTTCGCCCAAGAAGCCTCCAAGACGGCCCAAGACGACCCAAGAGGCCTCCAAGAGGTCCTCAAGGAGAGCCCGAAGAGGCCAAAAACACTTACTCTCCTTATTGTTTTCGACAGATTTTGGCATTTGCTTCTTTTCGGCCTTCCGACGGCTCCAGACGACCCAGGAGGCCCCCAAGATCGCCCAAAGATCGCCCACGAGGCCTCCAGGATGGCCCCATGAGGGCCCAAGAGGCCTCCAAGACGGCCCCAAGGGGGCCCCAAGACGGGCCAAGAAGCCTCCAAGACGCCCAAGATGGCCTCTAAGACGGCCCCGAAGCGCCCCAAGAGGGCCCCAAGTCGGCCCAGAGAGGCCCCCAAACGGCTTCCGACGGCGTCAGACGTGCCCGGAACCCACCAAGACGGCCGAAGATGGCACGAAGATGGCCCAAGACGGCCCAAGAGGCCTCCAAGAGGGCCTCCAGGAAGGCCAGAAAAGGGCACAAACATTTATTTTCCTTTGGTTTTCGAAGAATTTTGACATTTGCTTCTTTTCGGCATTCCGATGGCCCGAGACGGCCCAAGAGCCCCCAAAGATCGCCCAAAGATCGCCCAAGAGGCTTCCAAGATGGCCCCAGAACGGCCCAAGAGGCCCCCAAGACGGCCCCAAGAGGCTCTCATGACGGCCCAGGAGGCCTTGAAGACGCCCAAGATGGCCTCCAAGACGGCCCTGGAGCATTCCAAGAGGGCCCCAAGTCGGTCCAGAGAGGCCCCCCAAACGGCTTCCGACGGCGTCAGACGGGCCAGGAGCCCACCAAAACGACCGAAGATGGCCCTGAGATGGCCCACGACGGCCCAAGACGCACCCGAGAGGGCCTCCAGGAAGGCCCGAAAAGATCAAAATCATTGATTTTCAAAAAAAAGTGTTTGAAGGATTGTGGCATTTGCATTTTTTCTGCCTTCCGACGGCCCGAGACGGCCCAAGTGCCCCCAAAGATCGCCCAAGAGGCCCAAGACGGCCCCAAGAGGCCCCCAAGACGGTCCAAGAGGCCTCCAAGACGCTCAAGATGGCCTCCAAGACGGCCCAAGAGCCCTCCAAGACTCTTCCAGAAGGCCCGACAGGGTCAAAATGGCCTCCAGACGGCCAAGATGACCTTCAAGATGCCCACGTGCTCCCCGAAGGCTTTCCAAACCGATTCGGGGAACACATGGTCCGATAGCTTGGCAGGTCTGGCATCAACGTTCGGCCACATAGGCGCTTCCAGAAAAGGCAGGGGGCGGCGGTGATTCGCCGTAGGCGTCTTCGATCCGTCGCCCCCTGTGCTTGTCGCAAGGGTGCCTGGCGTGCTGAATCCTCTCGGTTTTGGTTTTGGTTTTGGTTCTGTTTCCCAAAGACCTCCCCCTTGGGCTTCGGCCCGTCCCGCCAGCCACCCGGAAAGGACCTCAATTGCACAATTTTTCCTCCAAGACGGCTCAAGATGGCCTGGCTCAAAAGCTAAGGCAAGAAAGCTCCCAAGAGGCTCCAGGAGGTCACAACAACGCGGCCAAGAAGACCCCGAGAGGCATCCGAAGGGGCCCCAAGAAGTCTCCCAAAGAGGCAGATGGTCCAGTGCCGCCAAGAAGAGGCCCCCGAAGAGACGCCAAGAAACCTCATACAGAGGCATCTGGTGCAAACCCAGCTTAGTCTCAAGAGTACCCTGAAAAACCATCGACCGCCTTCCAGACATCTCCCGTCGACCACGAATACACGAACACCCCCCCGGTCGCTTAGACCAGACGGGCACGCGGCAACGATGACATTGTGCGGGCCGGCGGGATGAACGGGACGATTACATAACATGGAGTCCCGCGAGCCCTGAACACGTGTCGAGGTAGGCCAGCGTTTGAAAGCGAGAAGCGGCATGCTCTCGCAATGTCTTCCTACCTATTTTGCCCTTGAGCACCGTCGTGTCTTCGCTCATCGGCACCTGTGCCAAGTCCTCATCGGTCGCCTCCGCGTAGTGCTGCGCCGCATTCATGGACTCAGCAATCGCGTCGCTGTTGCAGTCTGGGCAGCTCCGCGGGATCCCCTTCGCGCACAGGGCCAGCACGTGCCTGTGCTTGCCTGCAGAACATACCCACTCCAACCTGCGGTCACAACACACCGCTGCAGTCTCCTCTGTGGCGCATGGCACCGTGACCGCCTGCGAGCCGCAAGCGGCCACGTTCCAGCAAGGCATATCCCGCATGCCCTTGCATGCAAACTTGTGGCTGCCGTCAGAGATCTGCTTGCGCTTGCTGCACTCCATCTCGTGCACGGCCCCGCACTTCTCGCACTCCCAGTCGACATTTTCTTGACACTTTTTGCCCCTCAAGACCTCGCCGCCATCGCGAATCACCTGTATCAGCTCGCCGCACTGCAAGCGTGTTTCATGGCCGCATGGCTTCTCCACCATCACGTGCCGTTTGCACGCCTTCAAGCAATTCAGCAGCGGTGCCTCGGACGGTGCTGGGCCCGTCGGCTTTGCTCTGGTCGGTAAGCGCTCTTCACTGCTGAGCGTGCCCAGCACGTCGTCGCTCCACGGGGCCCACTTGTGCAAAGTGGCCTGTAAGTGACAAGGAACTCTGATCTCGTGGCCACAGAGCGGACTCTGCATCGACTTCTCCTCAGTACACTTGTCTGGAATTCGCGAGGCCCTGTGGCACTGCATTTGTTTTGAGTGTCCGCACCTGCGGCGCATCATGACCATCGTCTTGCACTCGGCCATGGCCCGCGGAAGCCCAGGTGGCATCGACTCCACCGAGCCCTCGTGCACCACCTCCACCGGTGCGCTCGCCACTGGGGCCATATCCCTCAGACCCATCGCCTCGTGGCAGGTGATCTCGCACGCATGCTGGCAGTATGGGCTCGGGCGAGTAACTTTCTCCATGCATGGCGGCGGCCCGTTGGCAGCCCACAAGAACGCTTCTTCGCAGGCGACATCCAACACCTCATGGCCGCAAGCGCGCTTGAACGTGACCTTCTGACGGCATTGGTAGTCCTTCGGGCCGTAGGTACTGTTCTCCTCCACGACGTCCTGCTCTCTGCTTCTCGCACCCTGCCACTGATCCAGCTCCCTGGCTTTCGCGCACGCTACTGTGTGCTCGTGCCCACAGCGTGGCAGCGGCACCTTCACCTTCTGTGGACATTGGTAAGACGCCCTGCCGCCGCGGTAATCCTGCTCCTGATGGCACTTCACTTGCCGCGTGTGGTCACACGTAAGCGGGCAGTAAGTCACGAGCTCCACGCACTTCGGCGCCGACGTCGGGTCCCTCGTGTACTCCGCAAACTTGTCGCACGTGGCGCTCTTCTCGTGCCGGCAGGCTGGGTAGACATACGGCTGTGGCGACTCTCGCACGCACCGTGGGTAAGCAGCCCCACGTTCTCGGATAGCTGTCTCCTCGCAACACGGCATGTCCTTTTCGTGCGTGCAAGGGAGCGTCACAGACACTGGAGCAGGGCAGCGATAGTGCTGCAGGGCATTGGCTATAGTAGGGTCGGTGTACAGGTCGGCAGTGCTGTTGTCGTACACTGAACGGCAAGTCACTTCGTCGGGATGGTACGAGCACGGCGAGGTCACTTTGACCTTGCAGTTGCGCTCGTGCTTCGTCTGCGGCCAGTGGCACTTCATGCCGCACGCGTGTGTGCACGGCAACTTCACCTCGCAAGGCACTGCACAGAAACCCAACATCAAATCTTTCGGCTTGTCCACGCATTTGCCACACAATCGCGGATGCTGTGGGCAGCACAGTGGCAACTTGGAGCCGACACGTGGCTCAGTGAACAAGGCATCCGTCAGCGCGATAGTCTGCGGCTCAGCCGGCGGCCTGGGAGGATCGGCCCCGTCGCCGCCGGCAACCGCAAGGTGCGCCAACGGGTCTACAACCCTCTGCTCCTCGTCGTTGTCGCTGCTTTGGGGCGGCTTCTGCAGAATGTCGAAAGTCTTCATCCAATGTTCAACGCCCGCTGCGCCGTGCGGTCCTGAGTATCGTTTAACCGATCCCCATCCCCAGCGGCGTGGCCTGGGCCCCACTGGCCGACTTGCCCCCCTAGGTGGGGATATGTCGTTCCCTTCGGGTTTCGAGGGGTGTATCCCCAACTGGGGTGGTAATTTGGTGGGGGTCTCGAAGGGGATGGGGATGGGGATGGGGATCGTTTAAAGGATACTGAGGTCCTTTCTGGCTCTCGAAGTACTTGACGTTCCCCAGCACGTACAAACCCAAACGCGCGCGAGACAGCAGCACGATCATGCGGTTGACCAACTTCACGAAGGGAGTTCTCGAGTTCTCGTCCACGACCAGCGAGACGATAACGACGTCCGCCTCGTCGCCCTGAAAACGATCGACTGTCGACACGCGAATCTGGTCCTTCTCCGTGTTGTCGTACGACAGCAATCGGTCCTTCGTTTTATCCTTGAGGAGCATGTTGCGGATGAGCATGAGTTGCCCCTTGTACGGTGTGATTATGACGATGGATGGGCGCGGCGTGCCACACGAAACCAAGTAGTACGCGAGGTATACCACCAATTCTGCTTCGAAGTTGTTCACTTTGCTCAGGCCCACAGCGGCCTTAGTCTGCTCACCACCATGCGTCATCAAGAAGATGTGAGAACGCATCCCTGGAATCTCGCGGCCATGCCAAAAGCTGCGTTCCGCTGTTGGACCTGGCACCGTGCGCGTAGCGGTCACCTTATGGTCTTCGATGCGCACGATGTCCTTGTAATCCGCCACTGTGCCCCCAGAGACACGAAGTTGAGTGCCCTCAAAACTCCAAGAACCCTCTGCGTAGAATCAAGACTACTCTTCCACAGCCCCGAATTCCAAGCGATCCTGAACGTTCTCGGGCGCTCTTGGGATTTGGGGCGTATTCCCGCGTGACTTCTCCCGAGCCTGGAGGCCCTGAGACGGGCCGAGATGGTCCCCAACGGTCCCCGAGACGGTGGAAGAACGCCCCGAAACGACCCAAGAGCACTTGCAGACGCCCAAAATGGCGTCAAGACGACACAAGAGGGCCCCAAGAGAACCTCAAGAAGGGAACATGAACCGACATTTCGAGCCCTCCGCCCCCTAAAGTTCCCGGGGACCACTAACAGGCCCCGGAGTTGCCCCTCAAATCCCCAGTAGTCCCCCACAGAAGGCCCAAATCAGACCCCCAAACGCCCCCAAAGAAGCCCCCAAGACACCCCCACACCGCCTCCAAGAGACTTCGGAGAGGCCTTCCAAGAGATCCCCAGACTGAAGGGGCCCCAGGACACACAAATAAATACACACAAATAAAAAGATTCCCCATATTTTCGCATATTTTCTGGGTTTTTGTCTTCCCCCCCCACTTCCCATATTTTCCTATATTTTCCTGGGAGTGGACGATTAATTGTGTCTGTGTGTTTTTTTTCCCCTCCTGACAGACCTGCATTTAAGAGGCCTCTGACCTACATCCCAATGGCGGTAGCGGGATGGGCCGAAAGCCGCTAAATCCGCCGCCCCCTGTGCTTGTCACAAGGGTGCCTGGCGTGCTAACCGCTATACGGCTTGGTTTTGGTGTTTCTGCTTCTTCTTCCAGAAGAACTTCTTCTTCTTCTTCTTCTTCTTTTTGGTGTTTCGTCTTCTTCTTCTTCTTCCAGAAGAACTTCCGCTGGGGTTCTGGTGCACGCCGCCGGCCACCCGGAAGGCCGCACACACGAGCACAACGTCAAGAAAAAAAGTCCCCCAATACGGATCAAGATGGCTTCTAATCGGGCGTTGGCAAAACTGGGTTTAATGGAACCTGGTTTAGCGATTTGTACCGGGGGCGCCCCCCCGTCCCATCTCCACGAACCGGAACTGCCGCCACCCGGAAAACACCGGTTACGGCAAACCTGGTGTGGTGAATCTGGCCAATTGAGGGGCCCCAAGTCCCTACCACTAACAGGGTCCCCTTACCCTGGGCCCTGGCTATACCCGATCTAAGATGGTCACGTTGGCCCAAGATGGCCTCCAGGATGGCCTCCAGGATAGCCCAATATGGTCCAAGTTGCCTCCAAGTCCGCCGAAGAAGCCACCAAGACGGCCCAGGATGGCTCCGAGTCTGCCCAAGAAACCTCCAAGACTGCCCAAGAGGCTCCCAAGACGCCCCCAAGAAGACCTCCAGGAAGGCCCGAAGAGGCACAAATCATGGGTTGCCCGTAGATGTTCGAAACATTTTGGCATTTTCTAATTTTCGGCCTTCCGACGGCCCAAGACGGCCCAAGAGGCCCCCGAGATCGCCCCAAGATGGCCCCACAGGCCTCCCAGATGACCTCATGACGGCCCAGAGAGGCCCCCAACACGGCCCCAAGAAGGCCCCAAGACGGCCCAAGAGGCCCCCAAGGTCTCCAAGACCGCCCAAGAGGACTCCAAGAGGGCCTCCAGGAAGGCCCGAAAATGCCTGAGTCATTGATTTTCCATGGTTTAAAAAAAAATCTGGCATTTGCTTCTTTTCGGTCTTCCGACAGCCCGAGACTGCCCAAGAGCCCCCAAATATCGCCCAGGAGGCACCCGAGATCGCCCCAAGATGGCCCCAAAGGCCTCCCAGATGGCGCCCAAAGACGACCTTGGAGCACCCCAAGAGGGCCGTACAGCGGCCCAGAGAGGCCCCCAAGGCGGCTTCCGACGGCGTCAGACGGGCCAGGAGCCCACCAAGACGGCCCAAGATGGCCCTACCCAAGACGGCCCAATAAGCCCCCAAGAGGTCTCCAAGACGGCCCAAGAGAACTCCAAGAGGGCCTCCAGGAAGGCCCGAAGAGGCCCAAATCATTGATTGTCCTGGGTTTGTTTAAAAGATTTTGCCATGTGCTTCTCCGGAAGAGCGTGATCCACGGCAACTTTACTGTGGAAAATTCCTCCCCCTCTTCCTACCCGGGGGTCCCCCCCTCCGAAAATCCCCCTCCCTGCTCGACCCCCCCCCCTTCCCTTCTCCCGGCAAAACCCCCCCCTAACCCCTCCCCCCCGCCTACGGAAAACCGAGGGGGGGGGTTCACTACCGCTCGATGCCCCCGAGATCGCCCCAAGATGGCTCCGAAGGCCTCCCAGATGACCTCATGACGGCCCAAGAGCCCTCCAAGACGGCCCCAAGAGGGCCCCAAGACGGCCCAAGAGGCCTTCAAGGCGCCCAAGATGGCCTCCAAGACGGCCCTGGAGCACCCCAAGAGGGCCATACAACGGCCCCGAGAGGCCCCCAAGGCGGCTTCCGACGGCGTCGGACGGGCCAGGAGGCCACCAAGACGGCCCAAGCTGTCTCTAAGATGGCCCAATACGTCCCAAGAAGACCCCAAGAGGTCTCCAAGACGGTCCAAGGGGACTTCAAGAGGGCCTCCAGGAAGGCCCGAAGATGTCCAAGTCATTGATTTGTCATGGTTTTTTGAAGGAATCTGGCATTTGCTTCTTTTCGGCCTTCCGACAGCCCGAGACGGCCCAAGAGCCCCCAAAGATCGCCCCACGATCGCCCAAGAGACCCCCGAGATCGCCCCAAGATGGCCCCAAAGGCCTCCCAAAGGACCCCAGAACGGCCCTAGAGGCCCCGAAGACGGTCCCCAGACGGCCCAAGAGGGCCCCAAGGCGCCCAAGATGGCCTCCAAGACGGTCCTGAAGCACCCCAAGAGGGCCCTGAGTCGGCCCAGCGGGGGCCCCAAGACGGCTTCCGACGGCGTCAGACGGGCCAGGAATGCCCTAAGACGTCCAAGGAGGCCCCCGAGAAGGCCCCCCAAGGCTCCCCAAGAGGCCCAAGGAGGCTCCCAAGGTGCCTCCAAGAGGCTCCCAGGAAGCTCCCAGGAGGCCCCAGGAGTGCCCCCCAAAAGCTCCCAAGAGGCCCCCTCCTTTTTCCTCCTCCTCCTTCTGATCCTCCCCGCCATCCTCCCCCAAGTGTTCCCCGAAGGGTTTCCACACCGGCTGGGGGAACACATGGTCCGATAGCTTTGCAGAGCTCTTGCCACCACGCTCAGCCACATGGGCGATTCCAACAGGCGCCTTCGATCCGCCGCCATGTGTGGCTTAACGCGCGGGTGCGCGGCGTGCCAAATGTCTGAGCGCGTTGCGTCATTTAAAGGTTCGCGCTGGCCACCCAGAAGCCACCCAAATTGCATATTCCATCGGTTTTCCAGCTGAAGGCGGCCAAACAGGGCCTCCAAGACGGCTAGGATGACCCCCAGGATGCCTCCTAGACGGCCAAGATGGCTTCCAAGACGGTCCCAAGACGCCTGCAAGACGGCCAAGATGGCCCTCCGGGAAGCCCACATCATTGATATTCCGCAAACGTTTCAATGATTTCAGCGTTCTCGCCGTTTCGGACTTCCGGTGCGTCCCCAAGATTGCCCCAAGACGGGCCCCAAAGGCTCCCGAGGTGGCCCGCAATACGGTCCAACAGGGCCCAAAGACAGCCCCAGAGGCTGCCAAGACGGCCCCGTAGACCTCCAAGACGGCCCTGAAGCGCCCAGAGAGGCATCCACGACTGCCCAAAGATGGCCCCCCCAGAGGTTCCGTAGAGGCCCCGAAAAGCGCCCAAGAGGCCCTCAAGAGGCCTAGGGGATCCCCAAGAGGCCTCAGGAGGCCCCACGAGGCTCCCAAGATGCGTCGAGGACCCGCCCAGGAGGCTCCAAGAGGGCCTCAAGAGGCCTCCTCTTCTTCCTCCTCCTCCTCCTCCTCCTCCTCGTCCTTCTCCTCCCTCTCCTTCCTCATTCTCTTCCTCTCCCAAATGTTCCCCCCAAGGGGCTCCACACCGGCTGGAGGAACACACAGCCTAATAGCTTGGCCAGACTTCGGCCCAACGTTTGGCCGCGTGGGCGCTTCCAAAAGGCAGAGGGAGGCGGTGATTCCCCGAGGGCGTCTTCGATCCGCCACCCCATGTATTTATCGCAAGGGTGCTTGGCATGCTGAACTTTCACGTGTTTTCTAAATAGCTGTTCCCATTGGCCTCCGGCCCAACCCGCCAGACTTGTGGAAAGTAGGTCCCTCGTATGTTCTCATTGCCCAAGTCGCCTCCAAGGCGGCCGAGATGGCCCACGATAGCCTTCAAGACGGCCCAAATCGCCCAAGGTGTCCCCAAGACGGTCCCAAGTGCCCCCCAGACGGCCCAAGAGGCCCCCAAGACGCCCCAAGAGGGCTTCAAGAGGACCTCCGGGAAGCCAACATCCTGGATACTCCGTTGGTGTTTCAATGACTCTTGCGTTCTCGCCTTCTCGGGCTGCCGACAACTTCAGGACGGCCAAACAGGCCCCCCAAGTCGCCCCAAGCCGGCCCAAGATGCCTCCAAGAGGCCCGCAAGACGGCCCAAGAGGCCCCACCCAAGAGGCCCCACCCAAGAGGTCACCAAGAGGTCCCAGGAGGCTTGCAAAAGGCCCCTCGGAGGCCCCCAAGAAGCTACCAAGAAGCCCCCAGGAGCCCCCACGAGGGCCTCCGCGGCATCAACCGTTACTCCTCCCGTTTACCGGGGCAAGACATTGGACCTTGCGGTCCCCATCCCGCGTATCTTTGGACCCGCGGATCGCTTCTCCGTGGACCGTTGGTCCAAGGTCGTGCGGCCTCAATCCACGCCCATCGGCACCGACCACTAATTACCCCCCACATGTGTTGGAGCCTGGCCCGGAAGTTTTGGTCCACATCCCGCTTCGTGCTCCACCGCGGCTACCATCTCTCATGCCCTCGTTGGGCTTCTCTTCCCTTTCTCTCTCTCTCTTATGTTCTCTCTCTCTCTCTTTTCCTCTCTTGCCCCCAGCACTCGTGGGCCCGTCCCCCCCGTTGCTCCCCACCGCATGATATCCTTCCTGCCTGCTGCCTGGTGCCCGCAGGCTAGACATTTCCTGCGTCTGTTGGCTATCCCGCCGCTCTCTCATCTTGTTCGGCCGCAACCTTACTCTCTATTTCCGTTCCGTCTCCCCTCCGCCGCTGTCCATCCTGCGCGGCTCATGGCTAACGCGCGGCCCATTGCCCGACTCGAGGGCTCATGGCTCTGGGATGCCAGAGCAAGGGGCGCGCGATCCTCTTCCATCCTGCTCTTCGCTCGGCCCTGCGAGCCAAGGCGTTTCAGCATTCTCCATGTTGAGCGAGGACAGCCCTAATCTTCACAACTAAAATCGGACATGTCGCTAATTGATCCGATGACTCGCCGGGCCAACCTGTCACCTATAAGCTCGGTTGTGGCGCATGCGCCGCAACTGCTTGCCTCACTCTTCACCTCCTTATCGGCTGTGAGAGCAACAACCAAGCAAACAAAAGGAGCCACACTTTGTTGTGGCCAGTGTCGGCCCTAATTTGTTCTTTTCCTATCGGCGGTGGACAAACCTCCCTTTAGTAGACCTCCCCTTAGTGAAAACGGCCTGGGACCGAAACCGACGGACCTGGACCCGCACAAATGACGGCCGCGACGCCCTCTCGCGAACCGAAAACGGCCAATTCCTTAATCGACGTGTCAGGGTAGGAGGTCTGTCCACCCCTGAGCCTATGGGGGAACGACGAGGCGGACAAATCACGCCACCACTGTCACTCTATATGCAATGCCGACGTCCAGACCGTCATCCTCCCAATGAGATCGACTCCTCACGTCCTGTAGCGCTGCGTTCGCATCATCACCCCCAATTCAGCTTACCTGATTTCCGCACTTATCCTATATTTTTCCTTTCTGTCCACCCGTCCAGTCTCTTATCCTTCTCGGTCTTTCCTTCGAAAACGATTTCAGTCTTTTGGCCGATCTGATGCCCGCCTGCCCTGCCCTTGCCTCATCACCCATTCTGCCTGCCTGATTCCCGCTGTTTTTTCCATCCTCCTCATGTCTGGCTTGCCGCCCGATCCCTTATCCCTCTCGGGTTCTGCCTTGAGCGCGATACCATTCGTTGCCTATCTCATTCCCGCCGGCTCTACCAACTACATTGCCGGCGTTCACACAATTACGCCCTCAATGAGATCGATTATGCACGCCGTGTGGTGCTGCGCTCACATCATCACCCTCATTTTTCGGTTTGCCGTTCGCCCCGCATATCCCATCATGTTCCTTTTGGGATACCCGCCAGTGCTCCCATCCTGCTCGGCCCTGCCTTACGCTCGGCTTTCTTCCATTTCTCTCTCCCCCTCTCTCTCTCTCTTCCTGCCGTCCCCATTCTCTTGCCCCCTGCAACATTGGGCCCATCCCCGCATTCATTGCTCCCCTCCGCGCGATGTCCTTCCTCTCGACTGCCTGGTGCCCGTCTGCTCGACCTGCCCTGTGCACGTTAGCTGTCTGGCCGTGATCTCGTCTTTTTCGGCCACAGCCTTAAGCTTAAGTTTCGTTCCGTCGCTCGCCTCGCCCTTCACCTTCTTATCGGCTGTGATGGCTGAAACCAAGCAAACAGCATGAACCACACTGTGTTGTGAAGTGTTTCGGCCCTTTGCTCTCTGCTCATGGGGCACGATGGGGCGGATAAATCATGCCACCTCTCTCACTCTATATGCAGCACCGGCGTCCAGACCGTTACGTTCTCAGCGAGATCGACTCTGCACGTCTTATGGCTCGACGGGGCTCTGGCCTCATCTGCGTTGGCCCCTCGTGCTGGGTCTTCCTTACCGCCCCGGTCTTCTCGCCTTCTTCCAGCTCATCCGGCTACCCCCGCCAACTGCAGGGCAGGCCAGGCCTCGCGCGACCCGCCTGCCTACATCCGGCGGTGCCGACCGCCCCCTCCCACTCTACTGAGGCGCAACGCTGGACCCTTCGATCCCCATCCCACGTGTCTTTGGACCCGGAGTCCTCGCCTCTCCGTGGGCCGTCGGTCTCTCTCTCTCTCTCTTGTGTCGTCGCTCCCTCTTCCCTCGCGCGTCGCGTTCCTCTGCAGCTACCCCGTCCTCTCATTTTTTGTTGGAAAAGATGGGGGCGCACGCGGTGATTCAACAGGGAATGTGGAGCAGACGAGGGGCAAGTTATTAGACTCTAGGGGGGGTGGAGGAGAAAGGGGGGAAGCCAACTGGCGTCTGATACGAATTCGCCCTGACACGTATCGGGCCCGCGGCTGTACGTGAAGTTGTGCGGAAGCTACTGTCCCAGGGCCCAAACGGCCACAATCAAAAATCCAACACAACAAGCGAGAGGAGGATGATGATGATGAGGAGAATAAGGAGGAGGCGGAGGAGGAGGAGAGACTAAACTGCACATGACCTGCAAACACTCCGCCGTGACAGGGCGACCAGGGCCCGCCATGAATTACCACGAGCAGCCATGGAAGGAATGTAAGCCCTAAAACATCGAACTTGGCCATGGGCGCAGAGTGCCAAGGCGAGTTCTGATAGACACTCTGAAGGAAAGACGCAGAGGCCAGCTAAACGACAACGAAGCGAAGCGGCAGAGGGGAGGACGGAGAGGGATGAGCCAACTAGTCCACACAGCAGCTACAATATTAGCCAGACCAGCGTGTGCCGCACACGCCTCGCGCGCGTACTGCGCCAGGGCCTCATGCGCCCAGGGCCTCATGCGCGTTGACAGTCTGCCCGTGGCGCGCGGCGGTTCCGGCAACGTACGCCGCATAAGTAGTAAAAGCGCGTCGAACGAGTTCATTGCCCGTGTCTTCGCGGAACTGCGGGGTTAAGAGGAGACAGAAGACAACCGCTCCAGAGGAAGGGCGGGGAGGGGGCCCAGCCGCCTCTGGCTACAATCCGCAACTGGAGCATCATATCGAAGGCTGTCTTCGGCAGCTCGACATCCGAAAACGCACTCCATGCGTCGCTGCATGGGGTGGCTGGTGTTCCAGCCATTGCAGCAAAACGCGGGGAGGCACCAAACGCGCCAGCCCGCGGAGGGCGCAGGCGGCCCGCTCCAGGCGGCGACTTGGAGGCACTGGGGAAGACAGGCGGGCGAGGTAACGACTCAGGTGACTCGCCGAGCCCGTCGGGAACGGCTCCTGCAAGCGAGCGCGGGAGCGCATCTGCCCGTGCGCCCGCAAGGTGGGCTCAGAGGTGGCCCTCTGCATCAGCTCTGCGATCGACATCCTCGCTCCCGTCGCTTTCTGCTGGAGCTGCCCGTGGGCCCGGTCGAGGTTGGCGAACAAGCTGTTGTCGTGCCAGTCGCCCCAGACTGCCTGCCGCGTCGCGCGATCAGAACTCGCCCAAACATCCTGCAAGGCCCAGGCGCGGCGCCGAACCTCAAGGCCGCCGTGCGCAACGTTCTCCCATTGGTAAATTTGGCACTTCGCCGCCGCAGCCGTCGCGTGGGCATCGATGAGCGTGCTCTGGAAATCGAGGGCGCGCAAGCGCCGGAGGGCTGCGGGAGGGCCCCAGCCCCGCGGACCTGGAAAGAGGATCGTGCGCGCTTTCTGCTCGTGGACTGCCCAGCCAGAAGGGGGGCGGTCCAGCTGGAGCACGACGCGAAGGCGAGGGTCGGGAATATGTAAGCGCGGTAAGGCTAGAGCGTCAGCAGCAAGCCATGCCCGATGCATCTCCAGGTCCGGGCTAGAGCCAGAAACTTCTCCAATGGCTGTGTCCATGCGTGCTCGGCGCGTTCCGGGCCCACTGCGAGTCCAAGGTAATTGGCGTGGCGGCGGATCGTAAAGTCGCTCCGGGTGGGGGCGGCAGCTTGGACCTGGGTCGTCACCTCGTCTGCAATGACCGATGACAACGGTGCCCGCGCTGACTTGCCATGGCGAAGCTGGAGCTCAGAGAACCGCGCGCGCGGCTCGAACGTGCGCTCCAAGACGGGGGGGTCGGTTGCCCCGTGCACTGGCGCAACCGCGAGGTCGTCGGCGTAGGCGCGAGCAGTAGCATCAGGATGGCGATGGGCGAGGCGCCGCAGGAGGACGCCGTATACCACCGCAAACAGCCCCGCCCACCAGATCGACGTCACCTTCCGCGAGCCCGACGTCGACGCGCTGATGCAGTTCATGGTCGCCGAGAAGTGGTGGCAATGGGCAGCCTTGACGCGCCCTTGCCGTCAAAAGGAAGCCGCTGAACTTCGCCTCGGATATGACCATATTGCAATAGTTGTTCCAATGATGTGCCCAGGCAAAACGCGCGCGCGCCACGCAGGCCAGCCGCGCGCGCGGGCCACATCCATCAAGAACTCCTGGCTGACGCTCGGAAATGCGGTTTCGCAGTCGAAGGGCGCCGCCGCCGAGTCCTCGCAGACGAAAGAATGGTGGAGCATTGCTTCCTCGACGTCCATCAAGTTCACCGGCGTCGACCGGCCGTGGAGAGACCCCTGTTGCGACTTGGGGGCCCCGGGGGGCCGCGTCCAGCTCGATGTGCATGCGGACCGCGCTGCGTCTGATCCTGTTGTCGGCGCTGGCGATGCTCAAAGGCCGCGTGCTGTTCGCGGTGAAAGGCGTCCAAACCGTCCGGGGTGGAGGTGCGCGGCTTCTTGGGGGGGGAGCGCCATCGGGCTCTCGTTATACGTGTCCAAGTCCGCCTCCAGCGAAGTGATCCCGGCGGGGCAAGCAATGGCGCGGAACGCGTCGTAGAGGGCCTCCGCGGCAAACCGGCCGTGCTTCCGCCGCGCTTGCAAAGGGGTCCCGCCCGGCCCCAGCGAACTGTTGTTCGTGCTGCGAATGGCCTTCTCGAGCGTCTCGAACAAGGCAATGTTGCCTGGGGCGTGGCTCCGCAATCCATGCCCGGCGAATCTGTTCACCGGCGCGACGAAGACGGAAAACTGGAGACTGGTGTTCTCGCAAGACTCGTGCTTGATGTTCGGGGGAGGTGCACGCGCGCCCGGAGTTCTCCGAGCGCCAAACTGGAGCACCCCCGACCAGGAGCGCGACGTGTAACAAGCCAGTGGTTCCGCTGCCTGCGACGAATTGCCCGCTCTTCCGACTGGCCTGCGATGTCGTCGTGAAGCTGCCGTAATGCGGAAACGGAGCGGTTGCGGGCAAACTCCGCAATGTGCATCCGGAGACGAAGACGTCGGCCGACGGGCGCGTCTATGGTGTCAGGGCTGTCCACGAAGTTTGCGAGGGGCGGGCGCCCGCGAATGCGTTGACTCGCGCCGGTCGCCGAGCCTGCCTCCGAGGAACGAAGAGACTTCATAGCGATGCCGACGCGACCCCCAATGAAGTGGCATCCTCGGCGAGAGATGCCGGGCAAAACGCGTTGCGGGCAACGGTCCGCGTCGCTTTCATCGGGCGTGCCAGCTTGCGCAACTCAAATGGGGCGCTCTCCTCTTCGAGAAGAAGCTTACCATGCATGTGCGACTCGATGAGGCCACTCAGGGGCCCCCGTCGCGTCGCCAGGCAGCAGCGCAGTCGACCGAGAAGTGCCAGGGCAGAGCTTGGCGAGAACATAAAGCCTGGTTCCTAGAAAACCCGAGCGTCCATGCCGGCGCCGCGCGCGTCAGCTTCCGGTCAAAGCCCTCCGCGACGCTCTGAGTGCAATGGAACCTGTCGAGGCGGGATCGGGAAGCGGGGGGGCCGTGAGTCATTGGGGGCCGCGTGGTAGCTCCGCAGCGCGACGCCAACTAGCCTCTTCCTCGAGGCCCCGCGCGCCCGTCGCAGCCCTGGAGCTGGCGCGCCGACGGTCCTCAGGCACCGTGACGTAAATCAAGTCACCCGAGGAAGGTCAGCACCCGGTCTTTGGGCAAGATGTGCTGAGCGATGCGCTGGCGCTGAGCGATGCGCTAGCGCAAGGCCTCGCGGGGCTCCACGGAGGTGGGGCTCGGCCAGGGTGGGGTGGGCCTGCCGCGTCGATGTTCACTTAGGAGGGCGCCCCTCCAGTGTATATGCAACCCTGATATCAAGATCGCCCCCCGGACCTCGCAGGCGGAGGCAGCAGCGCGGCCAGGCGCAAAGATCTGCTCTCACGAGCGTCTGGTGAACTTCGCTGGGATGCTGTTCTTAAGAATCATTCCCGCTCCAGCACTGCCAGGGGTAGGGCAGGGGGCCCACCGGGAAGTGCAATCCGCGGGATTGCGCCAAACTGCGATCCCCCCAACGGCGCCGTGCGTCTCTGTCCAGAAACCGGTGTCGTGGGCGGCCATGAGCTTGCGAGAACAATGAGACTTCGTTCGATGAAGACTGGGATCCGTAGCAAATGAAGCTTGACAGTTCCACGTGGCGGCCGGAAGCTTAACAAAGTACGGGCCGTCCTCAAGAGGGGGCCGAGGCCGGGGGCTCCCGGGGGGGCGCGGGCAAGGGGGCGCAGAAAACGCCGAAGGCACTGGATGTGCACCATATCCGAAAGCATGCCGAATCTTGTTCTGCAGCTGGATCTGGTATGGGACATCTGCCTGCGAGTCGCCTGGCGTGTGAACCAACAATCGCTGGTCCAATGCGCGCAGCCGGTCGAATGGAAAAGCAAGTGGGCGAGGCAAGAGCTGGCAGGGCGAAGTTCCGGGAATTGACGAAGACAAACGAAAAGACGTGGTAGACTCCACATTGCTGGGCTGGCCGCGGCACGGAGAGCACGGTCCTGGGGGGCGCTGGCGGAGCTCGGCAGCGACGTCCGCGGGCCAGAAGGCGGGGCCCATGCAAATACGTATTTGAATTCCCAAGCATTCGTGGCGTCATTCGTTATGCAGATAGTCGACGCCGACTTGAAGGGCCTGGCCATTCAGCGCGTTGAACAATTTCCAAACCTCGTCAGTGGAACGAAGCAATGGGCGAGCGCGGCCAGGGAGCGCAGCAGCATCCCGACAAGCGAGGTGCACCCATTCTCTGGGTCGCGGGGCCTGCTTGGAATCCGCGGGCTGAAGGTCCAGACCTGACGCAGAGCACGCGCGGGTGATCACCTGCTTGGGCGCGCTCCCGTCGGTGTCCCCGGACCCCGGACCTCCGCGACGTAGTTCATCGGCGCTGTCTCTGTCTGGAGTCGGCCCCGCTGCCGGCGGGGGGCGCCGAGTGCCGCTGAGGTTGTCGTGGGGGCGCCCGCGGGCGGCCGCCGAGGCGGCTGGCCTTGTGCTTGAGCGTCGTGATCGCGTGGCCCGGATCCCCCTGGAGCGCCTGGTCGAACATCTCGACCCGCGTTTCCTTTGAAGCAGAAGTGTAGAGGAGCGCCATGTCCGATGAGAAGTGCAGTGCTTGGGAGCGCAAGGGCCAAGTGCGTCGCAAGGCGAGCGGACTGCGGCGCCCCATTTTGGCGCCCAGGGACACGCAGAGGTTCTCGTGGCCCGCGTGCATCAGCGAGGTCAGGGCCTGGCGCCGCAGAGAACGAATGTCCACCTCCGTGGAAACCTCGGAAATTAGCTGGGTAGAAGAACTTCCGCGGGCAAGCGACCCACCTCCGGCGTGCTTTTCAAACTCTCTGGGGTGGCAGGCAGAGCAACGGTGCCGGATTGGAGCGAACTTCGGGGCCATCCATCTTGCGCGCGAGGGCGGGCGAAAGCTCGGCGGGGAGGTCGACCCGCGGGGGGCGCGAACCGCGGTGGCGGGTCGTGGGGGTCGCGCGGGGGCCCTCCGTCGAGATCGTAAAACACGCCAGACCTTGACGAACGCGTCGGGGAGCGGAGCGGCCCGGGAGGATATGCTCCACCGGCTGCAAGTTTAGGTCCACATTGCGAAGGAGAGCGGCGCGTTCTGGCCTCGGAGGTCAAATAACTCGCTGGGAGAACTAACGCCAAGAAGGTGGGCAATGGGCGCAAAAAGCGCGAATCTCAGTGGGCGAAACTGCGGATCCGGCTGTCGCAATAGGGCGCAGTGGAACGCACTCGAATCGTAAGGCGCCCAAGCTAGCGCCCGCTGGCCCCCCATCCCCCACGGCGCGCCCGCAGGCCGCCGATGCTGATCGACCGTCGCCGAATGAACCTGGGAGGAAGCGTTCAGGATCTGGGGCCGCCGGGTAGCTGCCATAGCATGGGCAGCAGGACGGGTCCCCAAACTCCTTCCACCGTGGGAGCTTAAGACGAAGCCGGCGGCGTTTGCGGGGCACTCCAGAAACCTGCTCCTCGAACTGGAGGCCGGCCTCGGGGAAGGTGGCGGGCTGCCGCCGCCGTTCTATATATGCCCACCTGCGGCCGAGTAAACTCAGAAGCGAATGAACATATAATAATCGCGGTACGCGTGCGGGTGACGATGCGCTGCTCCGCTGGCTCTGGAACGCCGAGGGGCCAAATCCAAATGTACTCCATGGGTTTGATGCGGAGGTGTTGAGAGCGAGCTTGGTGATCACATTTTCGAAAACGCCCCAAAATTCTGGGATTAAGATTGAGAGGCCCTTGACATTTAGCGGCCGCGTCATGGCGCTGGCCTGTGTCAGAAAGTCATTTCGGAGCACCTCATCGCGCGCTCGATCCTGTAGCCACTCGTCCAATATAGGAAGTGCCATGGTGGCAGCCTGAGCGCTGGAGTCAGCGTTCATCTGCAAGGCTGCCATGCCATGCGTGGCGCTGGACTTATCGAGTTCCGCGTCCACGGAGTCGAAGCCGTCGATGTCCCCGCCGCCCGCGGCCGCCCCGTTCGCGCGATTGGCGACGATGAGACCTTGAACTCCGGAGGCGCCACCATGCGCGGCGCAGGTGTCCACGCCTGGGGGCGCCTCGCCTGGGGGCTCAAACCTGGCGCGCACCCGGCGTGGCGGCGCGGCAGGGGGAAGGTTGCGAGGGCAACTGGGGATGGCCGAAAAGGGAAGTGCAGTGTAAGGGATATGCAAGGACCGCACCCCGCCCTTGGCAGGGCTCCTGGTCGGAGCTTTTCGAAAGATTGCCCTGGGCCAGAAAGCCTTGGGCCATCTACCCCGTCCACTTTGTCCTTTGGCTTCCGGGCTGTCTTGTCGCCTCGTTGAACATCGCCGGGCTCTCTCCCCTGCTCGGCCCCCCCCGTTTCACTGCGGCGCGCCCTCATCCTGCGCTTGCTGCCCGCTCTTGCCCCTGTATCTTGCTGCCCTGTATCCCGCCCCGCCCTGCGCATTGCTACAGATCCCTGCCGAAGGTGGATGTAATCCTCTTCTATCCTGCTCTCCAAGGCGTTTCAGCATTTTCCTTTGTGAGCGGGGGCAGCCCTTGTCTTCGCGCCTAAAAACGGACGTGCCACCTGTTGATTCGATGACTGGCTGGTCCAACCTGCCACCTATCAAATCGGTTGTGGCGCGGGCTCCACAACGGCTCGCCGCGCCCATCACCTCCTTATCGGCTGTGCAAGCAACAACCAAGCAAACGTGGCGAAAGCGCACCTTGTCGTGGCCAATGTTGGCCCTACTTTGTTCTGTACCTTTGGGGGCACGATGGAGCGGGCAAGTGCGCCGCCGCTGTCGCTCTATATGCAGTGCCGACGTCCAGACCGCGACACTCGCAATAATATCGGCTCTACGCGTCCAGTGGCGCGGCGTTCACATCCCCCCCCCCGTTCTGCTTGCCTGCTTTCCGCGTTTATCCAATCCTTATCCTTTCTGGCTACCCGCCCGGTCTCTCATCCTTCTCGGCATTTCCTTTGCGCGCGAAATCAGTCTCTTCGCCTATCTCGTGCCCGCCTGCTCTGTTCGTGCCTCGTCGCCAATTCTGCCAGCCTGAGTCCCGCTGTTTTTTTCCGTCTCCTCCTCTCTGGCTTACCGCCCGATCCCTCATCCCTCTCGGCGTCTGCCTTCCGCGCGATGGCATCCGTTGTCCATCTCATTCCCTGCATTGCCGGCGTCCACGCCGTTGCGCTCTCAGTAAAATCGATTCTGGCGTGGCGCTGCGCTCACATCATCGCCTCTTTTTTCGGTTTGCCTATCCCGCACTTATCCCATCCGTGCTCCCATCCTGTTCGGTCCTGCCTTGCGCTCGACAGGCTTCTCTTCCCTTTCTCTCTCTCTCTCTCTCTCGCTGTCTATCTTTCTCACTCTCTCTGCCCCCCCAGTCTCTTGCCCCCTGCAACGGTGGGCCAGTCCCCCGCATTGCTCCCCTCAACATGATTTAATTCTTCTCGACTGCCTGGTGCCCCCATGCTCGACCTGCCTCGCGTGCGTTCGCTATCTGGCCGTGGTTTCATCTCTTTCGGCCGCAACCGTAATCCTAAATTTTGTTCCGTCGCTCGCCTCGCGCTTCGTCTCCATATCGGTGTTATAGCTGAAACCGAACAAACCAACTGAACCACGCTTTGTTGCGCTCAATTTCGGCCCTGCTTTGCTCACTTCTTAGCGCGATGCGCGGGATAAATCGTGCCACCCCTGCCACCCGTGTCAATCTACAATTCCGACGTCCAGACCGTTGCGCTCCCAATGATACCCATTCTACATGTCCTATGGTTCGATGGGGCTTTGGCTCCGCATGTGTTGGCCCCTCGTGCTGGGCTTTCGCCCCTGGGGGGCGTGGCGGCACCTTGCGTTTTTGAAGTTTTCAAGTTTTTTTGTTGTTCTGTATTCTCTCTCTCTCTCTCTTTTTTTTTTTCTCTCTCTCTCTCTCTCTGTCTTTCCCCCCCCCCTCTCTCACTCTCTCTCCCTCGCCCTCTCTATCTCGCTCTCTCTCTCTCTCGCTCTCTCTTTTTCTCCTTCTCTCTATCTCTTCCCCTCTGTGGAGGGCGCTCATATTGATTCTTTGTTGTTTGGGAAGAAAAGGGGGTTTTGGCCCTGGAGGAAAGGTCCCGGCAAAAAAAAACGGCCCCCCGAATCCGCTGGCCCGTTCTTTTTTTCTCGGGCGGTCCCGGTTTTTTTGCTGGGACCTTCTTCCCGAAGCCGAGGGCCCGGCGCCTGGGCGAGCAGGCGGGCTCGCGGGCGTCGGCGGCACCTCGCCCGCCCCCCCTTCCCAGTCTCCCAGGAAAGAAGAGGATGAGGAGGCTCATTCGCTTCCCTTTCCTCCAGAGGGAGAAGGAGAAGGATGGGGCTCATTCCTTTCACTTTCCCTCAGGCAGGAGGAGGAGGAGGTTCCCTCTCTTCCCTTAATTACCTTCAGGACGGAGAAGGAGGAGCTTCCTCGTCGTCGTCCTCCTCCTCCTCCTTCCTGGGGGACAGGGAAGGGAAGGGGGCGTCCTCGGCCTCCTTCCTGAGGGAAAAGGAAAGGAATGACCCTGCTCCTCCTCCTCTTCCCCCTGCATCTGATGCACATGGGCAGGAATGGAACCTCCTCCTCGTCTTCCCTGAGGGAGAGCGAAGAAAAATAACTTACTCCCTCTCATCCTTTTCCTGGGGGGAGGGAAAGGAAGGGACGGGACCTCCTCCTCCTCCCCCTCCTCCGCTGTCCTGATGGGTAGGGTGGGAAGGAACCTCCTCCGCCCCTTCCTAAGGGGGAAAGGGAAGGGAAGGTACCTCATCATCTTCCTGAATTTTGAAGGAAGGGGGCAAGGAATTCACCTCCTCCTCATTTCCCTTCATGGGTGAAAAGGCAAGAAGGAGGGGGCCTCCTCCTTCTCCGTCCTGAAGGTAAGGGAAGGGAGGGGGCGTCCTCCTCTTCCTTCTCCTTCCCGAAGAAAGGGAAGGCGAGGAATTGTCCCCTCCTCCTTCTGGAGGGAAAATCGAAGGAATGCGCCTCCTCCTTCTCCTCCTCCCTCTGAAGAAAAGGAAAGCGAATGAGCCCCCTCACCCCCCTCCTTCCTGGGGGACAGGGAAGGGGAGGGTACCTCCTCCTATCTTACTGAGGGATAAAGGAAGGGGAGGATTGTCCGCCTTCTTCTCCCCGCCCTCCTCCTGAGGGAAACGGGAGGGAAAGGCCTAATCATCATCCTCCTTCCTGAGGGGAAGGCGGGGAATTGCCCTGCTCCTCCTCCTCTCCCTCCCCCTTTCTGATGGAAAAGGGGCACGAAGGGAACCTCCTCTTTTTCTTCCCTGAGGCAAAGGGAAGGGTAGGAATCTCCTTTCCAATCTCCACCTCTTCTTCCTCTTCCTTCTCATGGAAAGGGAAAGAGAGAAACCTCCTCCTCCTCTGCCCTGAAGGAAAGGGGAGTGAAGGAACATCCCACTCTTTTTTTTTCCTAAGGGAGAGCGCAGGGAAGGGGACCTCCTTCTCCGTCCTGAAGGACAGGGAAAGGAATGAACCTCCTCCTCCGCGTCCTCCTTCATGGGGGGATGGGAAGGGAAACTCCTCCTCCTCCACCTCCGCCTCCTCCTCCTTATCCTCCTTCCTGAGGGAAAGGGAAGGATCTTGAGATGATTGAAAGCCTCCCTCTCTGGGGTCCTTTTGTGTGTGTGGATCACACATCGATTCTCCTTGTGCGAGGGAATGCGAATTGGCTTCCGTTGCGGGGGTACACAGTGATTCCCTTTGTGGGGCCTGCGAACCGATTCTTTTTTGTTGCGGAGTTGCACATCAATTATTCCCTTTGTGCGGGGTGTGGGGGGGAGGGGGTACGAATCCATTCCCTGTTGTTTGAGGGGGTACAACAGATTCCCTGTAGGGATTGCAAATGGACTTCCTGTGTGGGGGGCGAAACTATGACTCCATTTCTGGCGGAATTGCACATCGATTCCCTTTTGTTGTGTAAACCAATTGACTCCTCCTGTGGCGGAGGAGTGGAGGGTCTGGCCCGAGGGGAAGGGCTCCAGCAAAAAAAACAAGACGGCCCCCCTGAATGCACTGGTCCAAAGTGTTTCCCCTTTATTGGGGTTGCACGTGTATTGTTTGTTTTCTTTGGGACAAAAGGAAAAGCATGTTTTTGCTGAGGCTTTTCCCCCCAGGGCCAGACCCTCCCTGCCTCCGCCGCAAAAGGAATCAACATGTACCCTCTCACACAAAGGGAATATATTTGTAAATCGCCCTAGGAGGACGCGGAAAAAAGGAGGATGAGGAGGACGCGGAAGAGCAGGAGGAGGAGGTGCTGCCGACGGACTTTGGCGCCGACTGTCCCTGGCGCTGCCCGCTGCCTGAGGGGGCGCAGCCTGGGGGAAAGGTCCCAGGAAGAAAACAACATCGCGCTCACAAAAAGGGAATCTATGTGTACCCCCCACAAAGGGAATCGATGTGCAATTCCACCACGCAGGACATCAATGTGTAGCCCCCCCACAAAGGATTATATTCCCTTTGTGTGAAGGGGTACACATTGATTCTTTTTGTGCGGATTACAAATGATTTCCTTTGTGGGGGGGTACACATTGATTTCCCTGGTGGCGGGATTACACATATATTCCCTTCGCGGGGGGTTACACGTCGATTCCCTTTGTGCGAGGAGGTACACATTGATTCCTTTTGTGGCGGAGGAGGGGAGGGTCTGGCCCTGGGGGGAAGATCCCAGCAAAAAAACGGCCCTCTGGATATACTGGCCCAGTTGTTTCTTTCTTTTGTTTTTTTTTGGTTCGGGCCCAGAAAAAAAAAAAACGGGCCAGTGAATTCATTTTTTTTTTTTTTGTTATCCTCATTTTTTTTTCCATTTTTTTTTATTTGTTATTCTCTTTCTTCCTGGAGTCTCCCCCAGGGCGGCCAGACCCTCCCGTCCCACACACACAAAGAGAACCTATTTGACCCCCCATGCACAAGGAATCGATATGTAACCACACACATGGAACACGTGTAATCCCGCCACGAAGGGAATCAATGTGTAGCCCCCCACAAAGGAAATCAATGTGTAATCCCCATCAAGGAAATCAACTTGTACCCGCTCGCACAAAAGAGAATCAATCTGAGCGTCCTCGACAGAGGGGGAGAGAGAGAGAGAGAGAGAGATAGAGAGAGAGAGAGAGAGAAAAAAAAGGAAAGAGAGAGAGAGGGGAGAGAGAGAGAGAGAAGAACATGAATAACTCAAAAAGGCGAGGTGCCATTATGCCCCCCTACCCAATCATTTGACCCTTCATGCTGTGCCTTGCTTATTACCACGGTGTTCTGGCTCTCTTCAAGATCACCCGGCTACCCCCGCCGCTGGCGGGGCAGGCCAGGCCTCGCGCGACCCCCCTGCCCATATCCGGCGGCACCGACCGCTCCCTCCCCTTCTACTGAGGCGCAACACTGGACCCTTCGATCCCCATCCCCCGCAGCTTTGGACCCAGAGCACTCGCCTCTCCGTGGGCCGTCGGTCTTTCCTGCCTCGTCGCTCTTTCCTCCCTCTCGCGTCGCGCTCCTTCACCGCTGCTCCGTCCTCTCTGTCCTCTGGTTGCCGCACTGTCTTGCCGCTGGGCTCTCTCTCCTGCTCGGCCCTCCCCCCGTCTCGCAGCAGCGCGCCCTCCTCCTGCGCTTGCGGTCCACTTTTCCCATCCCAACTGCCCCCGTCCCTCTCTCTTGCTGCCCTGCATCCCGCCACACCCTGCAGATTGCCCCATCTTTCTGCTACCTGCACTTGCTCGTCTTGGGCTTCTTCAACGCTGCCCCCCTCCGGTGGGGGGACATCTTCTTAACCCCATTTCCTTCTGTCCTGGCCGCGTAGCCGATAAGATCGGCAACTTATGCTTGCGCATCGTCTGTTCGAGAACCCTCGTCGACGCGAAAAGGAATCACAGGCAGGGACCGGCCGCCCTTGAGGCTGTGTGTTCCGCCAGCATCTTCCCTCTTATCCTCCTTTCCCTTCCTCTTGCTCTCTCAGGCGTTCCCCAAAGGGGTTCCACAACGGCTGGGGGAATACATGGCCCACTAGCTTGGCCAGACTCTGGCCCATCGCCTGGCCGTATGAATACTTCCAAGGCGCGGGGCGGCGGTGCTGCGCCGTAGGCGTCTTCGATAATCGCGTGTCAGATCGCACACGTCACGGCGCATGCGCCGCTGCACACACAACACCCCGTTCGGCACCGCATGTTCCTGTGGTGCACGAATAAGTCGCTCGAACATGGACACGTTGATCTTGTTCGTCCGCTCGAAATCAAATTTCTGCATGATGCTTGGCGACAGCTGGAGATGGTCGCCTATCATCTCGAACTTCGCAGTTGATGATCCGATGCAGGCGTACAGCAACGGCTCCAGCACTTCGCTGGCTTCTTCCACCAATATCGCGAACGGATTTGTCGCCCGTATCGCTTCCAGGCGCCCAATGCAGCCCACGATCGTCCCGAAGATTACAGACTTGTTCTCGTACGCGCGGGCATTGGCCCGCACCATTGCTTCTTGCGCTCAATGGGGAAATGCTTCTTTATCTGCTCTCGAACCGCTTCCAATTTTTTCTTGTGTTCCTCGGCGGCGAGCCCGGGGGGAAATGACAAAGGGCGGGCTTTCCCAGAAGGCTTGGAAGTTCCCCGGCCTTCTGAGACATGTGCTAAGCCTTCCCCGAAGACGCAGAAAACGTCTCAGAAGGCCGCTGGCCTTCAGAGAAGCCCCGCCGCCTTCTGAGAAGGCCGTCCCCTTCTCATTTCCCCCCCTTGCTCGCCGCCAAGTTCCTGCATGAAATGCTCACACGCCTCCCAACGCTGCTGCAATGTCATGTCCCACGTCCAGGCCTTCGGGTCGGGGCTCGCAGCTGTGCTCAGAGGCTGCCACTCCCACTCCAAAGTCTCGCCTTGGGCGTCGCTTAATGTTAGGTCGGCGCGGGCATGTCCTCCTACAGGCGGATATTCGAGGCAACATTAAACGTAGTCAAGCATGTTCAATAATAGGAAAACAAATATAGTAAAATCGTCCCCAGACTATGATTTCACAACTTTAGAATTTTCCTCCTGTAGAGGGACATGACCAACCTAAGCCTCATGGGGGCGACAGACGGGGGGGAGGGCAAGACAAGGTGCCCTTTTCGGGCCCTGGAGGCTCCCTTTTGGGTCCCAAAGGGCTCCTGTAGGGGCCCTGAAGGACCCCCTTTCTGCAGCCTTCGCTACCACCCCCCATTTGTCGCCCCCCCTCGGCGGTGGACAAACCTCCTTTTAGGAAACCTCCCCTTAGTGACAACGGCCTGGGGCCGAAACCGACGGACCTGGACCCGCAAAATGACGGCCGCGACGCCCTCTCGCGAACCGAAGACGGCCACTTCCTCAATCGACGTGTCAGGGTGGGAGGTCTATCCACCTCCGACCCCCCCTTGCGCGACGCCCAATCGCCAAGCCCCTGGTCTGTCTCCGGAGGCGCTTCTGGCAGACCGGCGCCGTCGCCCACGTCAAAATTCGCAAAATCATCCTCGCCCTCGTCGACCTCCCCCAAGACCTCGCGCAAGTGCTGCGCACCTCGATTTGGTGCCCGTTCCATGGGAGCCTGCGTGGCCCCTGGCGCTGTCCGGTTTGGGTTCTGATTTGGACCAGATTTGGAACACATCTGGGACCAGATCTGGACCAGATTCACACCTTCAGGAGAGACGAGAAGAACGGGGAGGGGGAGGAGGGACAGGAGGGGCGAGGAGGAGCAGGAGGAAGGGCCAAATGCAGCCCAAATGCAGGACAATTGAACTCAATGTCGCCGGCCAGTGCTCCCATGAACAGACCTCGAACCTCCTGGCCTCCGGGTCACAAATCGACTCTCCGGCGGCCGTTCGGGACGATCGGGGAACCCCTGGAACGCTCCTGGACAGGCGCAGCTGCTTGAACGCACCCCGAGGCTGGAAAGCCGCCGAGAACCGACGAAAATACTGCAAAACCTTAAGCCTCTTCGACCTCGTCAACCTCGACAGACATGGAACCTTCAGCCTCTTCGACCTCGTCAGGGTTGTCGTACCCGGGAAGGTCGGCGGCATCGATCAGGCCCGGCGGTGGCCGGCAGACAAGCGCGTCGTCCTGAATCATCGAGGTATGCGTGAAGCTCTGATCGACATTTTCCGGGCAGACCAAGCACAGGGGGTACTCCAAATTTCGTAATAGAAGTGAGGGGATCACAACCCTCCCAGACGAGCAGTTTTAGACCCCCCCAAGACCAGTCATGAAAAGGCGGGTTGTTGCCCCAACCCAACTGGGACCCTCCAAGACAATTCAAGGTAGATCCTCCCAAAATCAGACCACCACCCCGTTATTTCGAAATCCAGAACGAGCGAAAGGACCGACCGTCCGTGGCCAAAGAAGGGCCGAAGCAAGGACCACAGCGAGGCTGTCTCGCCCGTGTCGAACTCCGCTCCGGTTGGCACTGTGCGAGACACGGCAGCCCCTCGCGCGGACCCGGGAGGGGCAATCCCTGTACGGCCACATCCCGAGGGAGGGGGGTGGGGGGGGGGAGAAGAGGAGGGAACAAGGGGGCAGGCCCGCCTAGCCGCCCTCCGCGCGGCCACCCCCGCACGCACGAGCAACTCCAAACTGGCCGCCGCGCTGCCGAGGCCGTCTCGTGGCTTCCCCACTGCGAACGAGACTGTTGAGAGAAAGTGCCGGTACCACGAGGCCTTCTTGGAATTCTCTCCCATCGTAGAGAGTGTGCTTGTGGGGATCTGATGCGGATGATACTCAGGCCCCTACAATCCTTGGGTCACGCCTGGCTTTCAGGCGGCCGGCTATGGCGCTTCAAAACAATGGGGGGGAGAAACGGGAGCGGACATCTCAGGACGATGCACCTCGGTGAGGCAAACATGGAACTACAAAGCTGGGCGGTCTGGGACCCCTTTCGCAGGTTCGGCTACCTTCCTGGTCTGTGAACTATCCAGCGACACATTCGTCTCCAAAAATCGCTTCTTGGCACGTGCTCCTTCATGGGCTCCCTGTTTATGTAAGCTGCCCTTCTTGCACTGTGCCCTTCTAGTGGCGTTTGATTCTTCTCTTGGTCCATCCTGGGATCTCTTTGCGCCCCCCGTCAATATGGGACCATGTCCTGCGCTAGTTTCGACATGCGCCATGTGGGACCTGTGGTATATGGGGGGTCAGAAATTATGTGGGTGGCCACGTCTGGACAGCGACGATAGGAGCAGTCCAAAGGACGTGCGCGTGGCTACCACAGAGGCCACCTTCTGAGTAACAAAAGAATTTGGTGGCAGCATGCTTGATTTGCAGTGGACGCGCGATTCAACTCACGAGTGGACGCACACCGAGACAGCAACATTGGTCCGCACGTACCTATAGCTCTGCCAGCCTGTCCCCTCATCGAGATCTCAACGACTCCCTCTGATCGCGATCTCGATGTATGCAGGGGAGCGATGGGGGACAGATCGACCTGGATCGGCGGTACATCGCCGACCGATCGGCGATACGTTTTTTTTTTTTTTTTTTTTTTTTTTTTTTTTTTTTTTTTTGTTTTTTCTCTGAGGCGTATCGCCGACCGATCGGCGATACGCCCCAGAGAGCGAAGCCGCAGGCTCCTGGGCGGGGTGGGCAATCAGGCCCCCGTCGACGACGAATGGGCGATCTGGGGTCGATGCTTCCCCCCCCTCCTCCTCCTCCTCCTCCTCCTCCTCCTCCTCCTCCTCCTCCTCCCTCCTCCTCCTCCTCCTCCTCCTCCTCCTCCTCCTCCTCCCCCCCCCGAGCATGCCAGCCCTCATCGTAGCCCCTGAATGCGCCTGACAAAATCACCACCTACCGGCCTCATTACAGACATGTCGCTACCACCATCCATCTATCCGTCGATCTCACATTCGATTGGGGCAGCCATCGGGACACATAACAAGACAACCATCGGATCAACGACTCTATCTATCCAAATGTCGACCTATCGATCGGTCTCACTATTTACCGCTCGCGCTATCTATCGATACCTTGATGAATACATCTGTCGATCTCGATATCTGCCGGTCGGGGCAACAATTTTGACAACCATCGGGGCAACCATTCTAAGGACCCATCTACAAATCTATCAATCCCACTATCAATCACAATGCATCTGTCGATTCCACCGTCTATCAATCGGAATAAACCATCGGGACAACCATTCAAATTTCCGACTATCTACCTATTGATCTCAATATCTATCGATCTCACTATCAATCTATCGATCTCGCTGCGAATCCATCTCCCACCTTCATTCACCATAAGCTTGTGAGAACAATCCCATGGGAATAACAACGTTCGGGATCTAGGCGGGATAATACACTAGTTCTTGTTCCCAGAGATATCGATGTTAGGATGCCTGGATCGCCTTTCGCCTAAGACATCCTCACACTCAGAGTTACGATAGGACCTTTGGAGGGGATAGCAAAGTTCGGCCTCAACGCCTGCTGATTCAAGTGAACCACATTCAATCCCGTGGATTTAGTGATACAAAAAGGAAAGGGGGGATGCTTGATTATCTCGGGGATGCGGTTATTCTTCTATCGGGTTAGCCGTCGAGACAACAATCTGGACAATCAACGGGCAAACTATCGAGACAACCATCGAGACAAATATCGGGACAACCATCCATACGCCCATTTCGTCCGTTCATCTATCTGAATATCGGTCTCGCTCTGGGCTTGAATATCCACCGCTCTGTCTACCTATCAATATATCTGTCGATGTGAATATCTATCGGGACAACCATCGGGAACACCACTCAAACTTTCCGTCTATCTGTCGACCGGTCTCACTATCAATATATCGATCTCGATGTGATCCACCCCATTATCTATCTATCTAGACGAACACCCTCCGGGTGATAAAAAGGTAGGTGGCGGGGGGAAAGAACCAACTGCTGGCAAATGCGAGGGGTGTGATGATGACGGTGCCCGTGACGCGCCCTCGAGTTAGCGACGACGCGTGATGACGATGCTGCGCTGCGATGTAATGCCACTATTGTCCCCACTTTGGATCTCACTCGATCGATTCCACCATCCACCTCCCGGCCAGTCCTAGCACCAAAGGACTCCGAGATCGACCCCGTTGTGCTCGCCCCCGGGGGGATCGCCTGCCCCCGCGAGGTCTGCACGACCCGGGGGACGCCGCCTCCCTGCGCACCCGACAGCGCGAGCACAACCAGTGTCACGATCAAGCTCACTTTGGATCTCACTTTTGATCTCACTGTCCAACCCATTCTCACGATCTCATAATCGATCTCACTACTGACTTCACTATCGACCCCAAAACGGGACACCGCCGGCCACCGCCCGCCCATCGCCGTCGGAAAACCGACGGGACACCACAGGGACACCACAAGACACCACGTCGGGACACCCCGGGCCACCGCGCGGCCACTGGTGGCGGAAAGGCGGTCCACTGCATCCGAATCGCACCAGCGACAACGGGGTCATTCCTCTGGCGCGCTCTCGCAACTTCGCCTCGCCTTCACGCGCGACACGAACACGAAACCGAAACCGATGTCACGGTGGGGGGCTCTCCGTTCCACTGCGATCTCACCCCCAAGCTCCGATCAGCATTCATCGGGACAAACGTCCGAACAACAATCTGAAAAAGTCACTGGGACAATCAACGGGACAACTATCGGGACAACCATCATGACAACCATCGGGACAACCATCTTGACAACCATCGGAAAAAACCATCGGGACAACCATCGGGACAACCATCCGAACAACCATCGGGACAACCACCCAGACAACCATCGGAAAACCAATCGAGACAACCATCGGAACAATCATCGGGACAACCGTCGGACCAATCATCGGGACAACTATATGGACAACCATCGGAACAATCATCTGGACAACCGTCGGAACAACCATCGGAACAACCATCGGACCAACCATCGGGAAAACCATCGGGAAAAAACATCGGGACAACCATCGGAACAACCATCGCGACAACCATCGGGACAACCATCGGGACAACCATCGGGATAAACATCGGGACAACAAACGAGACAACCGTCGGAACAACGTTCGGGGCAACCATCGGGCGAACCATCAGGACAACCATCTGGACAACCATCGGGACATAGAACCATCCAAAAAACAAACAGGAGAACTGTCGAGGCAACCATCGGGACACGCAATACGCAATATATCCATGTGTCGATCTACCTATCAATCTCACTGTCTATCGGTCTTACTATCTACCGATCTCATGATGAACCCATCTGTCGATCTCAGGATCTATAGGATAACCGTCGGGGCAACATTCGGGATAACCATTGGGACGACGTACCAATCGGTCTCATTATCTATCACAATGCATCTGTAGATCTAACTGTCGATCGGAATCAACAGTTGGAACAACGATGGAGACAACCTTTGCGTAGTTCCACCAATCTCGCTATCAATCTATATGCTGATCCCATTGCCAATAGTACCGGAACGCCCGTCGCGACAATCATCAAGATAATCAACAGGCCAACTATCAGGACAACCAACGGGACGACCATCGAGACAATCAACCATCGGGACGAACATGTTATCGTTCAATATATCGATCTATCGGTCTCGCTCTGGACTTACGTATCTACCAATTGGTGTTTACCCACCTATGTGTCGAACTCATTATCTATCGTGGCAACCATCGGGACAACCACTCTACCTTTCCACCTACACGTATATAGATGTGTATATATATATATATATACATCGACATCGGTCCCACCATATACCTGGACAACCGCAAAAACAACAATCTGGACAATCATCGGGACAGCCATCCGGGCAACCATCGGGGCAACCATCGGGCAAAACATCGGGCAAACCATCGGGACAACCATCGGGACACCCATCGGGACAACCATCGGGACAACCATCGGAACAGCCATCGGTACAACCATCTGGACAACCATCGGAAAAATAATCGAGACAACCATCGGGACGAAAATCGTGAAAACCATCGGGACACCCTCATGGATAACCATCGGAACGACCATCAAAACAACCATCGGGACAACCATCGGGACAACCAACGAGACAACCATCGGGACAACCAACGGGACAACCATCGGGACAACGGGACAACCATCGGGACAATCATCTGGACAACCAACGGAATAACAATAGGTATACTTATTTGTTCAATTGTCGGGGCAACCGTTGGGACTGCAATCGGGACAACCATCAGGGCAAACAACCATCGGGATAACCATCGGGACAATCATCCGGACAACCATCGGGGCAAACATCGGGACAACCATGGCGTCAACCATCGGGACAACTCTGGAGCCACCGGGAGGCACGGCTCCGACCAGGGGCGCAACAGTTTAGTCTGCCTCGGCCTCCAACAAGGCAAGACCTCACGCAGCTTCGCCTCGCCTCGAGCCCGCGTGTCAAGCGCGAAACGGAGCGAATTCACGGTTGGGGCACCTCACGTTCCACTTCGGCCTCACTCCTCAGGCTCCGATGTGGTGAGCTGTGTGTGGTCATACACACCCAGCGCCCCCAGATAACATGGACAGCTCCCGGCCAGCCAACAACTCTCCAAGCTGTTCACCAAGACGGCCCAACACTCCGCCCACATGCCCAAGGTGGCCTCCGAGCTCAGCCCAGAGGGCACCAAGACATCTGAAGATGGCCCCGAAAGCCCTGCCAAGGCCCGAATGGCTAGCAACAAGCCGTCGACCCGCACGGCCTTCAAAAGGCCATTTGGGGGCATCGGCACATCGACACGTCGCCGATTCCAGAAACCCGGTTACGCCTGCGTTGACCCCTCCCGTGGGGGGGCAACTTTTACTTCCGCTGGCCAGAGGCCAAACAACCGAATTGCCGCCAGCACAAGGGGTCCAATTTCGCTTCCCGCGACTCCCGCGGGCCTCCCGCCCGCCTCCGCAGAAGGCGAGGTGCCAACCTCTCGATCGCGCGCGGGCGAGACCTGTCTGCAGCGCTCTATTTCGACGCCTCGGACTTTGGGGGCTGCTTCCCGAAGGCGGATTCGGCCGAGGAGGAGGAGGAGGGAGAGCGAAGGAACGCGCCAATAATCATTGGATGTTGGGTGGTTGGTATCCAGGCAGGCCAGAGCGCCCCCATCCCGCGGAGACCGGACCTCGACCTCGGGTCGTGCCGCGCGTGCAAGGCGCGTCGCAGCCCACGTGCTCCCCATCCCTTCGGGCGCGAATTAATGAGGGGCGAGAAATGATTATGGGAGGAGCGGCGAGGGCTGCGGGGCCCACAAGGGCCCCTAAAAAGGGACCTTTAGGGTCCAAGAGGAGGCCTTTAGGGCCCGGAAAAAACATCTTTTCTTCCCGATTTGTTCGCCCCTTATTAATTTGCGCCCAATTCCGGCCCCGCCGCGGGCTACCAATTGTTCTGTGTTTGTCCCGTGTTGCTGTTATTCGCGCGCCCCGGTGCCGTTCGCGGTGCCGCTGTGCGCGGCTGTCCTGCCGTTGTTGCCGTGCGGTCGCTCCGATCGAAAGTCGGAGGGTGAAGGACGTGGCCTCAATCGGGGAATCGGCTTCGGTTCGGCTCGTGTCGTGCTTGCGGGCGGGTCGGTGATGCGCGAGGGCGACGATGTGTCGGCGTAGCTAGGGCCAAGTCGGGCAAAGCATACCTCCTCCTGTATCGCGGTTGCCCGCCGTGATTGTCCCTTCGGTTGTCCCGTGGTTGTCCTGTGGGTTGTCTGTCTGAATGGTTGTCCCGTGGGTTGTCCAGTGGATTATCGTGTGGATTGTCCCGTGTGTTGCCTAATGGTTGTCCCGTAGATTGTTCCGTGGATTCTCTCGTGGGCTATCCCGTAGGCTGTCCCGTGGGTTGTCGCGTGGATTGTCCCGTGGGTTGTTGCGTAGTGACGTATGAGCAAATAAGTTGTATATAGAGCATGGCAGCTAGACCACATACATCTATATACATAAGCAGTAAGACAGTCCGAATATGCAAATCACAATAACTCACTGCCCAATCATCACTGCTCCGTGGGGGGTCTTGCGGTTACCAACATAGTCACCGCAACCATCGTCACCATCATCAGTCCTCCACACGTAGCTATTTTTATAACCTTCGAGGCTGACGAACCGTCACATGGTAAGCTACACATGCCTTGAAGCCCTTTCGCGCCGTTGTGGATAATTTTCGGGGCCTCTTAAGCGTTCTCGGATGCCCGACGATCGAAGAATCGAATATCAAAATATCAAACCGTTCAACGACTTAAACATACATCTGATGTCTTTCTGCATTCCGAGATCCTCTTGGGGGTGTTCTTTGAACCGTGTTTGGGCGTCTGGTGGGTGTCTGGGGCTGCTTGGGGATCTCGCCGGGCCGTTTGGCCCCACCCTCCTGACTGCTCTTGACCCGCTGGCTTGGCCTGGCAAGGACGTCCTGGGAGACCCTCAACAAGGGAGTCCAAGCAGTTCTGGGGGCGAGGGTTCTGGGCTGTCTGGTTTTTTGGGTGAGTTTTTATCGCCCACTTGTGAGAATCCGCCACCGTGCCGCTGGTCACGGAGTGGGCGTGTCCACAGGTCCTCTGCCCAATCCTTTGAGCCACAATCCTTGATCCTAAGAGTTCTTGTGGGGCCCATGCCCCTAATTCTCAAATCTTCTTGGGCTTGGCGCGGTTCCCCTGGGCTCTGGGGCATCTTCTCGCATAACTTTAAAGGGCCCGCGAGGGCCCCAAGACGGGTCAGGAGGGCTCCGAGTCGCCGAACGATCGCTCCAAGACGCTCAACCTGGCCCCCAGACAGCCCAAGCGGGCTCCAAGACGCCTCAAGAGGCCTCCAAGAGGCCCAAACCACCGATTCTCCTTGGATTTTTCATTCGCGGTTTTTGGCGTTCTCGCCGTTTCGGCTTCCCGACGCTCCCGGGCGGCCCTAGATGATGTCTTCCAAAGTCGCCCCAAGGCGGCCCAAGAGGCCTCCAAGACGGCAGAGGCGCCGAAGACGGCCTGGCGGCTCCCGGGCGGGCATCAAGGGCCCTCGGCCCCGACGGGCCCGCAGGAGGCCCCAACATGCCCCCAAGATGCCCCAAGGGGAGGCCCCCAAGGGGAGGCCCCCAAGGGGAGGCCCCCAAGAGGCCCCGAGGGGCCCTGCTGGGAGGCCCCCGAGAGGCTCCCAAGGGGGTCCCCAGGGCTGCCCCCCAAGACAGCGTCCGACGGCGTCAGGCGGGCCATTAGGTCTCCAAGACGGCCCAGGAGGCCCCCAAGAGGGCCTCTAGGAAGACCCGAAGAGGCCAAAATCATCGATTTGCCTGGTTGTTCGAGGATGTTGTTGTGTTCCTCGTTGTGTTCATCGCTGTCTTTGTGTTCACAGCATCGGGCGCCTAAGAGTCCATCGGGACGGGCAGAGCAATTGCAAATCAAGGAGGGAACCATAAATCATTCAAGACTTGGAAGCCGGATCTGGATGTAAATGGGGAGAGCAGTGCATACCAAGATTACTTGAGCATGTGGATTTTGCAACATGGGGGGACTGCGTCTTCAGAGGACGGTGAAACAGCCTTGCGGGAAGCGGCCGTGAAGTTCGGACGCACGGCAAGCAGGAAGACCGTTTCAAGCCAAGCGTCTGTCTTCAGACGCTGCGGACCCGAAGGAGGAGTTCCCGCGACCAGACTGATCGAAAGCAGCTCAGTTTTGAGATTCGACGTCTTCAGCGGCGAGAGAGAAGGATTTGGAAATCTGCCCAGCCAGATGAGATTTTGAGGAGCTCGAGACATCGGCATGACGTCAAGGCGCTGACAGAAACTATCACAGGTAAAGCATTGCCCCAATCGCCCTCGGAGGGAGGATTCGCCGGCTTTCTCGGTCATTGGTCTGCCGGGGCGCCGCCCCCGCCAGAGACGCCTCGAGATCTTATGGCAGCTCCTTTTTTCAGCAGTGGAGTTGGACACAGCGATAGAAAGGCTGAGCTCGAGACGAGCTTCTGATGATATTGGTTTGGTCGCAGAGCTACTCCATAACTCGCCAGCATCATTCCGACATCATTTGTTGATACTGTACAGCAGGGTATTACTAGAAGGACTTCCTCCTGAGAATTGGCGGCAGACATTATTCCAGATGCTCCCGAAGAATACGAAGGCCGCAACCGTTACAGACTATAGACCTATTGCAAGCGCGAGCATGTTGTACAAGATGTTTGCATATCTGCTGCTGGGCCGCCTCGAGAACGGATTGGACCAGCGACGGCCTGAGGAACAGCACGCCTTCCGGGCCGATTATCGCATTGAAGAACACCTCCTGACCGCAAAATTGTTTATGGAGAAGACGAAACCGGTAGGCACTCCTGTTTGGGCCGTGAGCCTTGATTTGTCTGAGGCGTTCGATCGCGTGCAGTGGTCAGCTCTGTGGTTGGCGTTGCGCGAACATGGTGTTTCAGACCACCTTATTTGGATATTGCAGGTGCTTTACGACCAGCAGACAGGGCAGATCGGACAAGGTGAGCGCAGCGACCCGTTCAGCATCTCAGCTGGGGTTCGACAAGGCTGTGTTCTCAGTCCTCGATTATTCTGTAGTTTACTGGAGTGGGCAATGGCGCGCTGGAGTCAGAAATCCTGGACTGCAGAGTTCGACTTGGGAGACAGATTGCTTCGTTTATTGGGCTTGCGTCTTGCCGACGACGTGGTGCTCTTTACCAAATCTAAAAACGAGGCCGCAACCCTTCGCACATCACTTGTTGATGAACTTGCTTCAGTGGGCTTGAACGCAGAGAAAACAATGGCCCTCACGACCGAGGCTCAGCCGCTGGAGACGCTCATGCTTTGATCTGGCGTGTCGGTTAAGCTTGTGGGTTTCCACCCATGGCTTGGATGCGTATTGTCGACGGACGTTCTCAAGAGGGAGCATGGATACAATCTCCAAGCCGCCACGAAGGCGTTCTACGCGAAGTGGGTTTTGACGGACATGCGCGTCTCTGCAGCAGCTCGTTTCAATTATTCTCATGCAAAAATACACCGATCGCTTTGTTTGCCTCCGCAATCCGCGTGGCCTATGCAACTGAACGGTACCGACTTGATGCTGTATGCCGGAAACTGCTTCGTCAAGTAACGGGGCCACCGGGTGGAATTGATTGGTCGAGTCCTTGGCACGTGATTTTACATTCTTGGCACGAGCGCATGTACGCAATCATGGACGATAGCCATCTCAAGTTGTGGTCGGAAGTTCACTTGCGCCAATATATTGGCGATTCGCTGGTTACGTTGCGAGACTGCCTGCTGGTCGGTGGGTGTCGCGTGTTCTCAAATGGTCACCCGTTGGAAACAAACCCCGAGGACGACCACGCAAAACTTGGGAAGACGACGTGCGATCATTTTGCCGTGAGTTCGAGATTGGCGACTGCAGAGTGGCAGCTGGAGACTCAGATTCGTGGGAGCGCATGGAGGAAGACTTCCCACGACACGTGAGCGCTTGCTAGTTTCTCGTCGTCCTCCCCTCTTTGAAGGGGCCCTGAGACACACACATAAATACACACAAAAAAAATGATTCCCCATATTTTCCCATATTTTCTGGGTTTTCGTCTTCCCGCCCAATTCCCATATTTTCCTATATTTTCCTGGGACTCGACGATTCATTGTGTCTGTGTGTGTTTCTTTCCCTCCTGACTCTTCTCCTCGCCCCCCCCCCCCCTCGTGAACCGACTCGCGCGCCCTTGTTTGCAGTGCAGTGTCTTCCCCGCCTGTGCCCTACGTGGCCACCCCCTTGTGGGTACTCCAGATTTCGTAATAAAGGGAGGGGGGTCTCATTTCGGGGGGGGTCTCTTCCAGGCTATCTTGGAGGGCCTGGGGGGTCTGGGGGCGATGTTTTGGAGGGTTCTCCCACGGGGGAGGTCTGAAATGGCTTGTCTTGGAGGGTCCAGACCCCCTCCCTTTTATTACGAAATCTGGAGTATACAGGCCTGACCTGACCTGATCTGACCTGTTCGAGGATTTTGGCATTTGCTTCTTTTCGGCCTTCTGGCGGCCCGAGACGGCCCAAGAGCCCCGAAAGATCGCCCAAGAGGCCACCAGGATGGCCCCAGAACGGCCCAAGAGGCCCCCCCCCCAAGACGGCCCCAAGAGGGACCCCAGACGGCCCAAGAGGCCTCCAAGACCCCCAATATGACCTCCCAAACGGCCCTGTAGCACCCCAAGAGGGTCCCCGGTCGGCCCAGAGAGGCCACAAGACAGCTTCCGACGGCGTCGGACCGACCAGGAGCCCACGAAGACGGCCCAAGATGGCTGTAAGATGGCCCAAGACGGGCCAAAAGGCCCCCAAGATGACTCCGAAACGGCCCAAGAGGCCTCCAAGAGGGCCTTCAGGAAGGCCCGAAGATGCCAAACTCATTGATTTTCCTTGGGTTGTTCGAGGATTTTGGCATGTGCTTCTTTTCGGCCTTCTGACGGCCTGAGACGGCCCAAGAGCCCCGAAAGATCGCCCAAGAGGCCACCAGGATGGCCCCAGAACGGCCCAAGAGGCCCCCCCCCCCAAGACGGCCCCAAGAGAGACCCCAGACGGCCCAAGAGGCCTCCAAGACCCCCAATATGACCTCCCAAACGGCCCTGTAGCACCCCAAGAGGGTCCCCGGTCGGCCCAGAGAGGCCACAAGACAGCTTCCGACGGCGTCGGACCGACCAGGAGCCCACGAAGACGGCCCAAGATGGCTGTAAGATGGCCCAAGACGGGCCAAAAGGCCCCCAAGATGACTCCGAAACGGCCCAAGAGGCCTCCAAGAGGGCCTTCAGGAAGGCCCGAAGATGCCAAACTCATTGATTTTCCTTGGGTTGGATTTTGACATGTGCTTCTTTTCGGCCTTCTGACGGCCCGAGACGGCCCAAGAGCCCCGAAAGATCGCCCAAGAGGCCACCAGGATGGCCCCAGAACGGCCCAAGAGGCCCCCCCCCCCAAGACGGCCCCAAGAGGCCTCCCAGACGCCCAATATGACCTCCAAGACGGCCCTGGAGCACCCCAAGATGGTCCCCAGTCCGCCCAAAGAGGTCTCAAGACAGCTTGAGCCGGAGTCAGACGGGCCAGGATCCCACGACGACGGCCCAAGATGGCTCTACGATGGCCAACGACGGCCCCCAAGAGGACTCCAAAACGGCCCAAGAGGCATCCAAGAGGGCCTTCAGGAAAGCCCGAATATGCCAAACTCATTGATTTGCCTTGGGTTGTTTCAGGATTCGGGCATTTGCTCTTTTCGGCCTTCTGACGGCCCGAGACGGCTCACGAGCCCCGACAGATCGCCGAAGAAACCAAGGAACGACTCTCGAGGCCCCCAAGACGGCCCCAAGAGGGCCCCCAGACGGCCCAAGAGGCCTCCAAGACGCCCAATATGGCCTCCAAGACGGCCCTGGAGCACCCCAAAAGGGCCTCCCAATCGGCCCAGAGAGGCATCCAAGACGGCTTCCGACGGCGTCAGATGGACCAGGGATGCCCTGAGACGGCCAAAAAAGCCCCCGAGAAGACCTATAAGGCCCCCAGGAGGCCCAAGGAGGCCCCCAAGATGCCCTCCCAGGAGGCCCCAAGAGTGCCCCAGAGGTTCCCAAGATGCCTCCTCCTCCGCCTCCTCCTCATCCTCGTCCTCGTCCTCCTCCATATCCTGATCTTCCCCGCCATCCTCCCCCAACTGTTCCCCGAAAGGTTTCTACAACGGCTGGGGAACACATGGTCCGATAGCTTGGCAGAGCTCTTGCCACAACGCTCGGCCAGATGGGCGATTCCAGCAGACAGGGGGCGGCGGTGATTCGCCGTAGGCGTCTTCGATAACGCCAACGTCTCAATATGCGCTGATGATTCCTATCCGCCCCCGTATGGTGTTCCCAAATGTGCCAAGGCAGCGCCGAGACGCACCGACGCGACTCTGTTATGTCGCGTTGTGATAGGGAGGGGGCCAGCGGCAGGGGGCGAAGCCCTGACGGATCAAAGGCCGCCAGAGATGGAGGGAAAGGAGGAATATAACAACGCCTCGGACTTCGAGGATCATCAGGGCTGAGATTCGGCACTATCGCTTTCAAAAGAAAGTCCTCCTGCACGCCTTGCGACGGGGCAAACTTCCCCTGCAAAGATAAGCCCGGCCAGCCCCCTTGGCCAACCCCCAATGACCCGGCCAACCCTCCCTGCAAAACCCCCTCTGGCCAACCCTGGTCAGGGTAATCCTTTCCATGACATGCTTCCCCAAGACTCGGGAGCGGCCAAGAGGGGGGTGTCCAAGAGGGGGGGGGGGGGCAAATCATGACCGGCGGCATGTGCGCGGCCCAGCGGGGGGGCCAGGGACGCAATGAAATAAGAAGAGGCGCCATGAAGTCTGGGGAAATATCATGGCCCCCGCCATGAGATCCCCCCCCCTAGTCATCACCCCCCTCTTTTCCGCACCCGAAAAACGAAGCTGCTCCCTTGGCGCCCAGGCAAAAAGCGGGCCGGAGCCCGCATTTCGATTGGGCAACGCTCCTGGCCGTCGTTCTCGACCTCCTCGGCAGCGCCTCCTCCAAGGGCGACGGCATCAGGACACGTCCACTGCCCCAGGCCTGGCCCGCCCTGGGCCCACAAACCGGCCAGGCCATCCTCCTCCTCCTCCTCCTCCTCCTCCTCCTCAGGGGCAATGGATGTGCGCAGACTTCGTTGCCCTTTCTCTCCTTCCGTGCCCGGCCGCGGCTCGTGCCCAGCGCCACCGACGAGGGGGGGCGGCGCGCCGTCGGGGCGCCCGAGCGAGCTGCCGCCGCGCTGCCCGAGGAGGCCCAGGACGGGCCCGAGCAGGGCCTCGAGGCGCCCCGGGGGCGCCTCGCAGGGCTTCTCCTCGGGGGTCGAGCTGGGCAGCGTCGACGGCGGCGGCGGGCGGTCCGCGGAGGCCGTGGCCGCGCCAGCGGCCGGGGCGCCCTCCTCCTCGCCCTTCACCTGCGAGAAAGACGCCTCTGGCGGCGCATGTGCGTGGCAGAAGTCGGAGCCTGGCTGCGCGCGCGAGCCGCACGGCTTGCCGCGCTTGTTCTTGCCAGCGCACATCTTGTCCGCGTAGTAAGTCTGCTTCGGCCTTAACGCATGATCAGAGAATGGATGGATTCGGTTTTCTGCTATGAATGTGGCCAGCGGGGCCAGGCGGACAGCGACGACGACGACGAGGGCGACGAGGACGAGGGGGAGGAGGAAGAAGTCGACGACGAGGGGGTGGAGGGCCAGCACCCCCATCCGTCCTATCGGCCCAAGCCAAGAGCAAGGGGAGAAGGAAGAAACGTATCGGAGTCACATTGGAGCCATATTGACACAATCTTGGGGTCAACTGGGGCTCAAAAAGGTCATATTGGGGCAATCTCGAAGTCGTCTCGAACTCGTGGGGTCGTTCTGGGGCCACCTCGGAGTAACATCGGGGTGACGCGGTAGCCTTAGTTCAGTCGGAAGACAATGGGTTCGTCTCGGTGTTCTCTTGGGGCCGCAGGGTTGCTCTGGGGTCATGTTAGAGCCATTGCTTAGCGGGGGTGGGCATCTCGGGGCGACAAGGGTAATCTCGGGATCCTTTCCAAAACCCCTGTTGGGTCCATCTTGGGATCATCTTTCCGTTGCTGCCTCTCTCGTTGTTGTTGCTACAGATGCTGCTGTTACTGATGGCGTTGATGCTGCTAGTGCTGCCTGGGCTGCCCGTGGTGCTGGTGCTGGAGCTGTGCTAAATTTCGGGCCCTCTTGGAGCCATCTTGGCGCCCTCTTGTGGCCCTCGTGGGCCTCTTGGGTCCCTGCGGGGGCCTTCTGAGGGCCCTTAAGACGCTACCGAGAGGGTCAAGAATTCAACGCACACTTAACACAAACCGCCTCCTTATTGGAGAGCGTCTTGTGTTAAATTGGTGAATTGGGCCCTCTTGGAGCCATCTTGGGGCCCTCTTGGGGCCCTCTTGGGGCCCTCCTGGGGCCCTCCTGGGCCCTTTTGGGTCCCTGCGGGAGCCCTCCGAAGGCCTTTAAGAGGCCTCCAGGAGGGTCAACAATTCAACACACATTTGAGACACACCGCCTCCTTATTGGAGAGCGTCTCGTGTTAAATTTATATTGAATTTCGTGTCCTCTCAGAAGAACCCCAAGAAGGCCCAAGAGAGACCCAAGAAGGCCC